>CH003393.1:992271-1052060 GCA_000149265.1 Ciona savignyi
CTGCCATGTCTTTTATGTAGAAGGTTAGGGAGAGCGTTTTGAACTTAGGGTGTGACCATAGGTCATTATCATCGTCTCGCGGGATGCCGCTGTAGCTTTCGTGTGTCGCTGAAATCACCGTCGTCGTAAAACTAAAAGGAGGGAAAGAGGGAAGGCGGGAAGGAGGGACACTGCTCATTAAAATAAAGATTAGCGCTTAAAGAGTTAGTTTTAAACATGGGGTTAGAGTTGGGGTTAGTTCTGGGTTTGATATTAGTGTTTAAAGCAGGGTTAAAATTAATTTCCATAGTTTTAGTAAGCAGTTTCCCTCCTTCCCTTCCTTCACCGCGTTTTACCCCTCCTTTTAGTGTTGTCCTTATTTTCATGATTTGAATATTAATGACCATTAAGTCAAATCTCGATTAAAAAAAAATAAAGAAAATATTTACAAATGAAAACCGAAAATCACCATTATCCGAATCCTCTTTATCTGATTCTTCTTCAATTGGTTTCTTGGTGAACAGGATTTCCTGGTGAAATGTATTAAATGCTGAGAGTAGGAAAAGTAACCAGTAAACAAAAGAAATAAGGCTGTGTACAATGATGAGACAGAAATCATTTGAAGTCGTAGGATTTTGCATCCTAAATCACTTTCTTTTCTTAAAACTTTATTATTTTACGACACAGCACCGACATGCCTAAAGATTTTCCCCTCCTTTCCATCGCACGTAACTTTTCTTCCCGCCCGAGTCTAACGCCCTACCGTATAACCACATGCCGGCTTACCTCGTTATCGCCCACAACTGGATCCTCAATTAAAGGTCTCTTCTTTTGCTTCATTTTTGTTTTGTCCTTAAAAATTGACAAACAAACTTCTTACTTTATTCAGTCACTTAAAGTAAACAACCAGACCGTTTTCATAACACATGGCAAATTAGTTCTTTCGACTAATTAAAGCAACTGTACAACATTTTACATTTTTTAATTCTTTGTCATTATAGAGTTTTGTAATTTTAGCAGTGCTTGTAAAAAAGTACAAATACTAAAATACAAACCAAAATTAAATTTACTTGTTAAAAGATACAAAAATACTGAAACTAAAACATAACAAAGAGTCTAATCGGCAATTTAAAATTTAGGGCTTATAGTCTTTGATGGAGCGAAAGTGATTTTGTGGCAATAAGCCATCGTAGATTCTTAGCTCTGGTTATAGTCCACCTATCGTGGTACCATAGAGTACTAATATTAGTACTCTTATGGTGGTACTTTAATTTAAATTAATAAAATTTTTATAACAAGAAAGGGATATTCATTTTTTATACAAAACACAGGGTCCGTTAAAACACCGGCAAATCACATGGCGCCCAGCGTATTGATTAGGATAGGATATTCATATTTATCCCCGTGGATGGGAAAACCAAGGGGTTAACACACGGGCAATCGTCAGATCACCTCGCGCCTATCGCTACCGGCCACCATCGGGTTACCGGAGCTATTGCAGTGTGTTGTGTATGATAGACACTTCAATTTGGTAGAACCCATTAATCCGCTGGGTTCAGGCAATGTCCGTTAAATGCCTTGTCCAAAGGCACAACTGTTAAGCTAGCGACCAGTTTCGTACCTGCAACCTTTTGATTGAAAGGAGAAGCACTAACCTAAGACTAACTGGCCGGAATATTCAAGACCTATTAATACGTTCTAACGATTACCGTGTGTTAACCGCCTTGGTTTTCCCATTCATAAGGATTAACATAAACATCTTATCGTTATGCCCTAATTCATTATAGTGTTTAGATTATCTCCTTCCATTTGTCCATCTTTCTAAGTTGTCTGCTGACCATAATTAGGCTTTAGTGCTGTGTCGGAAAATAATAAAGTTTTGAGGGCAGAAGGTGATTTAGGATGCAAAATCCTACGACTTCAAATGATGCCTGTCTCAGCATTGTACACAGCCTTATGTGCCACAGGTAACTTGGAATGAATTCTTTAATGTTGAAAAAATTAGCCGGTAAATGTGTCCAAGGGCCAGTCTAAAAACATGGAAATTTTTAGTCAAATGTTCTGGCAACAGTGAAAAAATTCATCTGCATTCAATAACTGTTATTTTTTAGACATAGTTTAAATTTTATTAAATTTATTTTAAATTTTGGCTTCCATACTTGCCATACTGGTATTCAGCAAACTTTGCTTGAAATCAACTAATAAGCGGATTAAACAAAAACTAGATCGTCTGTAACATATTTGTCTTGCTGTAATAACTTGGTCTAGCCGACTGTGGTTATGGGGAAGCTTTTAAAGGGGAATGAATTTTAATCTGGCCAAATAGCTTGGTTTGTTAGTGCTATGCCTTTAAACCGTAAGGTTGTAGGTTCAAAACTGGTTGTTACCTAGTTAATTGTCTTGGACAATGTTCTTAAGAACCTAACCAGAACCCAGTGGATTGATGGGTTGAATTGACAATAAAAGAATATCTCTAATCGAATAACTTACAGTGCAATACGCCAATACTTTTAAAAGTTATGTTGTAAACATTAGATAATCTGTCAATTTCCCCTTAATAATGGCTTGTTTTCACAAACAACGGGCATAAACATAAATATCCCAAACGGTTAGCCTGGTGGTTTAGTCAGACGCCTTTCAACCGAGAGGCTGCAGGTTTGAAACTCGTCGCTAGCTAGTCGGTTGTGTCTTTGGGCAAGGCACTTACGGACATTGCCTGACCCAGCAGATTAATGGGTTCTACCAAATTGAAGGAACATGTGAATCATACACAACACATTGCCAATAGCTCCGAACGGTGGACCCAAGGTGATCTGAAAATTGTCCGTGTGTTAACCCCCTTGGTTTTCCTATTCACGGGGATAAACATGATATCATATCCTTTCCTATCATTTCCTAAATAATTTACGGTGCAATAGCCTACTCAAGTTATGTTGTGAACACTACATAATCTGTCAATTACCCTTTTATAATGGATTGTTTTCACACACATTGGGCAAAGACATGAATATCCTACCCTTATACCCATATCTCTTGCCTATCCTTTACTTTCGATTTAATCTCCAGACAGGGTGGTGAAAGTGAATCTTTTGCGAAAAGGGCAATTGAAAGTTTGGTAAAAAAACTTAAGGAAAAAAAGGATGAACTCGAAAGTTTGATCACCGCCATTACTACAAGTGGAGCCCATCCTTCGAAGTGTGTCACCATACAACGTACACTAGATGGTCGACTGCAGGTTTGTAACATTTATAGTTTAAGCCAATGGTTCTCAACCGGAGAGGGGAATTCTTGGGCAAGGCACTTAACGGACATTGCCCGAACCCAGCAGATTGATGGGTTCTACCAAATTGAAGGAATGGCAGGCACGTTCATATACAGTAGAACCCCGCTTACCTGACCACCTATGGGACCGTGATCAAGCGGTCGCGTTAGCGGGGTGGTCGTGTTAGTGAATTTTGATTTGCAGCAAGTTGTCGTCATATGCAGCTTAAACGCCTGCAGTTTTACTAAATTTTTACTAAAACTTATTTTTTCTTATTGTTTCGGTCATAAATAAAATTTAACCTTGTTATTTTGGTGACAAAGAGAAATTATTTAGCACATGTGGTCACTTAAGCGGAGTCAAATTTGAAGTTTTGGACCAAAATATAGCGGTCCTGGTCTGGAAAACCGGGGTGGTCGCTTTATTGAAACAGAATACAATGCATTAAAGCGGTCTTGATAGTGAGGTGGTCTCCATGCGGGTTTCCACTGTAACTATTTTGTGGTCTGCATATGAGTATTATATTTATGTGTGTGACTTAACTCGACAGTAGCAAAATTAATTTGGCACACGCGTGTTTCGTTGATTGTTTCACCTGTTCTAAAGTTCTATTCTGCGATCAAACATTTTGTTCCTAAGCATTTAGCAATCGATTACATATTTGCAGAATAAAAAAGTAAAAAAATTCGTTTAAATCTCCAATTAAAATCTCCCCTTTACCAAAATAAAAAAAATCATATTTTAATTTTTTTTACAATAGACCACCTCACAATCAAACCCTCCATTCCCACAGGTTGCCGGCCGGAAAGGTTTTCCTCACGTAATCTACGCCCGGCTGTGGAGGTGGCCCGATTTGCATAAAAACGAACTGAAGCATCTGAAAATCTGCAAGTTCGCTTTTGACTTGAAATGCGACTCTGTGTGCATCAACCCCTACCATTACGATCGCGTGGTTTCGCCTGGTATTGACCTTTCAGGACTCACTCTTCAGCACACACGTATGTGTTTTTAATATCAGTTAGTTGCGTAGTATTACCTGGGTTTTATTGCTATATCTAGTCATTACTGATAAAATGTTACCACTACTGACATATACGATAAAATATATTGTTTATTTAATTTTTGTTTCAACAGTATTGTTTTCGCCTAGGTTTTGCGGGCACATCTACTGTATTAATTTAGTTATATCCAATAAATAACTCCAATATAAAACTTGCTTTAATTCCAAGATTCCCAAGTATAACATTATAATAATGCATAAAGACAAAACTGTATTACTACGGAATAATACTACCCCTAAATACCCACAAATTCCCAAAATTCACCCCTAAATACACCCTTCAATCGTTAATACCGCTAAATTTCCACCCTTTACCCCAAAATACTCCTTTTAACTGTTAATACCCCTAAACTTCCACTTTTTCCCCTAAATACACCCTTTAACCTGTATTACCCCTAAATACACCCTTCAACTGTTAATACCCCTAAAATTCTACTTTTTGCTCCTAAATACACTCTTTAACTGTTAATACCCCTAAAATTTCACTTCCACTCTTAACTCCAAAAAAACACCATTTACCCTTATCCCCCCAAAATTCCACAGCTGCCCCAGCCCCCCTTGTCTCCAACGATTATCAGGACTTGAAAATAGGGGATGTTCAGGGTAACTGGCTGAACCAGGGAAAAGGGGACTCCATACCCCACGGCCCCATCCAACACCCCCCAACTGACGACTTCCCCAACACGTCAAACGTTGGTAAGAAATTTATTAAAAATCCGATTCCCTATAATGTTGCAATGGCATGGGCCGGTCCACGGTAGCCCCGGGACCAGAAAATTAGGCCATGATACATTACAGTAGTATGGACGGGTCCATGGCAGCACCGGTACCAAGAGTTTAGGTCATCATACATTACATTGGTATGGGTCGGTCTATAGTAGCCCTGTGACCAGGAGTTTAGGAAAATGCTTATGTGTAAATTAAGGGTGCCAGGGTTAAAATTTTTTGAATATGAAAACAATCCTACACCCTAACTTGAACCCTTAACTTTTTGTTTTATCCGTGGTGCAAAATTAATTCATTGTATATACATGTTTGTAGGAGAATTATGTGAGATTTTAGTTAAAATACTTATGTTTAAATTAGAGGTGCCAGGTTTAAAATTATTATTTGTAAAATTTTAAAATGGGGTTAACAGAATAACCCTTCATACCCCCATTCACCCCCAAGGTACATCGAATGGAATAAGCAATGGCCCTTCGTCGGGTACGATGCAATACACAGCTGGGGGAAACAATTTTCCACCCCAAGTTCCAGTTCAAGTATCAACCAACCGATCGGGAGTGCGTCCCAGCAGCTGATACAATACAGCCAACGAAGTAAGTTACTTGCAGTTTGGCGCAGTATAAAAATATCATCAAAACCACAGTATAAAAAGACCATAAAATTCACACTATAAAAAGACCATCTTTACCACAATATAAAAACACTATAAAATTCACAGTATAAAAAAGACCATTAAATCCACAGTATAAAATAGACCATTAAATCAACAGTATAAAAATATCATTAAAACCACAGTATAAAAAGACCATATAATTCACCGCATAAAAAAAATATATAATCCACAGTATAAAAAGACCAGTAAACCCACCGTATAAAAAGACCATAAAATCCACAGTATACCATGAAAAGTATCATGTCACAGTGACAATAATTGTTTTTTTAAGATTTTGTTTTAAGATTCTTAAACACAACTGGGGTTAAGTCCAGTTTCATATCTCCAGTGTTGACCAATAATTTTTCTGCTTAACAGACCAACATATGAGCTGGCAAGCAGGGAACACTGCAAAATACACCCCTCAATCAGTGTTGACCAATATTTTTCTGCTTAACAGACCAGCATATGAACTGGCAAGCGAGGAACACTGCAAAATACACCCCCAAAATCAGTGTTGACCTTTTTTTTGCTTAACAGACCAGCATTTGAACTGGCAAGCGGGAAACACTGAAAAATAACCTCGAAATTAGTGTTGACCAATCTTTTTTCTGCTTACCAGACCAGCATATGAGCTGGCAAGCGGGAAACACTGCAAAATACACCCCCAATCAGTGTTGACCAATTTTTTTTCTGCTTAACAGACCAACATATGAGCTGGCAAGCGGGAAACACTGCAAAATACACCCCAGACATGAGTACCCCCATGAATGCCCCTTACTACGCACCCACTGACGTACCGTACCTACCCGTATCAACCCATCCAGGTAATACCCTGCTAAAAAACGGAAATTAATCGACAACTGTCAACTAAATCATTCCTCTTTTTTCTAGAAATTTCTGTGACACAGTCTAGTGTTGTGGTTTATATGGTGTAATTAAAATATTTTAAATTTTTGATCAGATATTTCTACCAATTCAGCCATCTAATACAAAATATTTATTTCGATCAAAGTAAAACCACAAAAGGATAATGCAAACTAAATTTGCATGAAAAATTATTTAAAATTCCTAAAAGTGTACAACAGCCTTATTTAATTATTTTCCTTCTTTCAAATTGCTGCTTAGCTTAGGAAATTGCTTTTTTTTAATATTATCCCGACCCCCTGTCTATTATTTCAAATAGCTCCCCTAGCAGTAGAAATCATTTTCTATCTCTTAAAAGGTATTTAAATATTAATTAACAGTTATGGCTTCCTTAATGGTACAAATTTGTTTCTAGTTCTTAAAGTTTCCCCCAAGACTGCCTCAACAGTTCAAATGTCTCCATTGGCAGTAGTAATAACTTCCTAATATTTTTCCTTACTTTTAACAGCCCAAATAGTTCTTCTAAACTGTGGAATTTCGCACCAATAAATTGTGGAATTTCGCTCCAATAAATTGTACAATTTCGCTCCAATAAATTGTGCAATTTCGCTCCAATAAATTGTGCAAAATCATTCAATCCATCCCAATCTTTCAGGCCCAGAATTTTGGTGTTCGATCACCGCTTACGAAATGGACGTCCAGGTTGGAGAGACGTTTAAGGTCCCGTCGTCCTGCCCAGCTGTGACAGTGGACGGCTACGTCGACCCATCTGGTGAGTATTGCTTTTATACTGAATATCCAATTATAGTAGCGGGTGTCTTGCAGCAGATTAATCTTACACGCGTTTTGCTAGAAGGTTTTATGTTAGACCAGTGGTTTTTAAGCTTTTTAGTACCGCAAACATACAATTTCAATTACATTTTTTTTGGCAACTAGCTTTTTTATACGTGGTTTAATCTCAAAGAGTGCACACCGCAAATCTCCTTCAACTTCCAGAAAAACCAAAAAACATGTTCAACAGAAGTTTAGTTTTGTTCGCAAAACTCGGATTCTCAAAATTAATCAAAAATATGTGGTAAATTGATTAAGGTTCGTACCCCCCTAAAAAAAATTTTTCTGTACACCCCCTGGGGAGGTGTTTTTTGGCGAGAAAACTAAACTCAATTTATATAACAGGAGGGAACCGGTTTTGCCTCGGTCAGCTTTCGAACGTCCACAGAACAGAAGCATCGGAAAAGGCGAGGTAAGTTTCCAGTTGCCTTTACTTTGTATTTTGTATACGCATTTTTTTGTGAGTTTACTTAGATTTTTTGTATTACAGCGCCAAGTCAAGTTATTAATTTGTTTAAACTTTAATAAAGTCGAAATTCATTGCACCATGCTGTGTATGCAGGTGTATCCACCAACTACTGCAGTTTCAGTGTTGTTGATCAGTAGCAAAAACTCGAGCGTACCCAAATCTTGTACCACGAAACTGATTGATAGCTAGTCGGTTTTGTCCTTGGGCAGGGCACTTAACGAACATTGCCTGAACCCAGCACATAATGTGTTCTACCAAATTGAAGAAACGTGTGAATCATACACATTGCAATAGCTCCGGTAACCCGACGGTGGGCACGAGGTGATCTGAAGATTGCTTGTGTGTTAACACCCCTTGATTTTCCCATTCACAGTGATAAACATGAATATCTTATTTTTTCTATCCATGCAAAACACATGGCAATAGCTTAAGTAACCCGACAGTAGGCGCGAGGTATCTGGACTGCTTTTGGGATAACCCCCTTAGTTTTCCCATTCACGGTGATAAACATGAAAATCATATCCTATAATTACCCCTTTGCTCATTCAAACAATGAAATCCCATCATAGACTGCACATTGGGAAAGGGGTCCAGCTGGTTTGCCATGGAGAAGGAGACGTGTGGGTGAAGTGTCTGAGCGACCACGCCGTATTCGTGCAGAGTTATTACCTCGACCGAGAGGCTGGTCGATCACCCGGAGACGCAGTGCACAAGATTTATCCCAATGCTTACATAAAGGTAAGGGTTTGGGACCAAAAGGGGTTTGAGACCAAAAGTTGAGTGAGTGAGTGCTGATATAACCCAACGGTTATATAAAGGTGAGGGGGGTGGTAAGGTGGGGGCATTGGGGGTTGTGGCAACAAGCCTATGTGAACTTGATTGTTCTCATTTGTATCCTGATGGGACTATTAGTGGTTTGAGACCAAAAGGGGTTTGAGACCAAAAAGTGGTTTAAGACCAATAGAAGTTGATGATTATGTACTTTACTAATACGCCTATATACTCTGTGGTGCTCATTTGAATAATTGCAACTTTATGTCAGTGATCCTGGCACTAATGCTTCTTATACATTCGAATAGACAAACCCCCCCAATTGGCCTAACCACATGATAAGAGAACTCCCCCTAAATAGCATAAAAGCTTAGTTAGCACTTTCCCTCTTTGTCTCGTTTGTTTCTATTAAAAAGTTTTTTCGGCTTTCTCTTAATTTAACTATCTATCCCAAATGACACAACTCTTTTTAATGACTCAGCCCCCCCTCCCCCCAAATGACATAACCTTTCCCAAATAGTCTTAAATATCAGCTAGCAGTTCCCTCTTTGTCTGATGTTTCTGTATTGAAATTCACAATTTCCAAGTTTTCAACTTAGCCTCACCCTTTAAAATAGCTTACCCCCCCCCCCCCCCAAATGACATAACCCTCCTAAAAAGTCTTAAATATCATCTAAAAGTTTGTCTTATTTCTCTAATAACAAAATTTATCTCAAACCCCTTGTAAATTCCAGGTTTTCAATTTAGCATCACCCTTTAAAATAGCTTAACCCTCCTAAATAACACAACCCTCCTAAAAAGTCTTAAGTATCATCTAACAGTTCTTCTTATTTCTCAAATAACGAAATTTATCCCAAACGCCAAACCTCTTAAAATAGCTTAACCCCCCCAAATGACACAACCCTTCTAAAAACTCATAAATATCAGGCAACAGTTTGTCTCAGTTTTTTAATAACAAAATTTATCCCAAATTCCGCATATCCCAAACTTCTGCATGAAATTTATCCCAAATCCCAGGTTTTCGATTTGCGTCAATGCCACAGACAGATGCAGCAACAAGCGAGCACGGCTTCCGCTGCTGCTAACGCTCAAGCCGCCGCTGTGTCTGGGAACATCCCGGGGCCTGGATCCGTTGGGGGCATCGCACCTGCTATAGGTACGTTCTTGTTGTGCAAGAAGTTTGGAGTAGTTTGACATGGCGGTTATGTTTAACCTGGCGATTATGTTTGATTTGGCGATTAAACGGGTTTGACTTGGCGTTATGTTTGACTTGGCGGTTATCATATGCGGGTTAGGATATTTATGTTTTATCCCCATAAATAAAGAATTGCATTGAGCAATCGTTAGATTACCTTTAGCCAGGGGCACTACCACACAGGCAACCGTCAGATCACCTCTCATAGAATAGGTTGGGAATTCATATTTGTCCCATTAAATAAAAAACAAGGGGTTTAACACACCTTTAGGCAATCATCAGGTCATCTTGCACCCACCGTCAATGTCCGTTAAGTGCCTTGCCCAAGGACACAGCTGACTAACTTGCAACCAGTTTTGAACCTGCAACCTTTTAACTAAAATGCGACACACTAAACCACCAGACTAATCTAACAAACAAATAAATTGGTTCTATCCGACAACCTTGATAAGACCTATAAGAGGTACAGCTCTAAACGGGGTCAAAATTATGTACCCAGCCCCCCTTTTTACAGGTCTACCCGGGTTATCAGCTGCAGCCGGAATAGGGGTTGACGATTTAAGGAGGTTGTGTATATTACGAATGAGCTTCGTGAAGGGGTGGGGTCCTGATTACCCACGACAGGACATCAAGCAGACTCCCTGCTGGATTGAAATTCAACTGCATAGGTGGGTGGTGGTTTAATTGGATAGAATATTTATCTACCTTATATACCTGTGAATGGGAAACGCAAGGATAGGATTTTATGTTTGATAATTGTGAATGGGAATACACAGGGTATGATTTTCATCTTATATGCCCGTTAATGGGAAACGCAAGGATATAATATTTATGTTTTATAATTGTGAGTGGGAATATACAGGGTATGATATTTACCTTATATACCTGTGAATGGGAAACGCAAGGATATGGTATTTATTTTTTATAATTGTGAATGAGAATATACAGGGTTGGTATGATATTCACCTTATATTATTTTTTTATAATTGTATATGGGAATACACAGAGTATGATATTTACCTTATATACCTGTGAATGGGAAACGAAAGGATAGGATATTTGTGTTTTATAATTGTGGATGGGAATACACAGGGTATGATATTTACCTTATATACCCGTAAATGGGAAACACAAGGATAGGATATTTATGTTTTATAATTGTGGATGGGAATACACAGGGTAGACTATGATATTTACCTTATATACCCGTGAATGGAAACGTAAAGATAGGATATTTATGTTTTATAATTGTGGATGGAAATACACAGGGTATGATATTTACCTTACATACCCGTGAATGGGAAACGCAAGGATAGGATGTTTATGTTTTATAATTGTGGATGGAAATACACAGGGTATGATATTTACCTTATATACCTGTGAATGGAAACACAAGGATATAATATTTATGTTTGATAATTGTGAATGGGAATACACAGGGTATGATATTCATCTTATATACCTGTGAATGGAAACACAAGGATAGGATATTTATGTTTGATAATTGTGAATGGGAATACACAGGATAGGCTATGATATTTACCTTACATACCTGTGAATGGCAAGCATAAGGATATAATATTTATGTTTGATAATTGTGGATGGGAATACACAGGGTATGATATTTACCTTATATACCCGTGAATGGAAAGCATAAGGATATAATATTTATGTTTTATAATTGTGAATGGGAATACACAGGGTATGATATTTACCTTATATACCCGTGAATGGGAAACACAAGGATAGGATATTTATGTTTGATAATTGTGAATGGGAATACACAGGATAGGCTATGATATTTACCTTACATACCTGTGAATGGCAAGCATAAGGATATAATATTTATGTTTTATAATTGTGGATGGGAATATACAGAGTATGATATTTACCTTATATACCCGTGAATGGGAAACACATTGGGTATATCACACGGCTAATCGTCACAGTACCTTGCGACCACCTTAGGCTTGGCTGAGCTATTTCATGTATATTATTTAGCCATTCCTTCAGTTTTAGTAGAATACGATATTCATGTTTATCACAGTGGATTGGAAAACACAAGGCGCGTTATCACACGGGCAATCATCAGATTACCTCCCGCCTACTGTTGGGTTACCACCAGAGCAATTGAACTGTGTTGTGTATGATTAAGGAGTTTTTCCCTTGAGTAGGACATACTAATCCGCAAGGTTTAGGCAATGTCCGTTAGGTGCCTGCACCATGGAAAGAACTGACTGGGCATTGGTGTTTTCAATGCCACAACCTTCACACTACACATGCGAAGCAGTATTCTACAGTATTATCTACCGGTCAAATTGTTAATTGTAACGGCATACTCATAATCCGAAGACTTTTTCATTTGCTTGCTAAATTGCAATACCATAGCATCACAGGGAAACATTAGAACAAAAATCTAATTTCTTGAGATTCTTATGGTCTAACAAATTACGTTAGAATAGGGTAGAACAGGATATTCATGTTTATCCCTGTGAGTGGGAAACCAAGTGGGTTAACACACGGGCAATCGTCAGATCACCTCGCGCCCACAGTTGGGTTACCGGAGCTATTGCAGTGTGTTGTGTACAATTCACATGTTCCTTCAATTTAGTAGAACCCATTATTCTGCTGGGTTCGGGCAATATCTGTTAGGTGCCTTGCCCAAGGACACAACTGACTATAGCTAGCAACCAGTTTCGCACCGACAACCTTTTGACTGAAAGGTGACGCACCAAACCACCAGACTAATCTGTCGGACTTGGGCAAGGCATTTGACAGACATAACCCAAACCCAGCAAAATAATGGGTTCTAATCTGTTGGACTGAGTTAATGTAAGTTTGAGGACCGGCAAAAAATGACCACAGTACAATCGTTGTCAATCTATGAACTAGAAATTGGGAATTAATTCTCGTGATTAAAAATCCCTTATTTTACTTCTCCATTAAACCACTAGACTAATCTGTTGGACTAAGTTAATTTAAGTTTAAGGACCAGCAAAATAATTATCACAGACCGTTAGTTAACAATCCATTAACGAGAGAAGGGGAATTAACTCTAGTTATTAAAAATCCCTTATTTTTCTTCTTTCTTTAGAGCATTACAACTCCTAGATGAAGTTCTACACACAATGCCAATAGGAGAACCTCATTCCCATGATTAACCACAACCGGTTTGTACCGGATTATTCTAGAATCAATCTCTTGGTTTGAAAACAAATCAAAATTTCAAATCAAAATGCTGATCTAAAAGTTCAAATCAAAGTGCTGATCTAGCTTACAGTCGATTGGTCTCATTTATGCATCTACAGCACTACGTTATCACACCCACTCTCATTTTAATATATTTTGGTTGAAATATTCGTTTAAAAATATAATGAAATTTTTAGTGCCATATTAAAATGCCCAAAAATCACTTTTTATGATCAAGTTCCTTCAAAATTGTGCTAATCAAGTGAAAAATCTGTTTTCTTTTTATTAATCGGAATTTGGTTCAAAGTTTCACTTTATTTTGATCAAAATGTTTTGTTTTTGTTGTAAAAACATCGATTTTAGAGGGATTGTGACTTCAAAATTTGACGATATTCTTATAATTTCTCTGACATATTATTTTCACGAAAACTGATTTTGAAATTCCAACTATAAATAATATTGGCGGGTGTTATGTCTGAATCTTTAAATTTATTTTCATTCATATTCGAAAATTGCGGAGTTGTTATGTTTTTGTGTCAAGTGTTTGCACTCTTGCGCCTCTAAAATCAGACTTGTTTTACTATTTTACCCCAAAGGATTACCATGTTTTCTGCATTTTTTCTGTACAGTTAAAAACCTACAATTACCATGCCAAATTGTTTTCATACGTTTTTCACGAAATAGTACATTTTTTTGGTAAAAAAACTTGTTTTAAATCATTTTATACAGCATTTTTGCGCCATTTAAATTGAACTATCAAAATCTTTCTTACAACATACCCTAGCGTTATAAATAATGTATATTTGTACATATCTGTCAATTTCATTACAGTCTGCAGTACAGTGTGGTATACGAGTACTTTAACCTAAAGACAATGTTGAATGCCTTTTTCCTTCAATTCTCTCTTTTGTAAAGGAAGAGAGTTAAAGTAAAAAAGGGGATAATTTTCCCATTTTTTCTGCATGATACCAGTATTAAATCGCACTGCCGTTTCAAGACCATCCTTTTCCTTTACCAGACAATTGCGCACGTTGTAAAAATGTATGTAAAGTACTGTTTGCTGTTTTTTTTCAAATTTTACTGCTTTTTTGGCATCAACCTAGGCACTGTCATTGGAACATTAAACACATGATCTGTGTTAGCCATATTTTGGTGGATTTGTTTGACCGGTTAGTCTGGTGGTTTAGTGTTTCGCCTTTCAATCAAAAGGTTGCAGGTGGTGAAACTGGTCGCTAGCTAGTCGGTTGTGTCATAGGGCACGGCTCTTAACGGACATTGCCTGAACCCAGCGGATTGATGAGTTCTACCAAATTAAAGGAACGTGTCTATCATATACAACACACTGCAATAGCTCCGGTAACCCGACAATGGGCGCGAGGTGATCTGACGATTGGCCGTGTGTTAACCCCCTTGGTTTTCCCCTCAATGGGGATAAATATGTATACTATCCTATTGATTCAAAGTTTCTGTTATCATCTACCAACCAAGAAATTTCAGTTCTCAAATACCAATATAAAATCAGTTGTCAGTACCAGTCATTGCATCAAAAGCTTTATGATTTTAGGATAGGATGTGTTTATTGCTGTAAGTGGGAAAACTTAGACCATTAGCGCACAAGAATTTGTGAGATTACCTCGCCCCCACCGTCGGGTTAACGAAGCTATTGCAATGTGTTGTGTATGATTCAGACGTTCTTTAATTTGGTATAACGCAACATGGCACTAGGTTCAGGCAATGTCCGTAAAGTGCCTTGCCCAAGGACACAACCGACTATCTAGCGACCAGTTTTGAATCTACAGCACTTCTACTGAAAAAAGACACACTAAGCAAATCTGTTGAATACTGCAATAATACTTTAGAAAGTCTTAATGAGAATGTATAATCCTAAGTCTATTCTGACCAAACTAATTTAATGCAATTCGGTAGAACATGAAAAAGCAGAAGACCTAATTCAAACATTCAAAAAATTGTACATTGCTAAATTTCAAACATGGGATTGTTTTCCTAGCTTTTCTGGGTTACTGTCCTGATATGAAATATGATATAAAATAGTTCTAGTATAATTTAATGTATAACTTCGCTATTAAGGCAGCAATTTAAGTACAAGTTTGAAATTCAAAGATGTGATGGGCTTAAAGTACAGAAAAAAGGCTATTTAACTAGAGAGTGTCAGCCACGTGTTTAGCCACCACTATTTGTAAAACACATGTTGTATGACATATAGGATAGGGATAGGATAGGATATTCATCTTTATCCCCGTGAATGGGAAAACCAAGGGGGTTAACACACGGGCAATCGTCAGATCACCTCGCGCCCATCATCGGGTTACCGGAGCTATTGCAGTGTGTTGTATATGATAGACACGTTCCTTCAATTTGGTAGAACCCATTAATCCGCTGGGTTCAGGCAATGTCCGTAAAGTGCCTTGCCCAAGGACACAACCTACTCGCTAACGACCAGTTTCGCATCTGCAACCTTTCGATTAAAAGGCAACGCACTTAACCGTTAGACCAACTAGCCGGATATATTCATGCTACAGGGTCCCTAACAACATTTTGTATTTTATACACAGAGTTTCTGCAAGCATTTTATACACTTGTTTCTGCAAGCATAAATGCATGGGTCCCATAGTTATCAAACTAAACTTCTTCTCCATGTGTAGTTAAACAAAAAGAACAATCGTGTTAGATTTACGAAGATTTTACCTCAAATGTTTTAAATTAAAGCATTTTTTCGAGTGCTGTATTGATATGAAGCTAAATTCCTAAAACAGCCCGGTTTAGTTTTTGATGGCTTCGGGAAATTCCCCATGGGCTTAGTACATAAGTTTCTGTTTTTACATATGTTGGTCATGTTATCCAACAATTCTTAAAGTTTTAATCCAATTTGACGAATCCTTGTTGGAGATGTCAGTGCAATGTGGCATGCTTGTCACATATCATGAATTAGGAACATATCTTCATTTTTAAGGAAGTTACCCTAAGTAAATGTTTTCTTTCTTTTAATTGACACAGGGTGGCTAACGATCCAGCATTTCACCAAATCTGATCAAAATTACAGCAGTCGTTCAAACGCTATGGCCCGAAAAGCTATTTTTATAGAAAAATAGCCGTTTTGGATTTTAACGTCTCAGGGGAATTCCCCTAAATATATCAACCACAATTTTGCTACTGCATATCTAGACCATGTTGTCTAACAAATGACCAAGTTTAGTTTCTATTCCATTATTCCTTCTGGTAGATGTCAGGGCGTCATGCCATGCCTGTCACAATCATAATTTGAGAACAAAATCTTATATTTTAGGGTATTTCCCTTGAATATTTTTTATTTCTTCCAAGTGTTAAATCAGTGCCTAATGCACTTACGTTCCACCAAATCTTATTCAAATTGGAGCAGCCGTTTAAGCGCTATGTCACAAAAAGATAATTTTTTTATAAAAAATACCGTTTTGGTTTTTAACCTCCCAGGGGATTTATCACCCAAAATTTTGGTTTCTGCATATCTAGCCCATGTTGTCTAACAAATTACAAAGTTTTCATTGCGATTCCATTACTTTTTTGGCAGATTTTATTAATGACCAAGTTTTATTACGATTTCATTATTTCTTCTGGAAGATGGCGGGGCCACATACCAAAGGACGACACCATCGTACCGATAATTAGTATTATAGAATAAATGCAATTTCAGAGACGACGAATACTTTATTTACAGTGCAAGACATTTATTGATACTATTATACAATGTGCAATCATATAGTCCTATCGAGGTTATGCTTTAATCCACGGAAACAGTCTCAATTTCCAATCAACGTGCGAAACTATAAAGAAACAGAAGCAAAGTAACGAGGCAAATTCGTTACCGCACGCGACTATTTGTAGAATGCCAGACTGGCCTTCGACTATTACGAAAGCAATAACTGAGACATTTCTCACGATAATGGCACATGTGTGTGATAATGTTAACCGCTTAATCAACTTATTCGTTAAAGCAGCATTATTTCTTTGTCGTTCATCATTTTGAATATTTGCAGAAGACATGGTCTTTCGGTGGTAAACGATGGGAAACAATATAAATCCCAGCAGTCCAATTTCATTTCCAGCTACGAAAGAGAAGTTTAAAATAAGTAGCATTAAACCATCCGGCATATTTTTCTGTTTAATGCAGCAACCCACTGGGCTACTATAAATATCAGCTTGAAACGGCTCGGCCACCGCCCAAAAAAGTTGCGTTATTTCGACGGATATGAAAAAAATCCAGTTAAATGTGACAATTGATTTGCTTTTAACAGCACTATTCAGGGTTGTTGCGTAGATATGCATTTGTCTCGCCCAAATGACAGCAAATAAGATCATTTCGTAAAACCAGCTCATCTCCAAGTAAATTACATCCATTATCATGCACATGCGATCTGACGTGGCACCAAAAAATACGTCAAGAAATTGAGGTAAGACCCTTAAGATTCCCACGACGCTCAGCAGTGGAAGGCAGTTTCTTCCAAATATCAAATATTTACTCGCAAATTCTGTAAAATAAAACCGGAAATTTATACCGTGCAATAAACGAAGTAAGCAAGTATGCTATGATATTTATTACGCAACATACATTTTTGCTCAATGTCCATATGCAACACCTATTTTGCCACACAACACACTACAATAGACTCTGTAATTCGGCTATAGACAAGGGATAATCTGACGATTAATCCTTATTGAACGGCCGTTTTTCATCCACGCGTATAAATATCATATATCGTGAAAAAATGGATTCTTAATTAACCTACTTCGTTCAGTTCTTCGAGAGCCTCTTGATTTTAACTCATAATGAACAGTTGCTGAGAGCAAATGCAAGCGAGCTAGAGTCAGTAAGATGATAACAGAAGTTGTGGATATCCAGGTGGGCGAGCTGAATGGGATTTCAAACGTCATGTTCTTCATATTCTTACTGTCGAACACCGAGCAATTCATGTTCGCTGTGATGTTTTCTTCAACTTGGTAATATTCATTGCTTCCCGACATCCTGCATCGGTAGAACTGTCTTGTTGTTTAAACCAAATGATGGCATCCGCCGACCTTTAAATGGGTTATTATGAGAAATTAGATCCGCGTTGACTACGAATTCTGCTTTTTTTCCACGACTTTATTACCATCACATGCATGATTTATAGCATTTATCGTTTATTCTACTATTGCTTAAAGTGGGTTTAACAGATACTCCAATTAGACCTAATCATAATAGGTATATTAAACGACAATGTGATTAGCCTTTAAAACCAATCTATCGATCAAGGTAAAATTACACCACTAATTACTTTGGCCACATGTCATGCTACAGGATTATCTGACGCGCACATGTTACCAGGTTAGGTTTTAATTGATTTTAACTACGTTATATGTGACATAATTGGGCCTGTCTTCTGATACCTTTTCTAATTTACATAAAATGCCAAAGAAAAGTGTGCGGTAAAGCGTACAATATTGCTTGATAGTTATAATAAGTAATAAACCAAATTTAAATAATCACATTGCTCAAAAGGTATTTTCATATTAATAAGAACTTTATATATACATGTGGCACTTTAATGGCACATCGCTGGCATTAAGCACTACATATTGGGTCGATTCCCTGACGTAAAAAGTTTGTATAAAAAACCTACTTTTATTACAACGATTTTTTAAAGGTTATTAAATTATAGTCTGTAATAAAGAAAAATTTAAGCTTGGAATTTAACTAGGCCAGGCGTAATTGTCGGTTGAACAAAATTAAACCACCGAAACCCTTAGAACAGTTTAATTAAAGGTCAAACATAATTACTTAAGTAGGCGTCGTAATAAAACATTCGCTGTGTAGTGTATAGCGTATGGGCGTGCTAACATCTTTGTGTTATGGTCTGTACTTTGACCAGCTTTTCTAGTGTACAGTTACAATGGCTGGCAGCTGTATTAAATCTAAATAAAAGCCAGGTAAAGTGGTTTAATTTTCAGGACATGTTTTAATAGATATTAAACAAAATATATTTTAGCCGATAGCGAGATGTATTTGTAACTAAGTAAAATGTAGTTTGAACGATTTTAAACTATGTAGTTCTTTAATAACGTTAATATATTATTAATTTATTTAATTTTCAGTTTAATCCTAAAATTCGTTGCAAGTTAACATTCAGATATGGTGTAAAAGTACAATAAAGGGAAGAGTGTGAGAAAAAGGGCTGACAGTTACAAATTAATATAAGAAACAGCAACATCTTAGCACCTGCTGGTTTAGATATTAATTGTATTTGAATAAGTTGTGTGTTTCAGTCTATTGACGTTTAAGGTGTCCTTTACCGAAAAAAATAAATTATTGTTGTTTCTCACCAATTATATCTATTTATACCATTAAGTCTATATTCGCCTATGTCCTATATGTTTAACTGGTTTAAAGTCCCCATTAACCAGATACATATTTAGTGCGTGTACAGTTATAGCACAATGTTGTTGTTTTCAGTTCGAATGAGTCATAAGGCACGTCATTTACTCAGTAATGCCCACAACTGTACTGTACACTTGTAACACTAGTACGCATTTGGTATTTTAGTTTATAAGGCCATTATTTATACATAGGCAACTAGGATTTAGATTTCAGTTGTTCATTTCCCTTTAGTTTCTGGAAAAGTATTCGTTATAAACGGATGTAACCAGCTGTTTAATGTTTTTATATAGCCTGCGCGACATATTGACTACAATAGCGTCATAAAAGACGATATGAAATTATAATTTAAAGTATCCTGTGCTTAACATACGTAAGCAGATGCATCAATTTTGTGTAAACATTGTTATAATATGTTGTACATTGTATAAAATGGAGGTGTTAGTATAAAGCTCTAAATTAATTGTACTATTTAAGCTGATAAAACTATTATGACGCATACACAGCTGCAGAAACAGCAATTACTCATAGGCTAGTTAGCTAGTATATAAAGTATAACAGATTAGGATTTCCATAAGTATTTTTAATTAACTTAAATACTTTACTGCCACATTACTGTACTTAATATAAATGCACTGAATACGGCAACAGTTAGATAGCGTTTAAAGAATGTGTTTTTATTTAATTATATTGGCTTTTTATTTGGATGATATTAATATTTTATTTGCCCATATAAACTGGACTCTGTATAATAGACTAGAAAAGGAATAAACTTTTAAAAAACATTTTAATCCATCAAAAGCGCTGTCAAATTGTCCAAATAAGGCACTCAAGATATTAAAATGGGTAAGTCTCGTTAGTATTGGATGCCTGACCGCAAGCTGGTTCTAGTAAACTTGTGCAAGTAAAGTAATAACTTCCCTATTTATCTTTTATATTAACAGGGAATTTTATTTTATGCGCAAAGCAGAAAAAACGCGGTGATTCCCTATGTATGGGCTAACTGGTGTTATTAACGTTTTTTGTATTTTTTACCTTGGCAAGTTTCGAACCCATGATGGGGTCGTCACTTGGAACGATTTTGCATGGCAGTCGGTATATGTATCGGCCGCGTTAACCATCCGGCCACACGACCGTTTACCGGTACAAGAAATTAAATTCAAAATATCACCATCAATCAATCCAGCAATTCAAGCATGCTAACAATACGTTGACAAAAAACAAGTGTTTAAATTTGGTGTTTAAGCTAGTTCGCATCACCAAAATTAATATAGAACCATTTTACACCACTTACAGGTATATTTTACCTTAGATCGGTACACTGGAACGATCCGGTACGGAGCGCGCCAGTACCGTAATCCTAACGCATACGGAAACCGGCAAAATAGATGGGACGACGAAGTTAAACGGTTTATACAAAACCATGGCCACGGTTATCAGCGTACCGTACAGAACCATAGTAACTACAGGCCTTATAATGGGTTCTATCAAGAGCACCGTGCGCCAACGGGTGAATTTAACCCTAGGTACCACAGGCAACATCCGCTGAGACATCCAAATCCGGACAACCAAAGACCGGAGTTCCGCCCAGCATATGCGCAATACAGACCAGCACATACACAGTACAATAATTCCTTTAGGTCGGCCCAGCAAAGCCGTGGAGTTTACCATAGACGAACTACCTCTAGAATCGACAACAACAGACCACGTGATCAAGGTCAACGAACCGTGCCGCCGTACCTACGTCAGCCTACGATTCTAGAACGAAAACGAGGAATCGCAGACGAACCGACAGAAACAACTTGCGCAATCTGTCTCGACGAAATGGACAAGCTAGAAGTGAAGAGGTTAAAAGGGGTCGTTGACCCCACCGTCACGCTCCCCTGCGCGCACACCTTCCACTGCGCATGCGCGGAAGCGTGGCTTGAGAAGAAGCGCACTTGCCCGATTTGCCGGACAGTTACACCTCCGAGAAAATACCAGGAAAATACCCAACCAAGACCTCGATGAAAGAAATTAAAAATCATTTTATGACTGTTTTTCTAAAAATGTTGCTGTTTTCACGTAGCATTAATTGTTTATCGGGCTAAGTTTCGAACCCGTAATGGGCTCATCATACTAAGACCGTTTAGTGTTGTATGAATCGGTCGCGATAACCATTCGGCCACGCGACCGGTCTTGCAAAACTTATTTTTTCAATATCTTTTGGCTCATAAATCGTGCTGTAAGCCGAACGGTAACGGGTTTAAAACCAACCGCTAACTAGTTGGTTGTGTTCTTTATTAAACCTTGTTGCAAACTGTTCTAAAACCGTGTGTTTAATGGATTCAACATTAAAAATATTGTTATCGTAAATAACACACTGCAATAGCTCCGGTAACCCGACCGTGGGCACAAGGCATTCTGATGATCGTATTAACAACTTCTGCGTTGCAATTCTCAGGGATAAACATTGTACCTCCATCGTATCAGCTTTTATATTATACCCGAATAGACCTGAGCGGTTAACGCTGCAATATATTGCTTTCATAGCTTTTAATGCGTGTTCTTTAGCACTGTTGCTAAAAATAAATAGTTTTGACTCGAATTTATGCTGTTTTATTGAAAAAGTGCACATTTTTTGCAAACGACGATTTTACTGAAGGTTCTAACCAATTCAAAAAGTTTGTTTGGTTACTATGATCAAAAAAGGGTCTGGGCTTTAACTGATATATGGTAAAGTGGCTGAATGCCTTGATGAAGAACGCTCGCTTGTCGGCGAGACAGAAGTGTCACTTTCAGGAGACGTTTCAGGTCTGAGTGGAAAAGGATAGGACATTCATGTTTATCCCGTCAATGGGAAATGCAAGGGGTTTTAAAAACACAAGCAATCGTCAGATCACCTCGCGCCAACCTTAGGGTTACCGGAGCTGAGACGTTCAATTTGGTAGAACCCATTTCTCGAAATGTTAACTTTTTGACGCAAAACTCACTTTTGGGGGTTTTTCTTTGTGGGTGAAAGTGTGCGGTCTTTGGAGGTGGCCTTACTTCTCGAGGATTGTTTAGTGCTAGCTCTGCTTTTAAGCCGCTGTGGACTCGGAATGGAAGATGGACGCTTGATGTCGGGTGCGATGGGAGGTAAGCAGTGGTCTGGGAAATTAGGGAGTAAGTACGGTCGTGTGGCCGAATGGTTAACGCGACCGATACATATACCGACTCTTATATTCAAAAACGGCCCAAGTGACGTACCCATCATGGGTTCGAAACTTGGCTCGGTTAAAAAAATAAAAATTAGTGAGGTCGGTACTTTCGTGTGGCCGAATGGTTAGCGCGACCAACGTACATACAAAAAACGGTCTTAGCAACGAATCCATTATGGGTTCAAAAATAAGCCCGATAAAAAAAATTAGTGAGGTTGGTCGAATGGTTAACGCGACTGATACATATACCGACTCATATATACAAACACGGCCCAAGTGACATACCCATCTTGGGGTCACGGTCGTATGGTCAAATGGTTAACGGGACCGATCGTACACCTACTGCTATATATAAATGGTCCTGGTTACGAGTCCATCTGGGGTTCAAAACTTGACTCAAACAAATCCGTAAGGTTTTGCGGTCGTGTAGTTAACGCGATCAATGCACATGCCAATTTATATGGTCCTTGTGCCCAGCCTACCATGGGTTTGAAACTTGGCTTGGTATGGACTGGTTACCAAGACCGTTTTTTTTGTATAAGTGTCAGTATATGTATCCGCCGCGTTAATCATTCTGTCATCCGACCGTACCTAATTAATTTACCGTCTTTGTACCTGAATTCTCGCCCTTAAAATCCCTTAAGTGGATCTGGCTCGTGTACGACTGCGCGACGTCATAATGATTCTGCGGTTGCGCCATCAGCTTCTCCACGATCGTGCTCTTCGCGCGCCGCAGTCCGCCCTGGACCTCAAGCTCGACGATTCGAGGCATCTCCAGCGGGGATGTCGGCCTCTTGTGCCGGCGAATACTTGCTCTAGTCGCCGGGGTAATGCGCGGCAGAGAAACCCCGTTCCCATACGGTTTAAGCGCGGACAGGTTTACGTTCGTGTGCGAATTGACAGGCGCAACCATTCCAGAGCGATTAGAAAACGGACAGAAAACGCTGACTTCAGGATACCACTGGGCTTCAGTTCTTTTTCCACTTGATTTCTCCTCCAGCACATTTCTACCCACCACGTCAATACGGTCGCCATTTTTTTCGGGGGTGCTTGGGCGCTGTACTAGGGGCTCAGGGGGAACAGAAACGGGGGTGTTTGGGGCGGCGCGTAGAGATAACCCGTCGTACGAGCTGTACGGGAACACAAGTCGCAGGTCATTGCATGGTTGCGTGAAACCAGCGACTGGAGAGTTATTGTGCCTTCGTTCCCGGCCTGAAACTGTAAAAAAATAGTGGTTGCAACACGCCAGACGCACAACGTAAAACACAACACGCCGGACGAAGTACTCCAAACGCATGGCTTGTACTGCAATGGAATTACTTCCAAAGCAAGTTAGCTTGGTGTTCGAGTGTTGGGTCATTAGACGGAAGATTGCAGTATCGAAATTAAACTTTTTATAATTATAAATATTTCTTTTTAATATCAAACGTAACACGCAAGACGCAGTACAACAAACGCAACACGCCAAGTGCAAATGAATGTTGAGCGCGACCGACTCTTAAACACTCTGGTTGGATTCAAATCGAAACGATAAAACATTTTTGTTGAGTCGGTCGGACAATTTTCAAATAGAACGTACTATCTTATATATGATTCATACCAGACCGATTTTGGATTTTTTTTATTATTTAAAAATTTAAAATTACTACCGGCAACCCTTATAAAAACGGGAACGACTGACAAACTTATAACGGGGTTATTACCAAAACAATGCCCGATATATAAAAAAAAGAGTTTTTGCATGTAAGTGTTGGATAATTGTCGCAGAAATATAGAACTTGGTTGGATATATAAATCGGTGTTAAAATAATCATTGTATGCTTTGTTATAACTGGAGCGCCTTAAGAATAGGATAAGGTAGAATATTCATGCTTATCCCTGTGAATGGAAAACGCAATGGGAGTTCAAGATATGGGCAATCGTCAGATCACCTTGCGCTCACCGCCGGATTACCGGGGCTATTTCAGAGTGTTGTGTAGGATTAAGACGTTCCTCTAATCAGAATCAATTTACCGGGTTCAGCCAATGTCCGTTAAGTGCCTTGCCTCAAGGACACAACCGACCAGAGAGACGAACCTGCAAACATTTCGGCTGAAAGATGACACATTAACCCACCAACTAATCGGTCGGCCTTTATAGTCAGTTTTTGTGTGTTGTATACAGCAGACACATTGTTACAGTTTGATTAACCCATTAAACCATTGTGCTAAAAAATAACATTTCTAGAGTAAATCCCCATAGGAAGAGCATGTATACCTTTGTATATGATCGGCTGTATCAGGTTGATGTCTTTTTTCTCGTTTCGAATCTTATGAAAGAGAAGAGTAATCATCATAAGGATTTTCTGTCGACTCCCCAGCGTGTCTTCTCTCTTCTGCTTCCAAACTTCACGTACGTGCTTCTGTCGGCTTTCTAAACGAGAGAGAAGTTGGCGCAGCATTTTTCTCTCATTTTGTTTTTGTTTCTGCAAGTATTTTAATCTTTTAACGCACTGGAAAGTACGTGCGTATTCATACACCAATGTGTATAATTGGAGAATCCATAATCAACACAGAATACATGTATTTGAAGCCCGGAAGTTTGTGCTTACATCTGATTACAGTGTATGGTTAGATACGGCCGGCGCATAAACAAACAAAAAATAACAATAAAAAAATAATAATAAAAATGACTTGTCAAAACTTACATCCCATATCCTTCCCTCTCTTAGTTTCCGCGCATCGACGCGCTGATTGAGCTGGGACTTGATACGATCCACGCAATCTTGCAATCGAACGTGCTGTCTGTACCTGTGGACCAGCTGGTGGAATCGAACCCCGGGGAAAAGCATGGAGCGATGCAGTAAACCCAGCGCGACCTGGCATGAAATGGATTTCACTTTTTTTTTACTTTTGATTATTCATTATTTTCCCCAGTACTAAAAAATTGCAAATGAATTAAATCACGACACAGGAAGACAAAAAGACGGCAAAAGAACAGTCGCTGAAAAGCAAAAGAACAGTGGTCCTTTAAAAAAAGGATATAATTACTTAAATATAACGGACGCTGCCGCCCAACCTAAGCAACAAAAACTATATTAATTTATCCAGCGGTCACCTACTGCTACCAGGAATGCAGGCCTATCACTTACAACATATATGGTAGGTCACAGGGTAAGATTTTCATTTTCCCCGTTTACGGGAAAACGCAATTGGCGTACTCAACTACCAGTCCGGAAACCAGTCCGGAAAACCAGTACGGAAAACACGTAAGAATCGAAATTTATACCGTGATAACTTTCTTAACTAGAAAGAAAATGGGTTAAAAAGTTACAGTTAAAATTTTACTTAAAAATTACATTTTTCATGTTTTCTTCTATTTCCTCGCAACTGGTAATCGTTTCAAAATTAATCCGGTGATCTTTCAGGCTAAGCAAGAGTCTCTGCGTCTCCCCTACTTTTAACTCATGAAGTTGAACCTTCAGAAAATCGGCTTCTGCTTTTTGCTGACGCATTTTTTGCTCCGCCCTCAATTTTGATGACTCACTCTTCTGGATTTGGTGCTCAAGAATGAATGACTTTTGCCTAAAATAGGAATGTTGTAATTATAACCGGAGTGGACAAAAATATGTGATATTTATGTTTTATCTCCAAAAATGGAAACACCAGGGCGTTAACACACGGATGATTATCATGTTAGCCTGTATGGTTACCGGAGCTATTGCAGGGTATTGTGTATGCTTTAGACGTTCCTTCAGTTTAGTAGAACCCGTTAATCCACGTTTATGCAATGTCCGCTAATTGTCTTGCTTAAGGACAAATTGACCAGCCAGTGGTTACGGCCGAAGCTACTGTCGACTACGCTATCCAGACATTTCTTACTTAGATTCGAGACTGGTCACTTGCTAGTCGTTTGTGTATTTGGTTAAGGCACTAAGCGAACATTGCTTAACCTCAATGGATTAATAGGTTCTACCAAATTAAAAAGAACGTATACAACACATATGGATGAGGTAATCTAAAGATTGGCCGTGTGTTAACGGCCTTTGTGTTCCCCCAATTATGGACATGAACGTTAATATTCTATGAATATATAAACCAGGCCTGGGCAACATACAACCATCTGTAATCAAGATATTGAATACTAATTATGTAATAATCAGGACCACCAAGGACTTCATTTTCCCACATCTGACCCGCCGGCTAGAGAAGTTGCGCACCCCTGGTCTATTTAGTATGTAGTCCTTTACATCACCTCTAACCCACTAACAATCCACTAAAACTAAAAACACCTGTCATAAACTATCCTATTCCAGAACCCAACCTGTATTCTTCTGCGCTACTTTCGTGTTTCTTGGTGGCTTTATTAAGTTTTTCTTGCGTTTCATCCAATTCTGCTTCAGCTTGCTTCAACCGACTGATAATCTGATACGGCGAAACAACTGTGGAACTGCTCCCAACGGTTGAAGGGGTGCGTGCCTTAGGAAAATAAGATAGGATAGTCATGTTTATTCCCGTGAATGGAAAAAACAAGAGGTTTAACAAACTGCAATCGTCAGATTATCTCGCACCCACTATCAGTTATCGGTGCTATTGTATTTCAGTGTGTTGTGTATGATTAAGATGTTCCTTTAGATTGGTAGAACCCACTAATCTGCTGGGTTCGGGCAAGGTTCGTTAAGTGCCTTGTTCAAGGACACAACTGACTAGTTAGCAACCAGTTTTGAATCTGCAACGTTTCGGTTAAAAGGCGTCGCACTAAACCACCAGGCCAACATGTTGATAAAAAAAGCAACAAATAGGATAATTATAGTTTATTTCCAAAAATGCCGAATTACCACACGGGAATTTGGTGTAGGAATATGTAAGCCAACGTTCTCAACAAGTACGCAAGGTAATCTGACGGTTGCCCGTATGTGAACATTTCTTAAGTAATCGTAGGGTTATCTGACCATTACATGTATGTGAACGTTTTCTTACGCATTCGCAAGGTAATCTGACCATTACATGTATGAGAACGTTTTTTTACGTATTCGCAAGGTAATCTGACCATTACATGTATGCAAATGTTTTCTTACACATTCGCAAGGTAATCTGACCATTACATGTATGCAAATGTTTTCTTACGCATTCGCAAGGTAAACTGACCAATACATGTATGAGAACGTTTTCTTGGGTATTCGTAAGGCGTCTTCCCATGGTAACTTAACGATTACCCGTGTGATAACCATGCCAAATTTACCTGGAGATAAAACATATTCCATCCTAACACACACATGAATATACTCCAATAAATACTTACAGCTCCACCGATAACGCTCATCAAGATTCGTTTCGTTTTGTTGAGTTCACTCGCTTTTTTATCTCTCTCTTCCTTTACAGCGGCTATTTCAGCCTGTGCGGACATTCTAACCTTCTGAAGCTCGGTTTCAATGATCCAGACTTTGCTTTCCATTTTGCTGTTATTGCGCTGAATGGCGTCGACTAGATTGTCGTTCATCCCGGAAAAGAAGTTGTTTACCTGCGGATTTCAAAATATGAAGAATAGGAGATTTATGGTTTTTCAGATAAATCGGAAAATGCAAGCGGTGTTATCACACGGGCAATTGTCAGAATACCTCGTGCCCACCATTGGGTTACAGGAGCTATTGCAGTCCCTTAAATTTAGTAGAACCCATCAATCCACTGGGTTCAGGCATTGTTCGCTAAGTGCCTTGCCCATTTAATTATTAATAGATATACAACAAACTAGTTAATAATAAACTCTACCAATGTCTTTATAATTCAATAATTACCAATCGGCACTGACTTTTTCATAATTTCAACAAAGAAGCACAAAAACAAACTAATTACACTAGATCAAACCCACCCCATAACCATCACCTGTTGAGAGATATTCCTAACGAAAACCTCTGCTTGTTTGACCGGGTCGTCATCAATTCCTGTTGTTGCCGCGATCGCCTTTTTTCTCGCTCTTCGTCTCTCTCTTTCTTGCTCTTCCAGTTGCTCTTTTCTCCTCCGAACCGCCGCTTCTCGCGACAAGGCATCCCTCTTTTTTTCAAGCTCGGTCTTCGAACGGAACGGGTTGCCGAACTCGTTGTAAAACCCTTTAAATTTTACGACTTTTGGCGGCGGAGGCGGCCGGATGCTCTGACGACGTGCGATCTGCATTACATTTCGGAATGGGATGACAGAGGATCTTCGACGATTCCCGATTCGAGCCATCCTCCGATCCACCACTGTGAGCAGGGGACCTCTTGGCGGAGGACTTTCATCATCATCATCGCTAACGATTAATACATCTCGAAGTTCAGGCGCTGGCGTTATGGCCACAATTGGTGACCCCGACTTTTTTCCGTCTTCGGTTTTTTCAACTTCTACAGATTTGATTTCAGACACCGTCGGTGGTGCATTCTCGCAGTTATCAGATTTAATTTCGGGAACTCTGATAGAAATCGACGTATCTTTCTTACTCTCATTATGCGATTCTTCAGACTTTTCTGGAAGTTTTCTTTCACCGACATCGTTTGACCCTTGCGAATTATCAGGATTCCGAACAATTTCATTCGAACTTTCGAGACTCGTGTTTTCTTTCTTCTGTTCCTCCGACAATGTCCCTGCCGATGGTCTCAGCGTCCTCATTAACTCCGCCATCTCCGGATCAACCATGTCCAAGTAATCCCTGAATCCATCGCTGCATCCAGAAGAAGAGGAGGATAATGATCCCATAGCTCCTCCGCTGCTCACATCTGGAGCTGGGTTCGTCACGATACTCAACCTCCGCTGCTTTTCAGCCAAAACCCGTGCAACCAAGGGGTTCCTCTTTGGGGTTTCAGTTGGGACAGGGTCTTCCTCTTTTTTCGGGGGTTTCCCCCCAAGGGCCGATTTTAAGTTTTTCCAATAGTCCACATTCCCCTTTCCGATTTCTTCCTCTTCGTTTTGGTTTTCCCCGTTGTTCATGTTTGGATCCATCATCCCAGGACCCATCATTCCGGGACCCATCATTCCAGGACCCATTATACCGGGACCCATCATCATCATTTCGCCCCCAAAACCCCCCATGGGACCACCCATACCGCCCATCATGCCCATATTGGGGTCCATGAACCCCTGATTCAACATACCACCTCCAGCAAGGGGCGGGACTGGTTTTTGGACCCCAACTCCACCTTCGTTTTCAGTGTTAACAACGGACAGCAAACCGCCTGTAGTTCGCCTTCTACGTTTTAAAGACTTCGCCTGAGAAGACTCGTCAAACAACTTTCCTGTAAAAAATAGTCGACAATCAGCACAATCCATTGACAGTGGCGCAAAGTATTCTGACGATTGCTCGTGTGTTAACCCCCTTAATTTTTCCATTCATAGGGATAAACATGAATATCCTATCCTATAATTGTCAGATTACCTTGCGCCCACCGTCAGGCTACAGAAGATATTGCAGTGTGTTGTGTATAATTGAGAATGAGATTTCCCTTTATATATATCGAATATCCTAAAACACAACCACACATGTTCAATTCAAAACCTTTGAATCCAATTAGAAGCTCCAGCTGCTTGGATATGTTGTCATTGAATGTCTTCATTTCTTTCTGAACTTTCATTGTTTCATCCCGGACAGAAAAGCAAAGGTTTTGTAACTCTTCCTCGTTTTTCATTTTTTCAAGGACCTAGAGAATCAATGGGATAGGATGCTCATGCTTATTCCCGTGAATGGGAAAACTCAAGGAGTGTTAACAAATGGATAATTTAGTCCGGCCGGTTAGTTTGGCAGTTTAGTGCGACACCTTTAACTGAAAGGTTTCAGGTTTGAAACTGGTCGCTAGCTTGTTGATTGTGTCCTTGGGCAAGGCACTTAACGGCCATTGCCTGAACCCAGCGGCCTAACAGGTTACAGGAGATATGTATAATTGAGACTTTTCTTCAATTTGGTGAACAAATCAAACCACCAAGTTCAAGTAATGTTCGTTAATAACCTTTCCCAAAACACGACCAACTAGCTAGAGTCCAGTTTCGAGCCTACAACCTATTTGCTAAAAGGCGACAATGCACTAATGCACATAGCTTTCAGTTTAAAGATTAAAGAATCGAAACTAGCCTATCGGCTAGTTGGTGTCTTTGGCCAAGAAAACTTGCGTTGCCTACACCTATAAGATAAATGAGTTCAAACAAAAACAGCAGTAACCTATACAAACTGCAATAGGTTCGAAAAATGGTCCATGCTAGTCATTTATCGATAACCGTGTTATCTTCAAAGCAATCTCTCTCGCCAGGATGGACAAGACCATCAAACTTACAGATTTGTGTTTCTCCTGATCAACAGCGGTTTTGAGCTTCACTTGGAACTGTTGGTTCAATTGATGTAATTTGCTGTAAGCTTCGGCGATTTCTTGTTGGGTTCGCATTTTTTCTTCCAACAATTCATTTCTCTCGTCTGGCTTGAAGAAGACTTTCGTCTCCGGTTTTGGGGGCGGCTGCTTTTTCGCTGATTACAATTTTAAGTTTAAACTGATAAGTTATTCAGGAAGTGTGATATTCATGTTTTATCACTGTAAATAGGAAAAAATGCGTTATTATAGGGGCAATAGTCTGGTTATCGCCGTCTATTGCCGGGTTACTAAAGCTATTATAGTGTGTTTGTGACGTTCTTTCAGTTTTTGTATAAGCCATTAATTCTCTGGGCTAAGGCGACGTAGGATTGCTTAGTGCTTTGCACAAGGACAAAACTTATTAGTTAGCGACCACTTATGCTCATATCTGGCATTAATGACTGGATGTATGTGTCATAAGTATCCTGATGGTTGGGAAATCAACGTTGTGGGATTGATACGGTCTTAATAATATAGCACACTGTAATAGCTTGAGTAACCCAAAAGTGGGGGCGAGGTAATCAGACGCTTGCCTGTGTGGTAACTATTCCGCATTTTTCCATTTACGGGAATAAACATGAGAGAGGTCATATCAAGTTATAGTCACACTAAAATAGCTCCAACATCAATGGAGATTAAATGAATAGTACGCCCAGTTAGTATGGCGGTTTGGTGCGATGCCTTTTTAAAAGTTGTATGTTCAAAACTGGTCGCGAGTGGGTTGTTTTTTTGGGCACAGCACTTAACGGACATTGCCTGAACCCAGCGGATTATTATGTTCTACCAAATTGAAGGAATGTGTCTATCATATACAACACACTGCAATAGCTCCGTTAACCCGATGGTGGGTGCGAGATGATCTGGCGATTGCTCGTGTGTTAACCCCCTTGGTTTTCCCATTCACAAGGATAAACATGAATATCCTATCCTACTATTCATTCCTCACCTTGAGTCAGTCGACTTTTTGGTTCAACGGATTCAGGTTTCGGAATCTCGACTTCGGCCACAGGTGAACCGTCTTTCTGCTCTTCCACCCCCTCTTGTGGTGCGTCCGCGCTTACTTCGGTAGTGACTCTCGAAGTTGCGTCAGAAGTAACTGGGGGAATTTCGCTCTTTTTCTGGCCCAATTTGGGCTCCGAAACTACGTCCTAAAAAGGGTAGAAACTTTGTTCTAAAAAGTGTATTTCTATATGACTAACATACAGGGAGGAATATTTGCAAACAAATTATTACTTTTCACTCCTTTAGGATAGGATAGGATATTCATGTTTATCCCTGTGAATGGGAAAACCACCTCGCGCCCATTGAAGATCACCTCGCGCCTATTGTCGGGTTTCCGAAGCTATTGTAGTGTGTTGTAGAATTCACATGTTCCGTCAATGTGGCAAAACCCATTAATCTTCTAGGTTCAGGCAATGTCCGTAAAGTGCCCAAGGACACAACCAACTAGCTAGCGACGAGTTTTAACTCACCCACAAACCATTTAACCCACTCACAAACAATTTAACCCCCCACAAATCATCTCACCCGTTTAGGAGGTTCTACTTTTTCCGGCAACTCCTTATTAGACACAGACTTCGACTCTTCTTTCTTGGGTTCCCTAACATTCTGCGACGATCTCTTAGCCCCCTCCTCTGGGCTTGTAGGGGGCCGTTTCGGGGTTCTGCGCTCACTTGATTTCAATTCAATGGCAGCTTGTTTTAATCTTCTTATTACCTGGGGGTAAAAGAGGACGTGGTAAGGATAGAATATTCATGTTTATCCCCGTGAATGGGGAAACGCAAGGGGTTAACACGCAGGCAATTGTCAGATCACCTCGCGCCCACCATTGGGTTACCAGAGTTGTTGCAGTGTGTTGTGTAAGATTCACAAATTCATTTATTTTAGTAGACCCAATAATTCGCTGGGTTTAGGCAATGTCTGTGCTTTGCACAAGGAAACAACCGACTCGCTAGCGCCCAGTTTCGAGTCTACGACCCATCAGCTGCAAGACGACGCACTAACCCACTGAGCTAATTGGTCAGACTAAAGTAATTAAGTTTACTCTTGTGGTACAACAAAGATGTATAAACCCCGTGTGGGCATAATTATGGGACATTTAACCTCTTGTGATTAAAAAAAAGGTCTTTTAATCCCGTGTAAGCAAAACACACTGTTATAATAAACCTGTGTGTAAAAAAAGGTGTTTTAACCCTTGTAAGAAAAACACACGGTTTTAACAAACCTGTTGGTAAAAAAGGGTGTTTTAACGCCTTCAAAGTAAAACAGAAGACATATAAAACCCCATGTTGGTAAAACAAAATCAGCTAAATGTTTTTAAAAAACAGAAAAAAAACTTAACTAAATCATGCTGACCTCATCTTTATAATAAACCATGAGTCGCAGCGACATAATATTGCTCTCTTGGCTCGACAGTTTCTCTTCTAGTTCCTTTATTCGCGCATTTGCCTTATCATTTTCCTCTTCCATTGCCTGGACCTCTTCTGCCAAGTTGGAGCTTATCTCTTTCTCCTCTGCTAACCTGGAATGATGGTTTTGTTGTATTTGTTTAGACGAATGGACTGGTGGGTTACAATTACAATACAATTTTTACAATTTTTATTTCTTTCGCTGCAGCGTTTACCACCAACAATTTGAAAATACATGTCATATATATACTAAAACAAATATGGCGTTTACTTAAAATCCAACAATTAACAAAAAAAACTGGCAAGATACTACAGCAAAACGAGAAGGCACCAAAACAAAGGTTATCTAGTTTGGTGCCACCCTGGGTTAGTAAATCGCGTTTCTGCAGAAGGGTTTTAGGATCGAAACTAGTCGCTAGCTATTTGATCGTTACTTTGGGTAATACGCTTAACAGGCATCAACGGCCTAGGTGATTAATGGGCTTTACTACTGAGAGTCTTTATCATGCACAACACATCGCAATAGCTCCGGTACTCCCCATTAAGCACTTTGTAATATTACGATTGCCCGTGTGATAACACCCTTGTATTTTCTAACTCATAAAATAGTTTAGGTATTTTTCCATTTTTTATGCAAACATTTAGTCTATTTTTTATGCAGAAATTTATTCTTATTTTTATGCAGAAATTTAATCCATATTTTAAGAAGAAATTTAATTAGTTTAATTGTTATGCAAAAATTTAATACAACTTTTTTACAGAAATTTAATTCAATTTTTATGCAGAAATTTAATCTAATTTTTATGCAGAAATTTAATCTAATTTTTAAGCAGAAATTTAATCTAATTTTTATGCAGAAATTTAATCAAGTTTTTATGCAGAAATTTAATCCAAATTTTTAAGCAGAAATTCAATCCAATTTTTATGCAGAAATTTAATCCAATTTTAATTTTGAAATTTAATCCAATTTTTATGCAGATATTTAATCCAATTTTTATGCAAAAATTTTATCCAAGTTTTATGCAGAAATTTAATACAATTTTCATACAGAAATTTAATTCAATTTTTATGCAGAAATTCAATCCAATTTTTATGCAGAAATTTAATCCAATTTTAATTTTGAAATTTAATCCAATTTTTATGCAGATATTTAATCCAATTTTTATGCAGAAATTTAATCCAATTTTAATTTTGAAATTTAACCCAATTTTTATGCAGATATTTAATCCAATTTTTATGCAAAAATTTTATCCAAGTTTTATGCAGAAATTTAATACAATTTTCATACAGAAATTTAATTGAATTTTTATGCAGAAATTCAATCCAATTTTTATGCAGAAATTTAATCCAATTTTAATTTTGAAATTTAATCCAATTTTTATGCAGATATTTAATCCAATTTTTATGCAAAAATTTTATTCAAGTTTTATGCAGAAATTTAATACAATTTTCATACAGAAATTTAATTCAATTTTTATGCAGAAATTCAATCCAATTTTTATGCAGAAATTTAATCCAATTTTAATTTTGAAATTTTATCCAATTTTTATGCAGAAATTTAATACAATTTTTATGCATAAATTTTATTCAATTCTTATGCAAAAATTTAATCCAATTTTCATACAGAAATTTAATCCAATTTTCATAGAGAAATTTAATCCAATTTTTATGCAGAAATTTTATTCAATTCTTATGCAAAAATTTAATCCAATTTTCATACAGAAATCTAATCCAATTTTCATAGAGAAATTTAATCCAATTTTTTGTCTAAACCTTACTTGCTCCGAAATGCCTCGCATTCACCAGTTTTTGCGTCGAGGTCAGACTTCAGTTGCTCTGTCTCCTCCTCTAGTTCAGCGAATTCTTCTTCAAGTTCCTCCAGCCGTTCTTTGCACTCTAAACAAGAAAGGGATGCTCATAATTTGCTCGATTAGCTTAGGGATGGATATTCATGTTTATTCCCTGTGAATTGGAAAACCAAGGGGGTTAACACACGGGCAATCGTCAGATCACCTCGCGCCACCGTCAGGTTACTGGAGCTATTGTACTGTGGTGTGTATGATTCACACGTCCCTTTAATTTTGTAAAACCTATTTGTAATTTAACCATTCAGTCAATGTCCATTAACTACCTTGCCCAAAGACACAACCAACTGGCTAGCGAAGGGGGTTAATACATGGGCAATCATCAGATCACCTCACGCCCATCGTCCGGTTACTAGAGCTATTGCAGTGTGTTTCGTATGATTTACACATTCATTCAATTTGGTAGAACTGAGTAATCCACTGGGTTCTTGGTGTGTTAGTGTGTCGAAAAAATTCATTCGCTAGCTAGTCGGTTGTGACCTTGGGAAAGGCACTTAAAGGACATTGCCTGAACCTGGTTGATTAATAAGATATACCTAATTAAAGGAACATATGAATCATACACAACACACTACACTAGTTGATTTTTATAAAGATTTTTTTACTTTGAAAAAATGTAGATTAATGCATCTTTGAAAATACATGAAAGAAAATACATGGATTTATGCACCCCTGAAAATAAGCATTAATTTCTGATTAAAGTTTAATCAATTTAAAACGAACCATCAAATTCCGATTGGTTCGGCAATTCCTGTAATTCCTCTATCTTCTTTTCAAGGGAGGAAACTTGGTCGTGAAACGTTGCAATCTTTTTCAGGAGTTTCTCGTTTTCTTTGTTGACAGCTTCAAGCTAGAAAAAATTAAAAGCTGGATGTAATTTCGAAAGTTTACAAATTATTTAGGTTAGTATTTAAAAAGACGTTATGTAAAATTGAATACCAGATATAATTTCCGAAGTTTAAAAATTGTTTTGATTTGAAAGCCCTTATGTAAAATTGAATAACAGATATAATTTCTAAAGTTTAAAAATTATTTAGGTTAGTATTTAAAAAGATCTTATGTAAAATTGAATACCAGAGATAATTTCTAAGGTTTAAAAATTGTTTAGCTTAGTATTTAGAACGACCTTAATGTAAAATTAAATACCAGATATAATTTCTAAAGTTTAAGAATTGTTTAGGTTAGTATTTAGAAAGACGTTATGTAAAATTGAATACCAGACATAATTTCTAAAGTTTAAAAATTGTTTTAATTAGTATTTAGAAAGAACTTATGTAAAATTGAATACCAGAGATAATTTCTAAAGTTTAAAAATTGTTTAGGTTAGTATTTAGAAAGACGTTATGTAAAATTAATTACCAAAGATAATTTCTAAAGTTTAAAAATTGTTTAGGTTAGTATTTAGAACGACCTTATGTAAAATTAATTACCAGAGATAATTTCTAAGTTTAAAAATTGTTTAGGTTAGTATTTAGAAAGACGTTATGTAAAATTAATTACCAGAGACAATTTCTAAAGTTTAAAAATTGTTTAGGTTAGTATTTAGAAAGACCATATGTAAAATTGAGGACCAGAGATAATTTTCAAGAATTGTTTGATACGAGTTAGAAAATCGTATGTTTACCACAGTGGTGGGAAAACACAGGGGTTTTATAATAAGAGTCTTCAAATTAAACATAGCTTAGGTATTTTATCCAATGCAGATATAACCCAATTGTTCGTCAAACCCGTTAACCACACTGTGTTCAGGCTAAGTTTCTTGCCTCCTGTTACTGCATTTTCATGCTTTATCCCAATGAAAGGGAAAATGCAATAGGTGTTATCATACAGGCAATTGTCAGATTACCTTTTAATTTTAGTTAACCCATTAGTCCACTGGGTTCTCATGTTTCATGCCCCTAGATTAGAAAACGTAGGGAAGCGTTCTAGTGTGGGTAAATGACAGATTACCTTGCACTCACTGTTGGTAAGTTAGTTGTATACGAGGTATTCCTTCAGTTTAAGTACACCCATTAATCCATTGTATTTAGCTGATGTCTGCTAAGTGCCTTGCCTAGGAATAAAGCCTGTAGCTTTAATCTCGTCATTGTTCTATTCTTCTTTATTGTAACCAAGGAGCAAAAAAATAAACTAAACTATCGTGGCCAGAGCAGTTTTGATCATATAACCATTCAGCAGCCTGTAGACTGCTTACAGCAATTTGCAACAAAATATACGTAAGTTTAGACTTTGGAACATACTAAAAACAGCCAATTTTAAGCTGTGGGTCTAATGTAATACACATACAGCAAACTGCGCGAAATTACTGGTTTTTTGAACTTATAAGAATTCATTCAAAACATTGCGTGGCCGCGAAGTAATCTGGCGTCCTGGCGATTACCCATGTGTTAACACCTTATGAATATCTATAATCATAACCCTTGCTTGAAATATAATATGTCAGGATTTGACAAAAAAATAGGATAGTATAGGATATTTATGTTTATTCCTGTAAATGGGAAAACCAAGTGGGTTAACACACGGGCAATCGTTAGATTACCTCGCTTCTACCGTCGGGTTACCGGAGCTTTTGCAGTGTGATGTATATGATAGACACGTTCCTTCAATTTGGTAGAACCCATTACTCCGCTGGGTTCAGGCAATGTCCGTTAAGTGCCTTGCCCAACGACACAACCGACTAGCTAGCGACCAGTTTCGCACCTGCAACCTTTCGATTGAAAGGCGACCCATTTAACCGTCAGACTAACCGGCCGGACATTCAAATTACCTGTCGCTTTAATCTCGTTATTTTCCTCCGAGCAGCTTGAATAACTTTCTGGGACTCAGCCATTTCTTTCTGCATCTGTGTAGCTTCTTCCTGCATTCTATACTTGGGAAAAACTTTAAGCGCATTTTTCCGAAAAAAAGTTTTGGAGTAGTATGCATGTTTAGACAGTCTCCGTTATAGAAATAAAGCCAGAATTAGAATAAATAGCAACTTATCTATTAGGCAAACATAACTTTTCATTTTAGCAAAAAAGTGCCCATACAATTACCAAAAAGAGTAGCATAAGATTTAAATGTACAAAAAACAATGGCAATTGCTTCAATATAAAAAAAATGGTAACTCAAAAGATTGTGAAAAAAAGTTTTTTTTGGGCTGTTTAACCATCCCAATTAGCCCTGGTGTAGGGTAAACTTAAAAAGCTGGGTAGAGTCAATTTCCACAACAATGCAAAAGGAATAATGTTGTTACACACATGATCAAACTTTTTTCTGCATTTTTTCACCCCTGGGGTAAAATTAACCCCCTTACCCAAATTCCGTTTTTTTTTTAATCGATAAAGTTGACTCTACCCAGCTTTTTAAGCACGTACCTTGCCACTGTGGCTTGGGTGTCTTTGAGGAGTTTCCTCGTGTTCTCAGCCACAATAAGCTTCCCTCTAGTGGCGGCTTGTATGAACTCCAAGAGAAGCATTGCGCGGTCGAGCCGGGTTTTGCAAGATGGCTAAAACAGTAGTTTTGTGTGAATTATGAACTATACATCAATGCTGTTTGGTGCGTTATTTGACAATCCTGTTTGACAGTCCGTACTATTGTAAGTAATGTCAGACTGACACTGACATTGTCAGTTATTTGTCAATCCTGACGGTCGTTTTCACAGGTTGTTTTTTTTTGCAAGTCATGTCAGTCATTATTTGAAAGTCATGTTGGTCATTATATAAAAGTCAAGTCAGTCGTTTTTAAAAAGTCATGTCAATAATTTTTCATTACTATTTAAAGCCTTTTTAAATATTTAAGTATCGTTTTTTTTCTTTAATTCAAAGCTTTTACGAATATCTAATTTTCTGTTTTTTAGAAACTCGAAATGCAAAAACTATAAAAACTTTCAGATAAGGGAATTTTACTTACACCCTCTTTAAATTTTTAAAGTATCGTTTTCTCTTTATTTAAAGCAATTTTGAACATTGACATTTTCGAATACTGTTATTGCTGGAAACTGCTAGATTTTAATAATTTGTGAAACACGTGATGTCGTGCTTGAAGTGTTAAAGGTCAATATTAACACGAGGTTGTGTTGACGTGCGATCGTGGTCCACTCGGTATAATAAACAAGAGTTAACAACAGGATCTTATCATGTGATCTATTAGGTACCGCAAGGTTGTGATAAGTAGCAGAACTTATTAACAGTTAAAGGAACTGAAATGTAAACTATAGAAACATTAAATAAAAGAATTTTACCAACCTTTGTGAACCGATGGTTGCAGGTTTCCTGGATATGATACATCACATCTGCTGTGGCTTCTTCCCATGAGTTAGACACTTCATTTAAGATGATTGCCTCCACCTCCTTATAAGGGTCTTTTGGTACGTCGTTACCTGCCAATTTGGCATTTTGTTGAGTCAGCACTTTTTCGCTGACTTGGGCAAAAAAATAATAAAAAACATGAAAAAACTCATGTTTCTCTAATAAACTGGGTTATTCTCCTTTTTCCACGTAATACTCAATATCATAAAATACAGTTACTAAATACGACACAATCAATAAAAACACAACCCGACCACTGGGGTGTACAACGAGAACTCCGGTTATTCTATTCTTAATGACTGGTTAGCTGGTAGGTTCCAACCTTAAAAGTCTACAGGTCGAAAGTTTGTTCAATGAAACCAACCCCTTAAAAACTTACCAGGTAGGACTGTAATACTTTTTTTGTCCAAGTTAGTTTTTGATTTTTTCGAATTTAACTTTAATCTTAGCTTTGTATACTGGTCGATTTTTTGTCTCCATTTGTTACTGGAAAAAAACAATGTATAGGATTAAAAAAAGTCTTTTTTGTCTGGGGGATTTCCCAACAAAGTTGTCAACTGGGGGGAGGTAATTGTTCAGCTGTTATTTACAACTGTTTTTTTCCCATATATTAGTTATCTAGGGAAAATTCTCTTTTTAACGACTTTCGTTACAGGTTGTTTATATATGTGTTTCTTTCATATTGTCATCTTTTTTCAGTTTTTTTTTTCAGTTTTCAAATTAGTTTTTAAATAAAAGGTAATATTAAAAGTTTTTTTTTTGTGCAGGACATTGATGTTGCAATTTACTCTAAAAAATCGAAAAAATACGCCATAAAGAAGTAGTTTACCTGCACCAAAGCTTTCTTGATTTCAAAATTTTGTATATAAAAGGTCATGTAAATAGTTGTTTTTTTTGTGTAGGACATTGATGTTGTAATATACTCTAAAAAAATGATAAAATACGCCATAAAGAAGTAGTTTACCTGCACCAAAGCTTTCTTGATGGGATATTTTTTCTCTGTCTCATCGCTGCCACATGTGGTGGGAATTTGCCGGACAAAACGTCAAATGTGTCGTCGGACACCATAAGTTGAATGAATTGTTCCATTTTACGAACACATTTCCATGCCCTCTGGAGTGACAACACCATAGCCCTGGGGATAGGATAATCATGTTTATCCCAGCATATACAAAAATCAAGGGGGTTAACACACAGCAATCGTCTGATTACCTCGCAACCACCGTCGTGTTACTGGAGGTATTTTAGTGTGTTGTCTATGATTTACAAGGTCCTTTAATTTAATAGAACCATTTAATCCACTAAGGTTCGGGCAATGTTTGTTAAGTGCTTTGCCTAAGGACACAACCGAATAGCTAGCAACAGGTTTCCAACCAAATCAGCAAACAACCAAATAGTTCCGAAACCAACCAGTTTCCAACCAAACCAGCAAACAGCTTAATAGGTACCAATCAGTTTCAAAACCAAACCAGCAAACAGAGCTCTGAAAAGGTATCAACGAGTTTCGAAACCAAACCAGCGCGGTACCTCTAAATACTACAAGATCGCTTGGACCGCTTTTATCGCATGGTGCGCTTGAATCGCTTGGATCGCTTACTATACTTCGTAATTACAAAAGCCATGATATTAATGTTAGGGTTAAGGTTAAAGTTAGTTTTGGGGTTGAGATTAGTGTTTGGGACAGGGTTAGAATTACTTTCCATAGAAATCTAAGTGATCCAAGCGATCCAAGTGCACCAACCAACCTGTATGCGTCGGCCTCTTCGTCCTCTCTGTCCTCAATTGGTTGGACGCCGACTTCATCCCAAGATATTTCGAACACGAAATTCGACATCCATTCGACCAGTTCATTCATATCTTCAGCTCTGTCAAAGAAAGTCCAACCGATTAGCTTGGTGGGTTAAAGTGTCGCATTTCAGCCCAAGGGTTGCAGGTACGAAACTGGTCGCTATCTAGTGGTTGTGTTCTTAAGCATTTAACGAACAGTTGCCTGAACCTAGTTAAATGATGGGTTCTACTAAATGAAAGAAACGATTCAATCTTACACAAAGCACCACAATCTTTAGTAACCCAATAATTTGCAAGGTATTCTGACGATTGCCCATGTGCCAAACAAGGTCCGACCGATTAGCGACTTAATAAATTTATAAAAACTTATTCTAACCATGCACCGAACACTAATCTCAAGCCCAAAACTAACACCAACTCTAACTTCAGCTGAAATGTAACTTTAACCCCTTAATCTTCATTTTAGTGTGCAGTTTTACTCATTCCTTCTTTCCCTCCTTTAGTTCCTTTATAGATCAATAGTGGTGAAACTAAAATGTGGCAAGAATTTGGGGGACTGCAGACCAAAATAAATATCACAGAATTAGGGTTAGAGTACTGAAATTTATATAAGTGTTTGGGACAGGGTTAGAATTACTTTCCATAGTTTAAGTGGGCAATTTTTCCTGTCCTTTTTTCGCTTTCCCTCTGGTAATTAAGAAGTCATCTGGTTTTAGGCTCCTAATCCATATTTATATATTTTAGGTTTTCAATAATTAAAGGCACCCTATCAAACCACCCATAAACTTTTCCTTCCCAAAAAAACAGAATTTGATTACGGGGGTTTCCCACGCACAAAACCCCCTAATGATCATGTAGCATTTCGTATAATCTATATTTGTTATAATTTATTTTATGTCCTAAATATTTTGTGTTTTTATGTCCTAAATATTTTGTATTTGAAGTTTTCTGACTCTTACATATCATTACCCGTTACGTAATTATCACCTTGTACGGGCATTAGTATTTTTCCGTTTAAATCGTTAACATAGTTTTCCCACCTAATTCCCCACAGTAAGTAAAACGTGCAGATGTGAAGATGATTAAGACAAATCGTGGCTACTATAATTATTTGTAGGCGTTCTGTGGAGAGTGAACTTATAGACTTTCCGCTTCGCAGCTCGCAAGAGACCGTATGGCAGCCGGCTGAAACAAGCTCAGCCAACTTCAAGCAATCAGCTTTTAAAAAAGCGCGAGCCCACAATCAGATAAACATGCTCGTAAAATTGGAATAGGATACTTATCTCGGTATAACTTACTTGCTTGAACAGCCTGCAATGTACTGGTTTATAGCGCAGAGTATCACAGATTGCTCTGCTCGCCTCGTCAGTTTGGCCTGGTCTTTGTCATGTGTTGGATCGGTGAAAGCAACAGGTGCTCCCGGGTTCGGTTCCGGGGCGTGGTCATCGTTCGGTCCCCACGGTATATCGTCTGACTATGGATAGATTGGTTGGCGATTTATATTTTAACGAATAGGAAATCTAGGTTGATTGATTTATACAAGGATATCGTACGACTATAATATGAAATGATTGGTGGGCGATTTATATTCTAACTAATAGGGAAATCTAATTTGATTGAAATATACAAGGATATCGTCCGACTATAATATGAAAGGATTGGTAGGCAATTTATATTCCAACTAATAGGAAATCTAGGTTAATTGATTTATACAAGGATATCGTCTGACTATAATATGGAAGGATTGGTGGGCGATTTATATTCCAACTAGTAGAGAAATCTAGGTTGTTGGATTTATACAAGGATATTGTACAACTATGGTATGGTAAGATAATAAGTGCATTGACCAAGGACACCACCGATCAGCTAGCGACCAGTTTCGTACCTACAGCCCTTCGACTGAAAGGCGACTAATCCACCAAGCTATTCAGACCGCACATCCTAACCTTCGTCCGGCCCGTTGGTCTAACGGTTAAGTGCGTCGCCTTTCAATCAAAAGTTTGCAGGTGCGAAAACTGGTCGCTAGCTAGTCGGTTGTGTCCTTGGGCAAGGCACTTTACGGACATTGCCTAAACCCAACGGATTAATGGGTTCTACCAAATTGAAGGAACGTGTCTATCATATACAACACACTGCAAAAGCTCCGGTAATCCGACGATGGGCGCGAGGTGATCTGACGATTGCCTGTGTGTTAACCCCCTTGGTTTTCCTATTCACGGGGATAAAGATGAATATCCTATCCTATCCTAACCTTAACGTCGGCCATTTCCAGAGCGTTGACAATTCGTGCTTTGCATTGATCCAGTTGGTTTAGTATGCCAGCCCGCTTTCTCAGTGCTTTCAGTTCTTCCATCTCCATCATTTTACCAATCACCGCCCGAGGCACGCTTAGCTCTTCCGCTAGATGGCGCTGGAACGACTCTTCGTATGTGTCTGACGGTTCGTTTGGTTTTATTACTACGGTCGTGTGGTTGACGCGTACAGTCGTGCGACCGATTGGTTGCCGCGACCGATACACATACCGACTTACATACAAAAACGGTAATAGCAAAAAACTATTTTGGATTTGATACTAAGCCCAGTAAAAAATGTGTCAGAAAGGTTAACTTAAATGATTTAAATGAACATATTCTGTATAAAAAAATGGGGTTAGTAACGAGTACATCGTGGGATCAAAACTCAGCTCGGTAAACAAAACGTTTAATTTACTGTCATGTGGCCGAATGGTTAACGCGACCGGTTTATATTCATCTTCGATATAAACAAACGGTATTAGTAGCGGGTCCAGCGTGGGGTCAAAACCTATATAGCCGATAAATATATGTTAACGCGACCTATGCAGCATACCATATAAGAAGAGACATGTCCTTATGTTACAATGTTTTTTTTTGGTTCGTGATTTTGGTGCGTGTGCTGATTACTTGAGAATGCCCTAGTAATCAACTCTTTGACAATAATAGCCTGTCGCATTTATTGTTATCTCTCCCGCCAAAAAACCGTTAGACTTTATCGCCCATTTCATTTTATATGACCGTTGCATTATGTTTTAACGTAGTTGTGATTTTCTGCTGCTTAAGTAAATACAAGCATTTTATAAATATCGTTGAGATCTGCTGACCACAGGCTATCGAGAACCCTGCCTAAAAGTGAACTAACCATAACTCCAACCGCGTGTTTAAAACTGACTTTAATGTGTTACACATTATTTTAGTTAGCAATTTCCCTCATTCCCTCTTTCCCACCTTTTAGTTTTCCCCAAATGAGCAAACACGTTTACCCAATTTTGTACAAAATAAACCTACTTAACAACGAGCCCATAATGGGTTCAAAACTGACCCCGATAAAAAATTGCCAAATTTAAAATTCAAACCTGAAACGCCAAGAGCATGACGCAGCGTTTTCATTTTTTCCATCGCCTCTCTTTTTTCCCGAACGTCACTACTCTCCTTTTTTACTCCGTAATCCATATTTATGGATCAATTATTATCCGAACTATAATTTTCTTAAATTTAACATAATTCCCATTTATGTGAAAAATTATTTAGGTATAAAATTGCACTTTTTTTTAAATTTGATGAGTAATGTTTTTAAACTTGTTTAACATAGTTAATACGCAACAATAGAGCCTTTGTTTCGAATATAAACGTATTGTCTGATGATATTTTATTATTTAACATTTATGCATATTTGCCATTTTAGATTATTTTCATTTAAAGTTAGATGTTTTTGCATCATTCTAAATTTAAGATTGTACAATCTACTTTCTAGATGTTAGATATATATTTTTTTCGCATGCTCTTGTTTCGTCAATGTGTATTAACGTAAATAATTTAACATTTTGATGTTTTATTTTTCAATTTGGATCAATCTACATGATTTTTGAGGTCAAACTAAATTATTTCAGTCATGCAAAAATAGATTGTAAATAGATTGGACACATAAATATTGTGTGCGTTTTTAGCAAAATAATAGACGAAATTTAAAAAAAAAATATATATCGAATCTTTATACGATTGTATTAAATCGGTATGTTTAAAATTTAAAACATAATGCAATGGGATTTTGTACAAATATGTATGATCTTGACTTTGTAAATGTGGCACAAGTGGTGTGCTTATCAAGATTGATTGCTATGGAAATGTGTATGGTAGGGACTTAGGAAATGTGCTACAGATGGAAACGTGGTGTGTTTATCAAGGTTGATTTCTGTGCAAATGTATACGGTCAGGACTTTGCAAACGTGTCACAGATAGACAAATGGTGTTTATCAAGGTTGATTTGTGTGGAAATGTGTTTGGTAGGGACTTAGGAAATGTGGTGCAGATGGACAGGTGGTGTGCTTACCAAGGTTGATTTGTGTGGAAATATGTATAATCGGGACTTTGAAATGTAGTATGTGGAAAGTATGGTAGTACGTGGGTGTATTGTAGTATGTTTCGTGGTAGTTTTAGCTTGGTTCCTAAGCCTGACACCAAATATGACTTGACGATGGCTAACAGTCCAATATGTGACTCCACAAATAGAGGTTGGCTTTTACTTGGTTACGTGCAACCATAGAATACTAACTTACAGAAATTAAAACAGATGGACAAGTAAGTTAGTATTCTATGGTGCAACCATGACAAAACACGCATATGAGAATTGAATAAATGAGGGCACGACTTAAAAAAAATCGGCTTTTCTTAGATGTTTGTTACAAGAGCCATGATTCTTAAATTTATTAATTTATGCTCGAAAACAAAAGACAGCATGGTGGTATATGGGAAAAGGAAATTTCTGGGAACGTATAAGTCTGCGGTCATGTTAAAGCGGATTTACAACCTTATAAGGGAGAGTCATATGGAACCAGTGATAACAACAACATGCTATTGAACAATGACAAAACCGCGAATTTGCTACAGTATGGTAAGGACTTTGGTAATGTGGCACAGATAGACATGTGGTGTGCTTAGTAAGGTTGATTTGTGTATAAATACAGGATCTAAGGCCGTAATAAATTAATCTATATATTACAGCACACAAGGACAATAAATACAGTGTTATGCAGGTAGAAGTAGCCAGTACCTTGTTACAGAGGCAAGCTGTTATAAAAGTAAGTATATATACTGTTTTATACCGTTTATATACCTGTATACATATGGTACTAAGATTAGTCTGGTTAGTTTTTGCGTTGCCTTACAACCGAAGGGTTTCCAGTTCGAAACTTGTCGCTAGCTAGTCTGTTATATATCCTTGGGCAAGGCACTTAACGGACATTAGTAGGTTCAACTATATTGCAGGAACGTGTGCATCAAAAATAAAGCTTGGAACAAAACCTTTATTTCACAAAGCTATGTTCCACTATTACAAAACTTTACAGCTAAACAAGAACACCGGCGCGCAGCCTAGCACATGCTGCTTCCAAACAAACAAACATTGGGGAATCACCATTATTGTTACTCAGCAAAACACTCGTTTAAATAACATATGTACGCAGCTGACGTGGTTTACTACTGTAATTTTTTACTTTCCTTTTGCTTTCTTTTTAATTTATCCTTGCAATTTTTTTATTAATGTAACGAAGAAGCAAAAAGAACACTACTTAATTAACGTGGATAAATGAGTTCTAATACTAAATAAAAAGAACGTCTCGATCATAAAACACACTGCAAAGGCAACGGTAACCCGACTGTGGATACGAGGTAATCTGATGAGTATGACAACGCGTGCTTACGTAATCGCGAGGTAAAATGACGATTGCCCGTGTGGTAACCCCCTTACGTATTTACGAGGTAAAATGACGATTGCCCGTGTGATAACGCTCCCTTACGTATTCGCGAGGTAAAATGACGATTGCCCGTGTGATAACGCTTCCTTACGTATTTGCGAGGTAATCTGACGGTTGCCCGTGTTGTAAAAAAATGACCGATTCTGCTGCCGTATTGCAGTGTCTATTATGTTGATTGGAAGGACCGAAGATAATAATTGAACTGGAAACTTTAAAAGTCATATTATTATGATCTTTCAAACGGCTGTGTGGCCGAATGGTGATTATCACCGATACATATTTCGATTAAGTACACAAGCGTTCGAAATGTTTATCCCTGTAAATGAAAAAACGCAATGGGAATTATCATACGGTCAATCGTCAGATTATTTTGCGAATACGCAAGGGGGCGTTCTCACACAAGTAGCCGCAAGATTACCCACCGTCGGATAACCAGAGCTATTGCAGTGTGTAAAGTATGATTGACACGTTTTATGAATTTAATAGAACCTATTAAATCCAATGGGTTCAGTCTATATCCGTTAGGTGCCTTGCCCAAGGTCATAAACCGCTAGCGACCAGTTTCGAATCTACACCAGTTTGACTGAAAGGCAAGGCGCTGAAGTGCCAAGCTAATTGGTTTTCCAGTGATAAAGGCTACTTTAATTCCACACTGATAATAGATCAGAGACTCAACCGAAAACTGGGTTTATTAATAGTATTGCAATTTGTGCCGGTTGTACGGTCGTGTGGCCGAATAGGATAGGATAGAATATTTATGTTTATCTTCGTGAATGGGAAAATCAAGGGGGTTAACCCACGGGCAATGGTCAAATCACCTCGCGCCCACCGTCGGGTTACCGGAGCTATTGCAGTGTGTTGTATATGATAGACATGTTCCTTCAATTTGGTAGAACCCATTAATCCGCTGGGTTCAGACAATGTCCGTAAAGTGCCTTGCCCAAGAACATAACCGACGTGCTAGAGACCAGTTTCGCCCCTGCAACCTTTCGATTGAAAGGCGATACACTTAACCGCTAAACCAACCGGCCGAAATGGTTAAAAAATCAACATATTTACCAACTATATAAAAAGATTTGGGATCGAGCCCATTATGGGTTCTAACCTAAGGCGAGTAAAAAATGTTTATACCGGTAATTAACATAACAATGTATATATTAACTAAAAAAACGTTAAGTATTGTTAAAACGATATTTTAACCGGTCCGACCGGTTAGTCTGGCGGTTTAATGAGACGCCTTAATAAAAAAATTAATAAAATAAAATACCCAGTATCGAGGCGGTAGCCAGCGTTATAAGATTGAAGTTGAAAAAAATACCTAAAATGAAACTCTATCAGTGGTTAAAAACCGTTTCAAGGTATATATTTTTTATTTTCGTGATAATAATTTTTACATGGATTTTATAGCGCATGCGTCGTGAATAAAGTGTTTAAATTCCTCCAGAAAAGAATAAATTAGCAAAAATTTTAAGTTTTTTAAACCCATGTTGTGCTCGTCATATATAAACTCCGCTGTATAAGTGCGTTAACCGTTTGGCCACACGACTGTACAAACTGATATATATAACGTAAGCATTTAATTAAAATGTACTGGGTAAAAAATGAACAAACTAAACTAAAAATACGATTTATATCTTACATTGTTTTAATTATAACACTTTATATGCGATTTATGCCCATGCACTAAGACTGGTAATGTATAACTAGGTCAATTACAAAGATAGACTACCATTTAATCGTGACGTCAATTTTCGTATGTCCTGCATGTTTTCATAGTGCGTATTGGTTTCTGTTAATGGCGTGTTCCGACGAATAGTTAGCTTTGCGTGCGAGAGATTTTACGACCAAGCCGTGCTCAGCGCGATGTATTTTTCCACGAATCTTAACCGACAAAACGCTGGTATAACACAGCATCGCTCTGCCACAAACCGCGTTTTAGCCGCGGGCCAAAAAGTTATGTAAACACAGAATTTGCCAACTTGTACTCTGAGCGAACTTAAACGCACCAAGAACGGTATGGGCGAAAAAAAGTTTTCCTGAGTTTAAAGGTATTTTCAGAACGCCTAAAATTAAATGTTTAGCTTACGACTCGCGTTTAATTGGGACATATAGATTGTGTATTGCCAGGATACCATTATGTTTAAGCCTTAAAAGTTTGATTTGTAATTTTATTTCTTTCAGTACCGGTAACAGTTTTGATTTAGTTTGATCAGACTGAGAAAAAATAGTTAATTTCAGAACATATTTTTTTATTAAAAAAATAAATATAATTTGTTCTATGGCATTTATATTAAAAAAAGTCGTACTTTTTAAACTGCACTATTAATTTAGCTTGAAATGGCGTAGATAAATATTTTATAGAAGATATATTAATAGGTTTTACTATTATTTTTGGATTTTAAGATGAGCCATATTTTGCGAAAGGCTAAAGGAACTGATGTGTCGTATGCTTAAACTTCTTTTATTAAAAATGTATTACAGGTGTTATTTACAATAAGCCATGGCGACATTGCTATTTAAATATTGCAAATCGTTTAACTGTGCCTCTGTAGGTCTAATTAAAATCACAATAATTACAAAAACACAATCAAATGCATTATGTAACGTTTTTTAAGTTATGTCTGTGTGATATTACGCTTAGTATAAAGTACTTCAAAAATTTGTAATATATATTAAATTAACAAATTTAAACATATTTATACAGGACGAGTATATTTTTCTATGCCTAAATATAAGTCAATATCGTTAAATTATTATTATTTGTCGTTACGGTACCTTTGTGTTATTTTTTTTTCTTACAAAGTTGCGTTCTTTATACATTATTTAATGCTCGGTATCCGCTTATGTAACAAGTTACATAACCAATAGCGGGGACGATCCTTACGTAATTCGTTATGTAACGTTTGAGAGAATTGAGAAAAAGAAAAAGGGAAAACATTTCGCGCTCTCTTCTAAGCCTTTAAGTCAGTTTTACCTGTAGTTGGGTCGAGATTGAATGTTATTTGTTCCGTTCTGCGAAACTTTAAACGCTAAAAGGTGAAAGTTAAGGCAAAGTTTTTAACAAATCAATGCGTTTATTGTATTATAGAAAGGAATAGTGAGAAATGTTGAACATAAAAAACAGATACCATAATTAATTTTGCTGCTTATAAAAGTGAAAAACAGCACGTAATAAAATTAAGGTTTGGTGGTTAGAGTTAGTGCTATGTCTGTCGTAAGAGTTAAATGTCATTAAGATTAGTATTTGGGGGCCTGGTTTTAAGTTAAGTGGCAGTGACTTAATGACCAAGCAGTCTTTTTGCTGTCACCCTGGCCAGCATCAATTATGTTTTTCTTATTTATTATATTATTGTGATACGGTACTGTGTTTTTTGTATTTATTGTAAAATGGTGATTGTTACTATTATAAAAGTATCTGCTAACCGAATAAAATCTTTAAGTAAGAAGTTTTCAAATTTTCAACTTTAATGTTGCCCCATATAAATGTAACAGCCCTATTGCATAATGCACCAGTGCCCTATTTTTAATGGCTACAATTCAGACAAAAAGTTCCTATAAAGTATTAATTAGCTGAAGTACAACTAAATTTATGCATAAACTGTGTAATATTGCTCAAGCACAACCCATACATTAACCATTTATAACTCTATTTTTGCCATAAGTTTATATATAGTTGTGGTTTTAGAATCTCTTTATCCTTCTGAATTCATATTTCACAAAATAAAAAGGAAGATTCCTGATTTTATGTAACATAAAGCTTGTTTTTGATTTTTTGTCTTTTATTCCGAGGGGAAGGGAGACATCAAATTTGATGTTTTGATATTTGAATTTCAATCAACTACAAATTTGTTGTACTATATATATGTTTTCTGTTTTTCCAAAATATTGATCATTTTTTATTACAGCGAAACAATAAAAAAAATATTGATTAATTTTTTGTTTTTATATTTGGTTAAATTCGTTGTATTGATTTTTATACATAAAACGGAACATTTTTTTCTTAGTTATTTATTGTTTTTATGTTAAAGCAACACAGAGCAAAAATGAAATTGATGTTTTTGATTTTAATATTTGGTTTTAGGTTAATGTTAAATGGGTTGTGCTCTGTTCATATAAAGGATATGTTCCCCCCTATATTTATATAGGAAAGTTTATTATTTTTTTAAAATTTATGTTGACAACAAAAAAACACAACTGACAACAAAATATGGTTTTAACTGTTTTTTCCTAATTATTGATTGATTTATGTTACAGAGGAACAAAGCTAAAATAAGTGATTATCCTGCTTGTTGCAAGGTCGTTTCCAGTATTTAAAACAATGTCAACTGACGTACCAACCAGTAGTAGCGATTCCATGATCTCACGAAGCTCAAAGTCAAGCATACGCTCCTTTTTACGCAGCGGCGGCATTAAAACCTACCAGAATAACTCCCTGCTCGGTGCTAATTTCGCTTTCGATTTGTATCAATCACAATCCAAGTTTTCAGCATTTGGAACAACGCTTCACCACATTGCAGTTAAAGTAAGTTTGCCAATTTTTTCTTTGTTACGTCAAAATTATATTTTTTCTTTGTTATGTCATAATTGTGTTGCGTTGTTCTTTATTTTGCTAAATCTTTTTAGCACACGGCCGTTAAAACGCATAATAATCAGTGCCCTTTACCAATTGCCCGTGGGCATGAAAACTACGTCAATTTTCTCTTCTTGTGCGATATATAATTTCGGAGTGTTTTTGCAGATGGTTTATTCTGATACTTAAATTTTATGGCTTATTTAAGGTGCACTACACATTCTTAAACGTAGGATTTTTTTTTACGGACAATTTTTGTCAAAAACGGTGACTAATAAAAAAAAATAATGTACATGATAAACCTACTGTTGACACATTTTAAACCAGAAAAACTCATTTTTTAAATCCTATGCTGTGATTTGTTTCATTTGACTTTATTTTCTACTAGGAAAAAAATGGATAACAATTTTTTGAATAAAAATTTGCTGCCTTAATCGGGTATAACTTAAAAACTACACAACTGAAAATAAAAATCACTTTTTGGCCATTGTCCCCTACAGACTGAAGATCTATTGATTTTTTTAAACAAAAAGACTCCCACACTAGGCTACTAAACAGACGTCAACCACAGGGAAAAAGGCAAATGTTTAATGTGGCATTTCACTGAATGTTAATATAGTCTGCGTTTGGTTGGTTTGAAACCTAAACTACAATTATTTATACATAGTAACAGTACTGGTATTTTAAATCTTTTTTTAAATACTTTAAAGTAGAATTGTTAGTATTAAAAAATAAATATAACCCACAATTTTTTGTTTTGCTTAAGGATATATATCAAGGTTATGGAAAATGGTATTAAAATTGTTGACCTACTAAACAAAAGAGAAATTGAATGGGGAAACCCATAATAGAATATTGTAGTTTTGGTGTTAAGTTTTGGGTTAATGTTACTCAATAAGTGTCAGACTATCATTAATCTTTTTTCCATTTTTTTAATAGAAAGCGCCTTTTTCCCTTTTTTAGATCAAGTTTTATGAAATTTTTGTTTAAGTCACATTACCTATTAAGAAAGATGTTTTATTTACATTAAGACTACTAGGTAGAACCACCATAAGAAAAGAGTTAAAAAATAGAGCGCTGGTCGACAATTTTTTGCAGTGTGCCAGTTTAATAATAATATCATAATGAAAGCAACTTCGCGTGCCAACCAATGTTATCTACAGTTTACTTGGTCAACTAATTTGAATGTTAGTAATTAAGACTGTTGATTTAAATGCTTTACGAGTTTAAAACTGTAGATTTTCTGAAGAGTATACAGTTTGCGTTTGCACATGCTTATTCTACAGACATACCAATTGTTAAGCTTAAATAAAAGATATAAAATAATTCTAAACTAAATGCAACTGTTTTTTATAAGCTTTAAATTCTAATCAAAGTTCAAATTAATTCACAAGAATAAATGCCGCGTATAATTTACAAAACTCTATTTTTCAGCTGTCGTCTCAAACAGACTGCCTTTCGCCTGTCACAGTTGATATTCTGATTGATTTAATAAAGGACAAGATGCAAGGTCTTCTCAGTAAAGAAAAGGAGTCCTTGACCAACTCAAACTTGATCAATGTTGAAGGTAGGTAGGGCAACACATAAAGAAGAGAAAACAGAAACTGCTCATCTAAACTTTTGAAATTAATTTTAGCTCTGCCTCAAACACTAATCTCCACGCTAGAACTAATCCCAACTCCAACCCCCACTTTTAAAGTAACTGTAATTCTCCCAATCTTGATTTTAGTGTGCAGTTTTTCTGCTTCCCTCTTTTTAGTTAAATTTAGCACTAATCTACCCCTTAAAAAATATGTAGGAAAATACATTTTGCCGTCTTTTATTGCATAACATTGAGAGAGATTAAAAATTCCAGATTTAGAAGCTCCCGTGGACGATTTCATGTGTCCACATTGTCGTGAGCTGCTGTATAAGCCAGTCACCCTTCTCTGCGGCCATTCATTCTGCCAGCTTTGCTTGAAATCGCCCGATCGCCCGATGACGGTCTGTAATGTCTGCAACGTCACCATCACAGAGAAACAACGAACTACTTATGGGTAAGTAGTGTGTTGAATTGATCTCCCTAGCATAAATTGGCTAAAACTTGTGACACGAAGTTTAAAATTTGTGCTTTTAGCAATAAAAAGCATGAAAAAATAGCAAAAACTTATAGACAAAAAAGGTGTGCAAAATAACTTAAACTTATCATGAAATTTTATATTTGTTTTTTTTACAGCAATAACGTTGTGTTAACTGCCGTCTTTGAATCGTGGCACAAAGTTGAATGGAAGGGACGGGCTCTAACCTGTGAAGGCATTGCTCTTCTGCAAAATCGTGAATACGAGAAATGCATTAAGAAACTTACAGATGCCATTGAACTAGGGTTGGTATTTTTGCTGCCTTTTTCATGGGCTGAAAGGATCGAAATACCAGTCAAAAGAGTCTTTCAGGGGTTTTCCATTTCCGAAAACTAGCCCTTTGTAAAAAAATAGTAGCATAGCTAGTTCTATCCATCATAACCTTGCCTGAAGCCTTTCATTTAATTCCTTTTACCACATGAAATGGTATTTTAAGTAGTTTAATCTTTAAGCGTTTCTTTGATAATAGACATTACTTAATCAGGCCGGCGCCCATATTCCTCGGGGATAGAATTATAATACCGGGTTTAAATGCAGTTCTGCACCTTACAGTTGACTTTACTTGTATTTTCTCCCTCATTACGTTTATTTTGTCAGTTACTAAATTACATGTGTTACAGCGCCAACTAATAAGTTTGTTTAAACTTTTAACAAAGTCAAATTCAGTGCAACACATTGCCTTCTGTGCAGACAGTGCACCACATCCAATACATAACCTCATGTGTTCAATTGGCATCACACCACATTCAATGCATAACCTCCCATTTTTTGCACAGTGCCGCAAAGTCACAGCGCCTACTTAAATCGGGCAAAGGCGAAATTCTTTCTAAAACAATATGAGTCGGCGTTAAAAGATGCCACGTGCGCCGCTATCGCTGCACACAAGTCGCCTGAGGTTTGTAGATCACAATTTTTGTTTTGATTTTTTTCTTTTTTGAGGGAGTGTTTTGTGCTGTTTTTTTTGTAAAATTGCATGTGTGTTTTAGCCGTGTATCCTGTTAAAAAGTGCACAAAATGCTGACGCATATTATGACAATAGAATATAGGTTCTTATGCAAATATACCTAAATCAGCACATTTAAACACCTGCTGAGCATGAGGTGTCCTACTAAAATTTATCTGAATTCTAAAAAATGAATGCTAAAATTTGTATCTGAATTCTAAAAAATGATTGCTAAAATTTGTATCTGAATTCTTAAAAATGAATGCTAAAATTGCTCTGAATACTAAAAAAAGAATGGTAAAAAAAATGCAAAAATTTATCTTAATGCAAAAAATGATTGCTAAAATTTCTCTGAATGCTAATAAATATATCCTAAAATTTCTGTTTTTCCCACGCAGGCGTACTTTGTAAAAGGGGAGATATTAGTTCATCTGGATTACACCGAAGAAGCTCTCTTTTACTTCACTACTTGCCTGATCCTTGATCCAAGTCGTGAGGACGCTGAAAAACGAACCCATGATGTGAGTTGAAATAAAGTTTAAACAATTATAAAAAAATTCGCATCTTTTAGGGTGCAGAGCGATTTCCTTGAAAATAATCATAAGTTTGAAAAATTTTACAAATTTTAAACAAAAATTAAAAAAAAAATTAACTTTGAAAATGTTCACCTTTTATTCATCGCAATTTGTATTTTTTTGATTTTTTTTAATTTTTTTGTATTTTTTAAATTTTTTATGTTTTAAAATGATATTGCAGTTAGTCTAGTTTTTAAATAGGAAGCTTACCTGAGTCATAGTTGGTTATTGGCTGAACTATTTTTATATTAAAAATAAATACAATCTTAAATTACAAAGTAAAATAAATAAAAAAAACATGTTTTTAAATAAATACAATTTTACATTACAAAATAATAAATGTAATCACTAAATAATAAATAAAAGCAAGTATCAATTGCTTCATAAATATTTATTAAAATCAGACAGTGGTCTATGAGAAGGCAAGGTAACTAATTTTAGTGTTGTCTCTTGAGAATTGGCTGACAAAAGTGTAATTGGGTTCGACTGTGGTATTGAATTTGAATATTAGAAGTACTTTGAAAATTTGAAATTTGAATATTATGAGGAGTATTAGCTTAATTGCTTTTGTTTGGTGGTTTAAACTTTTGACATTAAACCATTTGTTTTTGGAATTTATTATTACTGTTTTTTTAGAACGCCTTAACTGCAATATAATTTAAACCATGGATAGTTTAAAAGTTTATAAACTACTAAATCATCAAGTTACGCCTACTGCCATGTTACCGGAGCTATTGCAGTGTGTTGTGTATGATTTAAACGTTCCTCCAGTTTAGTAAAACCCATTAATCCGCTGGGTTCAGGCAATTTCCGCTAAGTACCTTGCCCAAGGACACAAGCAACTAGCTAGTGACCAGTTTTGAACCTGCAACTTCTCAGCTAAAAGTCAACGCACTAACCCACAAAACCAATCAGTCAAACTTATGAAAACTAACGTTAAAACCTTCTATTCCCAAATTCATTCAAACCAAATTTTCCCTTTTTTCAGATCGTTACCAACATGATAACGCCACATTACAAATCTTCTAACCCACCAATTAAACCAAATTTTCCTTCTTTTACAGATCGTTACCAACATGATAACGCCACATTACAAATCTTCTAGCCCACCGCTTTCAAACAAACGGCCCCACTCCGGCCAAAGCGACATACCATACAAAAGAAAAGGTAAGTAAACTATTTATATAACTGTTCTTTTTTACATTAAAATATTTTCGAAAACACTGATTTTATGTAGATCAGAGGTTTTTTTATGTAGATAACGGAATCTTTTTTTATGTAGCTAACGGGACATTTTTTTATTTAGCAAACGGGTCCTTTTTATATAGATCACAGGGCCCTTCATATATATAGATAGCGGGGACCTTTTTATGTAGATCACAGAGGCCTTTATATATTTTTTTTCCCTTCCACTTACAAGCTGCTTTGACATTGTACAGACAACAAGGAGCAAACCACTCACCCCAATCCTTCTTCAGTGCCCCGGAAGGACGAAGGCGCCTCGTCCTCCCACCCCAGCGACGATGACGTCACCGTCGGTGACGTACCGGAAATGACGTTCACGAACCGCTGCGTCTACCCGCCGTCGGTGCACGCCTGGGCGCTCAAAAACTTAGGGGTGCCACAGAACCCAGGTAAACGCCATTAGCAAAACGAATTCGGTCGTTTTTGACCCGGCGCGCTTATAAAGGCAATTTCGGTGATTTAAAACGAATAAGCTGTGTTTTTGTTTAATCTTAGTTCTTCTAGAAATCTAGAACTTGTACAAATTGTATTCCTTCAGAATATCCCAATTCATTTTAAACTTATATATATCAGTTGTATTTCTCTAGATTGACACCTTTCCAGTAAAACAAATAATAAACACGATTGGTTTAAAATTAGAATGGGGTAAAACACGGATGGGGTAATTTCAATTTTTTGCGCAAAATGTTGTTAGTTAACGCGCGTTTGATTACAACTGTACACAGCTTTCGTTATATTTTTATTCCTTTGCCGAAAACTGGCGTTTTTTTGTATAATTTTGCTCTTTTATTATCGAGAGCTTGCTAGTGGCAAAGTAAAAACGACTTTCGGAATCGTAAAAGTTAAAAAAATCACCAAAAATTTTTCCACTTTTCAGAAAAGGAAGACATGTCGGAAAAGTACGAGAAAACGCTCGAAATTCTTCTGAATAATATCGACAAGTCGTCCACAAACGATTTGCTCATGCTGCGGTGTAATGTCGTGGATAAAGAACGTAAGTGTTTTTTTGTATTGTGTAACTGCGCTTATTATGTAACGCGCGACATCTTCGCGTCTTGCGTAACGCGTCTTGCGCATGGCGTGGAACATAATCGCGTATTATGTAACGCGCAACAGCGTTGCGTCTTGCGTAACGCGTCTTGCGCGTGGCGTGAAACATTCGCGTATTATGTAACGCGCTTTAAACAGGTCGACTGCGGCGCGCTTGTTGAAACGCAGCGCGAGACCGCGTGTGGCGCGCTTAGTCAGGAGAAAACTATGCGACCCGAAACAATTGTATGAAAGTGATGACTGAATGGTTAACGCAACCGATTTATATAACCAAAAGTCTTATTGACGACCTAAGTTTAAAACCTACCCTTAAAAAAACATTTTTTTCCAGTTGTGGACGCTTTGGGCTTGAAAATCGGTCCGAAGGCTCGACTACAAGACGGTGAAACACTAGACGACAGCGATCTTGAATGCAGTTTGTGTATGCGCCTGCTCTGTGACCCAGTGTGCACGCCCTGCGGGCATATTTTCTGCCAGGTCTGCATCGAGAGGTAAGTCTTACGTAACGCGCTTCTAATCATAGAGGCCGCAGCTTCGACTGTTACGTAACTTTGACATTTGACACAGTTATTGGTCGTGTTTTATGATTTGGTTAAAGAAGGCTCTAAACACTTTCGAGTCAACAACACATTTAAGTCAACACTTTCAAGTCAACATTTTTAAACCAACACTTTCAAGTCAAATTTTTCAAGTCAACACAAACACGTCAGCACTTTCAGTCTCATTGGTTAAAACTGGTTTAAAACGGTTAAACTTGTGTGAGTTAAAACTTGTGTGGGTTGATTCTCTATAAAAACCCCGAAATAACCCACCAATTCTAACAGATGCTTAGACCACAAGGCCCAGTGTCCGCTATGCAAGACCTCCGCTCAACAAACCAAGTCACTGGAGGCGCTACACTCGCCGTGCGACTACGTTACAAAGGCTATTATCCGGCAATACCTGCCCGAGGAATACGCCGAACGACAAAAGCAGAATGAACAGGAAATCGAAGAGCTGACGTAAGACATATTTTTTGGAATGTTATCGTCTAGATTCGAGTTGACGTCACGGCGACTACGTCACGTCTATTACGTCACGGCGACTACGTCCCTAAGAGCAATTTATTCTTAACTATTCCGAGATTTTAAAAACACTTATTTACTTAAAAATAGCTTTTTATCCTAATTAAAAATTCCTTTTTTTAACATTTTTTAAAGAAAATTTCAGAATAGTTTAAAAAAAAATAGGCATACCACATTTTTACCACTTAAAAAAAAACACTTTTTACCGAAAACATTCTTTTTATTCTCACTAAAAATCTACATAAAAAAATTACCAAAAAACTTTAAATTTCTCATAATATTCGTAGATAAATTTTAAAAATCGGACATTTTTACACGTTATTAACAGACGTAGAGTATTTTCATGCTAATATTTTTTTTAACTGTCCCAAAAATCTAAAAAAAAAATCGACTTCGCAGGAAAATCCAACCGATTTTCGTATCGACAATCGCCTTCCCGTCCGTCCCATGCCCGCTTCATATATTCGAGCCGCGCTATATGCTGATGCTGCGTCGTTGTCTCGACCATAATGACCGCGAATTCGGCATGTGCATGCGATCGCCGGACAAACCGTAAGTTTTCTTTCAGTGTTGACCAATAAATTTTTGTAAAAAAAATTTTCAGTGTTGACCAATGAATGTTTGTAATTTTTTTTTAGTGTTGACCAATAAATTTTTGAAAAATTTGATTTTTCAATTTTGTTGCTTATGTTTAGATTCGTATGTTTTATTTCCTTTTTTTCGTTTTTTTTTCCTTTTCAAATTGGCTCTCTTTTAAAATCATTTCTATAAAACAAATCCCTTTTAATAAAGTAAAAATTATTTTTACCCCATACTAAAATAAAAAAGCTAAAAAATAAGAGAAAATAAACTCATTTTTCCCAAAATCAGACACCACTAAATTGGAATGACGCTTCTTGTAAAAAAAAACGTCAATTTTTTCCAAAATTTAAAAAAAAAAAAAATTTTTCGTCAAATTTAAAAAAAAATTAAAATAAGAAAAACACTTATTTCCCCCATTACCAATCTCCTTACCGCGCAGACACCACGAAATTGGAACGACACTTCGCGTAAAAAACGTCAAGTTTTTCCCGGACGGCCGTTCGGTGGTGGATAGCGTAGGGAACCGTCGATTTCAGACGACGAACTGCCAGAAACGCGACGGCTACCACGTCGCTACGTTAAATACATTGAAGACA
>CH003393.1:1060143-1070908 GCA_000149265.1 Ciona savignyi
TCCCAAATCTAGTAAAACGTCTTCCGCTTACTACCGGGATAGAGGATAATTATGCCTATCTTAGGCTTAATTATAATAGGCTTAGTCTACTTACTAGAGACTCGGTTAATTATTTTTAAAAATTTGCGTTAGCCCTATAACTGCCGTCTGTTTTGGTTTATTTTTCTGCTAAATTACCCAACGTAAGAAACTTGTGAACAAAAAACTACAGTTGTAAGCATTTAATTATCCTCAAAAACTGTTTAGTAGTAATAAGTAATTAAAGACCTACGCACGACTAAGTCTCGGTAGGACTAGTATACCGTTATATACTTTTGCATGAATGACAGATAACATTTCACTGTGGTTGCTTGCTCTGGTAAGAATTGGGAACAGGGCAATCCACTTGAAATCTAGGCGGTAGAGTAGGCGATTAATCCATGTCAGTAGGTTGAGAGTTTAAGATGGGGTTCGTTAACCCACTTGCCATTTTCCATTAACGGGGATAAACATGATTGAACCTTTGCCCTTTTGCATTTTTGTGATTGTAATGTATTCGCGAGGTAATCTGACACATGCCCTTGTGGTAACGTCTCTTTTATTTTTTCACGCTTAAAGTGTCGTATCCAATATAACAACAAACCTTATCCACAGACTGCGAACGGTCCAAACTGGCTGTGGTGGGTGTTGGCTGTACTACCGGTAGAGGACACTTACAAAGCGAACATAGTCGGCAACGGCAACCTCCAAGAGCGTGTACTGACTGTGCACAAGGTTTTCCTCTGTCTCATGCGGAAGAAAACGCAGACCGCAAAGTGATCGCCGCGCTCCCCTATTGCTGCTGCTCTCTTGCCCCACCTAAGCACGCCACGCTGCGAGAAGATGACGTCACCCGCTCCGTAGTTTTAAGAAAAAGACGCTAAAAACACGAATCACCACTAGCGAGCGAGCGCCCATTGCACCCAACTGTCCGATGCAAACCACCTGTCCGTATTTTACTCTTCAAAAGCGCACCACCTGTCTATCCGCGCCACTTTCTACTTCCGCCCTTTTTCCCCCAAGCTATTCTTTTGATGAACAGAGGTTTAAACGTTATGTCGTTTTAACTTGCCGCGTTGCGTTTTGCGCATTGCGTTATGCGTCTGCTCTGAATGCTGTCACTTACACAGACCATAAAACCGGGTCCGCACACACACACGTACACCAAAGCCTACAGAAGCAATCAACATTATGCCAGTTGAATGTAAACGCGGCCTTAAAGAGCCCTAAATCACTGCTTCTAAATAAAACGTAGAAAGAAGTCCTTTTTGTTTTGATTTCTTGCTTTATACAAGACATTACAGTCGTTTTCTATCTTGAAAACTGAATAAAAGCAGACCCACAAATGACTTTTGATTTTATACAGTGGCTCCTGACCGTACGCATGTGGTAATCTAACCGAACTTGAGTTTAAAGCACCTAGTATTCTGAAAGCACTAGTACTTTAAAATTAGCCTATTTTAATCGTTTCTGCCATAGAAGTTTTAAATGCAAACGAAAATTAGTTATGGGATAGGATATTCATGTTTATCCCCGTGAATGGAAAAACCAAGGGGGTTAACACACGGGCAATCGTCAGACCACCGTCGGGTTATCGGAGCTATTGCAGCGTGTTGTGTACGACTCGGACGTTTCTCCAATTTAGCAGAAATCAGTAATCAACTTTGTTCCGGTGATGTTCGTTTATTGGCTTGCCCAAGGACACAACCGACTACCTAGCGACCAGTTTCGAACCTGTAATCTTACGCTTGAAAAGCGACGCACTAAGCTATTCTGTCGAAACCAACTGCGACCACACCGTTTCCTCGTTTTTTGAATGTACCATAACTACCAGGATTAATATTTTTAAACACACTGTTTGTTGTTGTTTCTTATGGAGTTCAGTATACACTAAAGAAAGGGGTTATAGCAAGGACTGCCACTGTTTAGTTAGTTAAAGTTATTTTGCCAGTAATCCCCAATCAAATTGCAGCACAAGTTTATCAGAAAGTCATGGCAAGCTGTTGCAGAATTCTTTTTTTACCGAAGTCGAGTTTTGGTGGTTTACTTTCCCATCGGTCACGAGATAAAAACATCAAAGCCTACAGTTCCATTTATTATAAGCATTGGGTTTCGGCAGGTTATTTGTGCTGGATCAACTCAATACCATCTTGAAATAATTATCACCCTGTGCAGCAGGAGGCCGTGTTTTTAAAACTACTCTGTAGTGGCTCATGGTATCATTACGCTCCATTTTCGCACTGTGACCTTGTGATGCTAATAAAGTCAGTTGAATCAAAATTAGAAGTGCGACAGTCGGAAAAGAATCCAACACGCATCGGACGATGGTGCGGCGAAGGGCAGTGATGTCACTTCCTCTTTCACTAATCTGAACATCGGGGCGAAAACATTCTACCCTAACATTAACGCCGCATTCTTTGAGCCTTGTAAGAAAGCAGAGACGGTCGAGAAGTCCCAGAAGCCGAAAAACAAGCTCCGGACACTAACTCAGTTGTAGAATGACGATGAAAAATGTTTTATTTGAACATGTCTCAACCAAAATGGAATATATATGCCAATCAGATAGTTGACGAGATACTGACTGAAGAAGAGTCGTAACTTAAGCTAGATGAGCATGTTGATCCCCAATCACCAGCATCTTTCCCTGACAAACCGTTCTTTTCCAGCAAAGAGGAGCACAATAAATGTGGTCATCATCCGCCACGTCGACGCACGTAGCTCGACTTTCGGTGGTCAGTTCTTGCGCCTCGTTGGGATGGTGGACAAACGCACCGTCAAGAATTAAGGAATAGACGTAGGAAACGCAATCGAAGAAGAAAAGGGCGTATGAGACCGATTCGAAACAGTTTGCAATTCTCGATGCATCAGGATAGGATAGGATATTCATGTTTATCCCCGTGAATGGGAAAATCAAGGGGTTAACACACGGGCAATCGTCAGATCACCTCGCGACCACCGTCGGGCAACACATATGAGTTTTGTGTCGAACAGGATCGAGAAGAGTGGGTTGGTTCGTGTGTTTGTCCCAGTGGACTTTGCTGACGCCCCAGTAAGGAGGTCCTCGTGTACGGTCGTGTGGCCGAATGGTTAACGTGACCGATACATATACCGAATTCTATATAAAACGGTCCTAGTGACAAGCCCATCCTGGCTTCGTAAATTGGCTCGGTAAAAAAAGAGGCCCCGTTGGTTAGGCCTAGTAATGAGGTTTAATAGCCTACTGGTTGGCCGGGCCAATGCGAACTTAAACGAACTGCATTTTTCTGGGATTGGAAGGACGCATAGGCGACCGGCTTACCTTAGTGATTTTGTGTAATATTTGTGGAAGTGAAAGTTATTTTTGAGTTGGGGGTGTGTAAAGTTTTATTTTATTTTTATGTGGTAGATTTAAATTCTTTGCATTTTTGGACGATCGCCGATTTTTCGTTATTGCCTTGTTTCGTTGATTATGTAGTGATTCGACTCGTGGTTCGATAACCATTCAAGTCGACCGATATTTTGCAACTTCCTACATGCACTTGCCAACAGTGGAAAAAAAGTAAAACACGTAATCAACAAAATAACTCAATCACAATTCACAACCCGACAACTAAACGGGTATTTAAAAAGAGAAAGACGTCACAAATAAATAGAAAAAAAGAAAAAGGCGCAGTGGGCTATACGCAAACTGTAGGCGCTATTAGTATGTGTTATGATGTCATAAACAAACAGCTGATTTCAGATCAGTCGATACGCATGTAAGAAAAATCAAGATTTTGAACAACTTTAAACGAAGTATTTCTGCACAAATGTGAAGAATTTAGATGTTTATCAAAGAAAAACTTGTTTATTTATGAGTTAAAGTAAACTGTAAACAACCAATACTATGGGGAACGGTTGTATGTCAATTAACGCAGGTAATAAATAGACTAATGGATTTTTTTGGTTGAATTACGTTAGGCCTGTAATAGAAGTATTTAAAATTGCACGTGTGAATACTTACTGTTATTAAGTTCATTTCAGTATATATTTACCACTTTAATGAGCTTGAAATAATATGTTATGCCCCTTTTATACGCTATAGGATAGGATATTCATGTTTATCCCCGTAAATGGGTAAACTAAGGGGGTTAACACACAGGCAATCGTCAGATTGCCTCGCGCCCACAGTCGGGTTACCAAAGCTATTGTCGTATGTTGTATATCATACACACATTCCTTCAATCTAGTGGAAACCCATAAATCCGCTGGGTTCAGGTAATGTCCATTAAGTGCCTTTCCCAAGGCCAAGGACACAACCGACTAGCTAGCGACCATTTTCAAACCATAAACCTTTCAGTTGAAAGGCGTCCCACTAAACCACCAGACTAACCGGTCGGACAGATTTGACACGTCTTTATGTTCTAGCCTAATAACGAATTTTTTTTTTAACCTTTATAATTTTTTTATTCCAGTTAAAACTGTTGATGCTCCTACCCCTAAATTCAAGCTGATTGTGGTGGGGGATACTGGGGTGGGAAAGACGTCAGTGATCCAGCGCTACGCCAGAAACTTCTTCAGTTCTGAGTACATTCCAACTGAGTTGTTGAATATTGAGAGGTACATTGTTATTTGTCTTGGATAACTATCTTTTGACGCTAAATAGCTTAATGGGTTAGTGCGCCGCGTTTCAGCCAAAGAGTTGCAAGATCAAAACTGGTCGCTAGCTAGCCGGTTGTGTTCTTGGCCTTGGGAAAGGCACTTAGCAGACTAGACTCTTTGAATCGCTTAGACTCTGTAAATTAATTGATTTTACCTAAACTAAAGCAAAGTCTTAATTATATACAATGCAATAGCCTCATTAACCCAATGTTGGGCACGAGGTAACCTGATAATTACCTGTATGATAAAACTCGCATGTTTTTTCATTGACAGGTCTAAAACATGAAAAATAATCTTATGAATCCAATACTAACACATGAAACATAACTCTTAAATACAGTCAAATCTCGCAACTATGCTACCTCACTGCCTTTATCACTTTTACAGTACAGTTTGTGGGGATTAGCTAGTTTATCTGTAGCGAACCACCAATTATGAGGCCTGTACTTGGCTATTACAGTCTCAGAAAAAAAAACACGTGACCACTCTCGTCCATGTCTCATCATTTACTAAAAAAAAATCGAACAAAGTCACGACACACAAGTAGGTACTAAAACGGATAAGCAAAAGGTTTTAACATAAAACAAACCAAAAAGGGCAACGCTGGGTGAGTTGGATAAGCGAAAGGTTTTAACATAAAACAAACCAAAAAGGACAACGCTGGGTAAAATAAAATAAAGAACGCTACAAGTTTACTGTAGCCGTTTTACAAATTCTTGGTACTACACCACTCTTATTACGATGCCACTTTTACAGTAGTGTATATTGTAGCCGTTATACCTTCACGAGTTACCATGCCACTCTTTCTACTATATCACTTTTACAGTACAGTTTACTGTCACAATTTTACACAAAAAAATTCCCATTTTTCCTCCAGTTACTATAACTCTTTACCTTGATCCTTACTGGTGGTGTGGAAACGAAATTGAAATGCAATGAAAATTAAACATTTTTTTTAACTTTCCCAGTGTTGTTCGAAAGCTCAGTATCCCAGACCAAGGGATCGTAACAGTTGAACTATGGGACGTTCCAACATGTGATGAGTTGTCGACTAGAAAGACATATTATATGGATACGGATGCTGTGATAGGTAGGGAGTGTTAGATTGCTGGCTAATATCAATATATATAATTATATTATTGTAATAGTGGTCAATTGTATCATTTCTATAGTGGTGTAGTAGTGGTTTTCTATTATTTCTTAATGCTATAGTAGTGGTTGGTAGTATAATTGTATTATTTTTTAGTGGTATTAATTAGCTGGATGGGATATTGCTTCGCCTTTGTCCGACCGGTTAGCCGGGCGGTTTAGTGCAAAGCCTTTCAACCCAAAGGTTCTAGGTTCTGAATTGGTCGCTTGCTACTGGTTTTACCTTTCACGGGGATGAATATCCTATCCTTTCCTATTCTTTGAGCTGAAGGGTTACAAGTTCGAAATTGGCTGCTAGGTAGTTGGTTTTGTTCCTGCACGGCAACAAAGTTGCCTGAACCCAGTGGATTAATGGTTTCTACCAAATTTAAGAAACGTCAAATTTATACACAACACACTGCAATACCACTGGTAACTCAACGGTGTGCGCGAGGTGTACTGACAATTGCCCGTGTGATAACCTTGTATTTTTTACTCACCGGAATAAACATGAATATCATAACCTATTCCAAGAAATATCGTATGTTGTACTATTTTTTTACTGTTGGATTCTATTATAATTATATTATTTCTATTCACGGTCCAATGTAATTATATTATTTCTATAGTGGTGGTTGACGTATGTGACGAGGATATAGCCGAGATATCAAATCAGTGGAGACTAGACGCGGTTACAAATATTGTGACCTCAAAAGGGGAGTTGTCACTGGAAAATGGCATCAAAAATCAACCTCAAGTTGAAAAGTGAGTGCTTGGAACACATGTATGGTGCAATACCATGTCACACTCAGTAACATGTGGTATTGGGTATTCGTCTGTTTTCGATTATGTATTTGTGCAATTCTTTGTTGTATTCTTGTATTGGAGGTACTTTGTATTGAATGAATTTAAGGCCAAACACGTCGGGTTAAATAGCACGAAATGCACGTAAAGAATGTTACATACCAAAGTAAATGATTATTACACACATGCGAGCATGATAACAGTTGATACCAAGGCACAAAATAACTGTCTGCAACCTTCACGTATTACTACAGGGCATAGAAATTAATTTTCGCAAAACATATTATAGCCTGTTAAAAGGTAAATATACATGCGTGCATTTTATGCTGTATAACCCGACGTGTTTTGCCTTAAATTCATTCACTACAAAGTACCTCCAATACAAGAGTACAACAAAGATTTTTTTTATATATATAAATATATATCGATAGATGCTCTGTTTAGACTTATACCAGATTAGGTTTATAAAACAAAGAGCAAATATTAAATTACTAGAACCAGGGCTTAATTATCATTGTTCAAATTTAACAACATGGCTTATCGAATTGTTAAATGTTATTGAGTTAGGAGGATAGGATAGGATATTCATGTTTATCCCCGTGAATGGGAAAACCCCAGAGGTTATCACACGGGCAATCGTCAGATCACCTCGCGCCCATCGTCGGGTTACCGGAGCTATTGCAGTGTGTTGTATATGATAGACACGTTCCTTCAATTTGGTAGAACCCATTAATCCGCTGGGTTCAGGCAATGTCCGTAAGGTGCCTTGCCCAAGGACACAACCGACTAGCTAGCGACCAGTTTCGCACCTGCAACCTTTCGATTGAAAGACGACGCACTTAACCGCTAGACCATCGGGCCGGACGGAGTTAAATTCTCCTATATTAAACTGAACTGTAATGTAACTTATTTCTGAAGAATTGTAAAATAAAACTGACTTTTAGACAGCGATAAATGTACGCGGGGAAAAATTAAAATAAACGTAAAAATTGCAGGGAAAGTTATGGTACTATTGAGGGAAATATGATAATAAAATTAATGTGAATTTTGACCTTTATAGGTCTACATATTCAAGCATTAGGCTAATAGCTAACTGGTAGATTTAAGCATATTGTAGCATTATGTGGTTAAGCAACAGAAATAACATATATTTTTGTTTTGAACTATAATATGCGGGGCGAAAAATCCGTGCGAGTAACGCGATACTTGCGTGGCGCACGTCGTGCGAGTAAGAATTTACTCTCGCTAATTAATGTTTACCACAGCAGTTTTCTATTCAACTGGAGTAAAGATTATTATACACATGGCGCGTCCGAATACTGAAGTCATTGCTACCCTTTTTTTCGCCAAGTGTCTTATTGCATAAAGTATTGGGCAATGCTGTTGGACTTAACTTGAACCTTCTGTATTAAACAAATATTAAAATATCATCAATACCACAAAGCTTATTCAATTCAATTACATGACGTCAATTAAATTACCAACTTTAATATGAATTAGTAATAAATATATTTCAATGGCAGTTTTGTGAAATATGGGTCTTAAATTACTGAAATTAGTAATAAATTTATTTTAATTGCAGTTTTGTGAAATAAAGTTCTCTGTAGTTAAAAATTAGTAATACATTTATTTCAATGGCAGTGGTTAAAAATTAATATTAAATTTATTTCAATGGCAGTTTCGTTAAATAAAGTCTCCCCGGCTATTACGAAATATACACCTTAACTCATCCCATTATTGTGGTTTTAATATAAAACGTCTAATTTCTACCGAGTACTCAAGTCCAACGCATTGTTGTGGCGTGAATGACGCAGTTTGGTCTTTGTGCACACGCAATCCATCATAGAGGCAGGTTTTGCACTTTACAGAGTGGATAATGTACACAAAGGTTTCATTGGCTTAACGGTCTTGTTTGCTGATTGCCCTGTTTGACTATTTGCTTTTGGAAGATCGTAGCTTTGGAACAGATTATGCAACTTTGTGCCACTGCTTTGAAATTTTGTCTGCGGTTTTAACGTTATTAATTTCTTACTCACACAATCTTCATTTACATTTATATTAGGCATTTTTTGCATTATTACTACAAATTTTCCTGTTTTTTACATTCATTTGTTTTTAACCTATTTCCATTATTATTATCATAATTTTGTCTGGGTTTTACATTCATTTTGTTTTTAACCTATTTCCAGTATTATTACTATAATTTTGTCCGGGTTTTACAGAATTTTGTTTTTAACCTATTTCCAGTATTATTACCATAATTTTGTCTGGGTTTTACATAATTTTGTTTTTAACCTATTTCCAGTATTATTACCAAAATTTTGTCTGGGTTTTACATTATTTTGTTTTTAACCCATTTCCAGTATTATTACCATAATTTTGTCTGGGTTTTACATTATTTTGTTTTTAACCTATTTCCAGTATTATTATTCTTTTACATTAATTTTATTTTTGAAGTAGTTCCCGCATAATTACCATAGCTTTGTCTGTTTTCTACATTAATTTTGTTAACATATTTTCCTCAATATTACCATAACTTTTCATGTTTTTTTTACGTTTTTTTAATTTTTTTTCCCGCATACATTTATAGATTACTTTATATCATTCGGTATTTATGAAAGGTTTCTGCGGTTTAATATATTAAAATTAGAACTGATTTAGATAAGAATATCCCTGTGTTTTGTTTGTTATACTTTCTGCTATTTCTTACACACAACACACTGCAATAGCTCCAGCAACCCGACTGTGGGCGCGAGGTGATCTGACGATTGCCAGTGTGTTAACCCCCTTGGTTTTTCCATTCAAGGGGATAAACCTAAATATATCCCATCCTATTCCAGATCTCATCATTCCCCGAAAGCTGGATCGATCCCTGTGCTTCTGTTAGGCAACAAGTTTGATATTGTGAGTAAATCAAATGGTTTTGTAATTCTGAAAAAAAAAAAAATTATTTATTCAATTTACAACCAAAATTGCAAGTGTAAATCTAGCTGCTTTTGTAATTCTGAAGAAAAATCTCTGTTTTTTATCAATTTAACATAATTTTTGAACAAATTATAAGGAAGTGTAAATCAAGATTGATATTGTGAATAAAGAATATAGTTTTGTAATTCTGAAAAAAATCTTTTTATTTATTCAATTTACAACAAAATTGCAAGTGTAAATCTAGCTGGTTTTGTAATTCTGAAAAAATCTTGATTTTATTTATTTAATTTAACAAAATTATTTACAGTGTAAATCTGTTTGGAATAAAAAGGGTAAAAACAATATATCTGGGCCCACCATATTCTATAAAACTGTAATTTTTTTATTGTGATTAAAATATCGGCAAGGAGACCCATATAAAGTTAATTCTTTAATGTTTATCATATGAAAATGTATAGCAACTTAGCTGTGATTATTTACAATGTTTTGTAATTTGCAGTTTATAAAAAGGCCATATAAACCATAATACATTACAAATTAAAGACTGGTTGAGACCTATACAGTTGCCGGTTAACAATTATTACCCGACTGTGGTTTTTGTTTCAGGCCAAATCCCGATTTATTCACGACCATCTATCAACCAATGGTGTTGATGCTACCAAGGTGACATTCAACAACAATCAACAAGTTTCAACAATTCAAAATCAACACATCACGATAAATGTTGAAATGGAAGTTGATGTAGAAAGTCATGTGAATAAGAATGGTGAATCTCATGATCATATGAATGGAAATGGTGATTCTCATGATCATATGAATGGAAATACTGATTCTCATGATAATATGAATAAAAATGGTGATTCTGAGAATCCTATGAATGAGAATGGTGAATCTCATGATGACTCAAAAAATCACGTGAATGTTGAAAAACAGACCGATCACGAAATGTCTAAAGATGAAATTCATGACACAAAGAATCATGAAATCAATGACATAAACAATCATGAAAAACCATGTGATGAAACTCATGGTGAAGTGGTAAAAATGGAAAAGGACTTTAAAACAGATGAAAATGACAAAGAAAATCATGAAAATGAGATGGGTGATAAAAATAAGGATCCTGATGGGTTAATGGACTCGGAAAATTCACATAAAAATCTTAAAAACAAGGAAAGTGACGAGGTGAAAAAAGAAGAATCTAAAAATGAAGATATAATGTGTGAAAACGATAATATACAAAGTGACCATGGACCTTCTCACGTGAATGAAT
>CH003393.1:1090864-1104579 GCA_000149265.1 Ciona savignyi
CGGCACACCCGTATTTTCGCGCGGGCCGCGAAAAAAATTTTGAGAAATACCTATCTACGTAGAATGGGGAAAACATCTTCAAACCGGCTATAATACACGATTGTCCGTCCAAATATTGGTTCCATTTCGCTATCGCAATTCAAACGAGCAGACCTGAATGCGAGTAGATAAAAGCGAAGCGGTAATTGTTATACGCGTCACTTTCGTGATCGCGTAATTAGGTTAGATAGCGTTATGTTAAAATTTACCAAGGAGATATTCGAGCTAATATAAAGTTTCATTTTTTAAGCCATTAACAATTCGTTTTAATTATATTTGCATTTGATCGTTTCAATAAAATACACTGTTTGCAATATAAGCTTTTTGAAACTTGTAGTGCGTCGTATTATTTATTGTATTGCGTGATTATGATGGTCCAATTTTAACACAAAAAAATACGCCATAATTGGTAATAGTAGGCAGTTAGGCACGTTCATTTTGCGAGAGATTATAGCCTAATATAAGACTTGTTTTAATGGATGCAAAATAAAACTTCGGTTATTTTCTAGCAATCGAATTAGAGTGAAAACTACAAATTGCTAATTCCGAAACATAACTTTCTTACTTGTTCCTCGTTGCGGTTACGGCGCATCAGAAAAGAGAAGGGCTTTCTGTCTTTTTTGATAATGCGTGCAAATCACGTCCTCTACGATTAGCATAAGAGAAAGGCCGATCACGTTGTATTATCACGTAGATCGAAGGCCTTGGCGCGCTAACAGAAAGACTTTACATGTTTCAACTTACAGTGATTTTCTATCTCGAATTTATGAATATTTAAAACTTTACATGAGACTGTTACTTCTTAGACAATCGAGATATTTAACCGCGCTTCGTTCGCATTACCGTAGCAACCTTAAGTCGGCCTGGAATGATAGATATGCATGGTCGTATTCCGGTACGCTAAACAAACTGCGTGTGGTGATTGCCCGTGTTACAAAGCTTCCTACGTTTTAACACAATGGGGATAAACAAAAAACTGAGAATATGCTGGTTTGCTTCATTTATATGTTGTCCACGCTACCGTATATTAATATGGATCGGTGGTTTTATATAAAAAGGGGTGTATCCTGCCACAGCAAGAAAGCGTGATTAACTTTTGACCGCAGTTTCGTTGACTTTCTGCCAAATTACGAGAGTGCGCAGACCGTTGAAGGGACGAAATTATAAACAAGATACACACGCCCTTTCTCCTCCCCTTTGCGCGTGTGAGACTTCACGAGAAGCAAACGTTAGCATATACGTAAACGTTGGTGTGTGGCACGTTTTGAACGAAAGTAGTACGGTCATCCAAATATTCTATTTGAATAAGGCAAGTATTTTTTTTTACTTGCTTTATTCATTAGGTGAACGGTGCATAAATTCACTCTGCCCTGTAGGTTCACGTTACTTCGGTAAGGTGCAACTCGAAGGGCTAGGTCTGAGCTGCGGAATCGCATCACCCTGTGGTAGTGCGGTTAACCAGCGCTGCCTCCAGCTAACCACTGGAGGGCGTGAATTTAGGTGTCGGGATTCCTTAAGCAATAGAACCCCTCCCTCTGTGGCTTGCACGCTGTGGAGAGATGCCTGCGAAAGGTGTCTCTTACAGCAACCACATACTAGGGAAACCTCCCCCAGTGGATTAATTTCCACATTGCACGAGGGGATCGGCCTAATACCACCAACTCGCACTAAGTGCACAATTTTGCTTTTTTTTGGCTTAACAACCCCCTCCAAATTGCACTCTATACTCCCGTACTTTATCATTATTATTGAAATGTGTTGCCTAGCTGATCGGTGATAGGGAGAGGGAGTATGACACATTAATCGAATAGCGCCTGTACATAGGACCTTTTTCAACTTTTATTCTCTTTTAACATAGCATTTAAAATACATAAGTGGGTGATTTAAAGAGGTGGCCGATATTTTTTCCCCGGGGTGTGCCCGCCCCACCCTGCCACCCCACTAACGCCGCCACTGGGCACACCCCTTTTGAATTTACGTTTATTGCAGTTTATCATTACTATTAAATATTAGTTTAAGAGGTTCTGAAACCACATTCTAAGGCAATTTAACATAACCAAAAAAACGATTTTCTCCCAACCTACGCATTACGCGGATCGTTTCAAAACCATTAATTTAAACCGTGCAGCACAAGTTTTAGGCAGTCCTGATTATTCCGACATTTTAAAGTTATACAGTCAGAATTAGATTCAATCAAAGCAGGGCGATCCCCAATACATTACCTGAACTTGGCACCTATGGTTCAACTATTATCCTATTTATTTCCTCTTATTATTTTCCCCTAAAATTGTAGCTTTATACCCCTTGTATAATTACCTTGATCTGTGGTGTCTATGTCTGTGATGGTGTCTTCTGTGTCTAGGAGATCTTGATCTGTAACAGACAGGGTAAAAAAGGGAATAATAGTTTTTTGTGTATTTACGTGCTTTAGTAACAAACAGCACTAAATTTAACACCATAAAACAGCATCAGGAAATGACGGCAAAACGTAAAGTCGTTATAATAAGTAATGACACATTTTTGGGAAAACCAGACAAATAAACAAACAGAAATTCGTTATAGTTTAGATTTGGGAGATATAAAAAAAATCTAATACATACACGACTTAGGCCACGCTACAGAAATATGCAGAAAAATAGAAGTATTGCGACCCAGTTTTACTTTTCGCGATTCTTACTTAGGTTACGAATAATTTAGTAACTGTTGCTGTTTAAACCCATTATTCCACTAGTTTATAAAGAAGTTATAAGTGTTATAAAGAATTTATAAACATAAATACAATTCACCTTGATCTGGAGTGCTTTCTATGCTTTCGAGACCTTGATCTAAAAATAAGAAGATATATAATAAATATAAATGTACCATTAAATAAACCTACCCATTAAACTAAGATGTGCATTACTAATGGCAAACAATTTGTAAGATAATATATATTTATAAAAAGTTGAACTATGGTATATTTGTATTAATCAGAAGGGGGTCTATTCCTTTCCTCTTTTAGTGGTTTGAGTTTGTACCCCATTAAAGTAGAGTGTTTCACATTCCTTTAAAGGTTCGTAACTGTTTTAAGGCTTTTGTTTAAGGTAAAACCTAAACCATTTAAAAGCAAAGCAATGGATTTGTATCCCCTAATGCACAAATCCAATTCAATATCAAATGTAATATAATTAAATATTTAATTATAATATTCAATTACATCATGCAGTGCTTGATAACATGTGACAACAAATTATCGAATAGTTTTTAACAAAAGGACATGGCAGGTGAGAATAAAACCAGACTTACCGAGATCTTCTTCTAGAATGTTCTCTCTTCTTCGAAGATTTCTCTTCATTTTTATCGCCAACCACTTCTTTTTTTACTTCCAACCTTTTTTGAGTGTCTTTGGCGGGATTATCGGACGCACCGTTTGGAATTGTGCTGGTTGGCTCATTTGGAACGGTGGTATTATTGTCTGAAGATTGAGTTTTTGGGATAGATGCTACCTGTTCTATTGACGGTTGCTTTTCAAGTTTAGCAACCTCTGGAGTTGCTGGTTCAGTTTTAGGATCTGATTCAAATACAGTTTTTACAGCGTCACTGTTACTAGTACAAGTATCCAGAGTACGACTAATCCCATTAGAAAGATTTTTCAGTTCAGCGATTGGAGTTACATCCATTTTATTCTCTGTATTTACAACAGTGGATTCTTTTGTTAAATTTTCTACATTGTTTTGAGGCATAATTTCCACCTTTTTCTCGCTTAGCGGCAAACTTTCGATTTCCTTTATTTTTGACACAGTTTCGTTATACGAATTAAGTTTTTTCTTTTTAATTTTACTTTCTTCTTTTTCATCGAGTAGTAGCTTCTTTTTTAAACTTTTAACTTCATAATCCTGAGCTGTTTTTTCATCTCTCTCTTTTTCCTCTTTCTTCTCTTTTTTTCGTTTTCTCTTTTTCTCTTTTTTCTCTTCTTTGTGTTTCCTCTTTTTTAACTTCTTTAGTTTCTTAGCTAAATCGTTTATATCCATTGGTTTAGTAGGGCTCTCTTTCGATTGGTGTAAGGGTCTTGAACCTGAAATTATTATTTTGAATATCATTTTTGAATAGTTTAACACGGTTTATTGTTATTTTAATATGTCAAGTCCACAGTATGTTTGCTACTTTACTAAATTTTGAGGTATTTGATCAATTTATTTAAATTCAATATACCAAATCAAATTGGGGTTTAATTACCATATTAGATTTAGAATTAATCGGTTAATTAGTTTGGCCACTTATTTATTTCTTTACGGATGTTGAGTTAAGATATGATGTTCATGTTTAACCGACTGGTTAGTTTGGTGGTTTAGTGCGACGCCCTGTAAACGAAAGGTTTTAGGTTCGAAAGTGGTCGCTAGATAGTTGTGTCCTTAAGGAACTTAACGGACATTGCCTGAACCTAGTGGATAAATGGGTTCTACCAAATTGAAGGAACATGCGAATCGTACAAAACACACTAAAATAACTTCAAGAACCCGATGGTGGGCGCAAGGTGCTCTGACGATTGCCCCTGTGTTAAACCCCATTGATTTTCCCATTTACAGGATTAAACATGAATATCCTATTCTATCCAACTGTCCCTATATAAAGTATGCCAGCTGTCCTTCTCCAATATAAGTATGCCAGCTGTAGATTTATTTTCCCAACTATTATTGCACATTTGGGTGATTCTTAGTTGGGAAAAAAATATTTTTAATCCGGAATAATATATTGGAGAAGAGAAAAGCATTGGACTTTATCACTCTCTCTTTTGTCTATTAAAATAAATGCAGCATAGTACCTTACTACACATAAAACTAGGAAAAATGACGGTTTAAACATATTTTATTTTTCAAATTGGTTTGTACACACTTAAAGTTTGCACACTACACAATGTAAAGTTGGCTACAAGTGCATTTAAGATCTCAGCGAAAAAGTGCATACTTTTCTTGCAGTCATACCATCACACCGTGTTAATTTCATTAATACACAATATTAAAATGATTTTGAGTATACCAAACCCAAATAACTTAAAAAATCTACCAAGTTTTTAAGTAATGGGCTTTTTATGGCTTACATTTAGCCCGTTTATACTTCATTATTGTAACCCTTACTAACTTACCCAGTGCCGACTTTTTTAACGACTCTTCTAATGTTTCTGCTGCATTTGGCATCCTGAAAAAAAAAGCATTAATCATCATTGGTATAAGCTGGTTGAAAATGCAGTTAAAACAAAAACAAGTAATGACCTCTGCGAGGTATTGCTGTATTATTACAGAGTACAATAGGGTATTAATGTTTTATCCCATGACTGGGAAAACGAACAGTATGTTAAGAGGGAAACTGTTTATTATAATCAAGATTATGGTGTTCTGGTTAGTGCACGGACTGGTTTAGAAGTAAGCGTTAGTTCTGGTGTTTACATTTATGTTCAGGTCAGTATTAGAATTAGTTTCTATAGTTTTAGTAAGCAGTTTCCCCCCTTCCCCATTTTAGTGTTGCTAAAAATCTTTAGGTGACCTAATACCGTTACCCAACTTAACAACTGACTAGCAAGCAATTAGTTTCATTACTAAAGCCCTTCGGCTGAAAAGCGAAGCACTAACACATCATTTATCGGGCAACACCAAAAGGAGGGAAAGCGTGAAGGAGGAAAACTTCTCACCAAAACTATTCAAACTAGTTTTAACTCTGTCCTAAACACTAATCTCAACCCCAGAACTTATCCTAACTCCAACCCCATGTTTAAAACTAACTCTAATGTCATAATCTTCATTTTAATGCGCGGTTTCTCTCCTTTTAGTTTTTCCCTATTCGTCTGAACCAAAAATACCATAGCCAACACTCAATCAATCATATTTAACACTACGCTACTTACCCATTCATTCCGAATTGTTTTAACTTATCGGTGACGAAAGACTTAAATATATCGTCAACATCGTTTGCCATTTCTAAGTAATAAAAACTTCGTTACAACCTACCTTTAGACATCACAACTAGATAGAAGTGTGGTGTGGTAAGTTCTGGTAAATTTTTATCAATCATTTATGTAGTATATGCTAATACGCAATGGTTAGTAGGTAACTGGAGAATGTCGATGTTGGGTAAAATCAATTTACGTTGTCACGAATTTTCTTTGGCTGAATAATTTAATTTATAACAATTAAGGCCAAGGTTGAATTTGTTGCCATTTTTATGATTACTTGCAAATAAACTTGGTTTTCGACACTCATAACGTGATGAATTCGCAAAACGCCTTTCCAGTAATCTACCAACAATTGTACATTAGAACCTATGACACAGACGCATATGAATAGAAAGTAGGATGTGCCTTCTTTATCAGAATAAATAACATAAAGGTTCACTATAGTAGGGTAGAAACAAAAAAATACAGTATTTTAGTATTATTATTATTATTGCGCCATAAAATAACAACAAGTTAATTTAGAATATTAGTTTTGTTATCGCACATAGTAATCAGTAATCTCATACAATTTGCCGTTAAATCTTTCTATTATCTGTGTGTAAAATGTTACAATTATCCTTGTATTAATTAAGGCCCGTTGTATTTTTTTGAAATTAGGATTCCTTAGTAACAAAATTTAAAATTAATCTGGAAAGCACACTTTTTACCCATGGTAGGCATTCTAATTTTATTATAAATAGCCCTAGGCAGTTCAGTGCTAGCAGTTTCGTGGGTTTGTGTCTGTGTAAAATATATGCAGAATGATTAGTGTATGTTTCGATGGTACGAAGGCGTTACTGTGTTCGACTTTTCCACGGATTTATTCAGCGATTTAGATGGATTGCTTTTGTTTTACTTTGCTATTATTTTCTGAACGAACAAAACCGAAATATATCGAAAAAGCATCAAGAAAAAAGTGGACATGAAAGTCATGATTTATTCTTATTCAGAAAGCAAGAAAAGACTGTGTATGTAAGGAATAACAGGATAATTTCTGAGAACGTTACCTGCCGAAAAAGAGGAATTGTATTTGTGAAAACCCACAAAACAGCAAGTACTACACTCACGAACGTGGTATTAAGATACGCAGAGAAACATAAACTGGTCGTGGGGTTGCCTTTGGCAAGACACTGGGAATTAGCCGGCTACCCTGCTATGTTTAATAGCCACCTTATTGTCCCTCGACTTAGAAAATACGACGTTCTCTGCCACCATTTTAGATTTGATCACAAATCAGTCGAGCAAGTAAACCCAGATGCATTTACCATCACGATTCTGAGAGAGCCAAGCGAATGTTTTGAATCAGGATTCTCATTTTTTCGTGACTGGCCGTACAGCGCTTGGTTTAAGAATCCTACAGACGAAACAAGTTTATTGAATTTTGTATCAAATCCAAGGTTTTATTACAACACTACAACCCCGTGGCACTTTAGAGCAAAAAACTATATGACCTTTGACTTGGGATTTGACAACGAACGAAATGACCCAGACTACGGCAGCTATATTGTGCACGAAGTTAATAAACACTTTGACTTGGTCTTAATCACTGAAAGATTGGACGAATCGTTGCTATTACTGAAGGATATGTTGTGTATGGAATCATTTGATGATATTGTCTATCTACGACTGAAAGTACGGCGTGACTCAGCACGGAAAACTCTCACTTCTGAAATGAGAGAAAAAATAAACGAGTGGAATTATCTTGATGCTCGGTTATACGACTTCTTTAACCAAAAACTTGACAAACAAATACAGGAGTACGGAATTAAACGGATGGAAAGTGACCTCAAGTCGTTTAGAGACCTTGTTGACAAAACTGCAAGATCTTGTGTGTTATTTTACGACCAGTTTGACCTTAAGCCGTGGATAAGCCGAATAAAACTTCGGTTAAACGCCGGCGATAAGTGTGCGAAACTTTCCTGGGGTGAAGTTAAGTTTGGGGATTATATACGCCACATTCAACGTGGCTATTCCGGTGAGATGCGAACCCAGCAACCTTCATACACTCAACTAAAGAAAGAGTTGAACGAAGTGCAAAAGTCGGTACTTGGAGAGATTACGTAATTACAAAATTGACATTCGCCCGAAATTAAGGATAGAAGAAGACTTCACACTTATTGTGCTGAGAAACAAAGAAAATCGGGATTGGCTTGAATATTATGCAAGGAAAGTATGGTTGTCGGGCCAAATGGTTATTTTTAACGAAAATACATATACCAATTTTGCACAAAAACGGTCTTAAGGACGAGCCATTTTGGGTTCGATTATTAGCCTTATAAAAAAGATGTATTGAAAAAACAGTAAACATAGTTAGAAGTAAGCATTGTGTTTTTTTTCTATATTGCGATCGGATAATGCCACCACCATTTTTATTATAATCGATATCACAATCGGTCGTTAAATTTATTTTACCAAACTTGTTTTCTCTCTTCCGCCTTACTTCGTGTTATCCGTTTTAATAAACAGCGAACAGATCTCAACAACTACTCGACACGGCAACTGGACCTTTTACGATAAAGCTTTAAGATAAATAAGCCTATCCACATTATTCTTCACTACCCTTTTTCAATCGGTTGGCCTGGTGGCCAAATTGTCCACTAGTTATATACAGATCTCTATATATACTGTCGTGTGGGCGATTGGTTACCACAACATGTCAAATTTTTACACAAAACCCGTCTTAGCGATGGACCCATCGTCGGTTTGAATCTTAGCCGGGTAAAAAAATACGGAATTCTTTATGAAAACGGTGCTATTTACAAGACCCTTACCGTTATGAAACTTAATCCAATATGGCTTGTACACAACAAATCCAATAGCGATAGTTAAATTAAGAACATTTTTAATTTATGTATATATATATATATATATATATTTTTATATAATTAATTATTTTATCCATAGTATTGATTTTTTAGGTTTGACGGCCGCGTCCGCTATATTTGTATATTTATGTCATTTGTTTTAAAATTACGTTTAACGACTGTTAGTTTTGCCGTCTTTTCCTGTTCCTGTGCCGTAATTTGTTTTATGTGCTGTTATTTAAGATTGTAGCAAAAAATAAATTAATTAAACCAATTAAGTCAGAAAAAGATAATGCGTTTATGCTAAACGCCTTAATATAAAAAATCTATCCAACGGATCTGCTACATGCTATAAAAAAGTTAATTGTTTACGCCAGTGGTTAATTATCTTTTTTTCACGTTTACCAAAACACAGCATTTAAAAGTAATTTGTATTGTATAGATAGGCAATTTAATCACTGTTAAATTTAAATGATTCCTTTGCAATTATGTTATTACATGTTAACATGTTCTGTTATTTAACGGTTTATACAGACGTGTTAGTTAGGTTTTTTTGGGGGCTACTTTACAGATCTTTCCAACAATTTTTTTTTTTCATATACTGTTTATATGTTAAACAAAATATTTTCGAGCATTCTGATTGTATATTTGATTCAAAAACTGACGAAAATACGCTTCTAAATTCCGAGTGATAAGCTTATTGAATTGGTGCGTATAGTCTATCAGCTGAACAGTTGCATGTTCCAATCTAGTCGCCAGCTGGTCGATTGTGTCTTTGGTAAAGGAACTTCGCGAACATTGCCTGAACCAGTAAGGTCGTGTGGCTGAATGGTTAACGTGACCGATACATATACCACCGACTCTTATCAAAACGGTCCTGGTGACCAGCGCATCATGGGTTCGAAACCTGGCTCGGTAAAAAAAGTTCTACTACGTTGAAGGAAAGTCTCAATTATATATACAAAACACACTGAAATAGCTCCGGTAACCCGACGAAGGGCGCGAGGTAAACTGACGATTGCCCGTGTGGTAACGGCCAAAGCATGAATATCTCCTCACCCTATAGGCTACATACAAGTAAAATGCCGTTGTGCGTTTCGGTTTTACTTTAAATAAACTTTATTTAAACAAAAAAATCGTGTTGCAACAAAAAATAAATAAATTTCTAATGGTCGCTGAATATAATGAAAATGGTCCTAAACATTCTGAAATAACTTCGGTTATGCGATAATTTGACGATGGTTATAGATAAGAATAGAAAGTAAGTCATGTTTATCCCCTTAAATGGGAAAACTCTCCTGAGGACACAAACTACTAAGCCAATGGCTAGTTTGGAATCTTAAAATCTTGCAACAAGAAGCCCTAGATTTTATCACAACTTAATATTGAAGCTTATATTTTAAGGAGGTAATTCCTTTATTCATTGGGAACAAAACTTGCTCAAGTGTCTTACTCGTCGCGAATAGATTTATCAAAACAGAACAATACACCTAGACACTAAGATGTTTTAGATACAAATATATTTCTCGTTATTATTTATGTGTTATTTTTTAATCACAAATTTGCAAACATTAAAGGCGATTAGTGACATAATAGACCACGGAGTTATTTTTTTAGTTTTAAATACTGTTTAAAATTTACTATGCAAATAATTTAATCAGGTAAGTCTGATTACTACGGAATCTCATGAAGCGCTCGAATTTAGTGTAGGAGGATAAAATATTCATTTTTATCTCCGTGAATGGGAACTCACCGGTCGAACGTAGACATTTGTTATCAATTGTATTATTTGATTACATTGCTTTTTTTGTTCAGGACCAAAACATTTTTACATATTTTAAAAGTTTAATAAAAAATAATACCCTTTATAAACATAAAATATGAAGTGTAAACCCGGTGAAAATTAAATCCCCTTAAATCACTCAACCATAACAAACAAGTATAAAAGCGCTGGACATTTTTACACCTCGGGTTATATAGATCAATTTTGCTGAAGAAAAACATTTTTTGCGTTATCAGTTAAGTTAGATATGAATTATTCTTTTTAATCCAGTTTTACATTTTACGTGTTTTATGAATACCATTTTACAATTGTTTGTTTTTTGTCCTAAAAAATTAAGCCTAATGTTTTTTCTCGTTTTTAATTTTTTTTAAAGTTTAAACTAAAAACACTTTCTAGCCCAAAATGTGCAATTTTTAGTCAAAATTAGGGCTGTAAGTTATTTGGATTTTTGAAAGCTGAAGAAGGATTACCGGTACTTTTCATGGTTTCAAAAATGGAATTAAAGGTTTGGGTTGACGGAATACAACGGGTAGTGTGTGGAATTAATGAACAAACAACCGTGCAAGAAGTTGTTATTGCTCTAGCTCAAGCCACAGGTAGGAAATGGTTGTCTAGTGTAAATTAACCTGGCACACTGTACGAGGCAACACTAAAAGGAGGGAAGGAGGGAAACTGCAGACTAAAATTACAGAAACTACTTTTAACCCTGCTCTAAACACTAATCTTAACCCCAGAACTAACCTTAACTCCAACCCCACTCTGATTTTCTAATCTTTATTTTAGTGTGTAGTTTCTCGCCTTTTCTCTCCCCCTTTTAGTTTTCCCCGAAAATGCACACTAAAATAAAGTTGAGGGTGTTAGGTTAAGAAACATCTTCATCATACCCAACACACTGCAATAGCTCCGGTAACCCGACAGTGGGCGCGAAGTAATCCGACGATTGCCTGTGTGATAACCCCCTTGGTTTTCCTAATCACAGAATAAACATGAATATCATATCTTTCAACAGGTCGTACGGGCCGATACACACTGGTGGAGCAATGGAAGGGCAACGAAAAGATGTTACCCCCATCAGAACGTCCTTTACAAGTATGGTTTGGTGGTTTTCGTAAATTAAAATAATAATTATTAGTCCGACCGGTTAGTCTGGTGGTTTAGTGTGCCACCTTTCAACCGAAGGTTCGAAATTGGCCGCAAGCTAGTCTGTTGTGTCCTTAGGCAAGCCACTTAACGGACATTGCCTGAACCCAGCAGATTAATGGGTTCTACATAGGGATGCACAATATAGAATTTCGAATCTTTGAGATTCGAATCTCTAGGGATTCGAATCTTTACAAGCGATTTAATAAGAATAGTTAGGATTCGAAATTAAAAACGAAAAATATTGGCTGCGATCCAACGCGCAACAACACGCGTGATGCCGATTATGCAGACGTCAGCGTATCGTTTCATCAAGCGTGCGACAGTGGATAACTATGATAAGAAACTTTTGGTGAATCTTCATTAAAGTAAATTCGTAATTTCAAAATTGTAAAATGGCTTCTTTATTCGTATGTAATACCCGTAATGCGTTTCTCCATACCGAAAGTGCATCTATCATGCGAAAGCGTCCGAACATTTTCTAAAGCGGTAGCTCGGAAATACAACTTGCATCAAAGCACAACAACATTATCTTATCAGTTCTCCCATACACGTACAAAGTCGTACATCGTGGACAGACACGCTTAAAACGAACGCACGCACAAATAAAGTAGGTCACGTTCGCCAGGCTGTAATCACGTGGTTTATCACACCTTTAAATATGACGCAATTATTCCAAAGGCGGAAGAGTTATTTACAGACTAAACATGTTAGTATTTGCAATATATATTTCACTTAAACTACTATGTTTTCAATAAACACAATGAATGATATCCTATGTATTCAATTCAATATATCCTATGTGTTATTTAGTTAGGTGATTTTGCAGTGATTAATTTATTATACTTTTACCGAGGTACCGGTATAACTGTGTTAAATAGTAAATTAATGTTTAATTCTGCAAGGGCAACAATAGCTAGTCTTGATACCAAACTGGTGAAATAAAAATTGTCTGGTGTTTGGGAGCATTTTTCTCAGCCATTCATTTCAACAACAACCTACTAGACTATTATCCTTCCTCATGGCAGATAGTGTTTAAAGATGTTATGTATGATTAAAAAAATATGTTATGGTATAATATTGTTTGACTACATAAATTGCTTTCATCACAGTTTAAAAGCATATGGCTAATTCACTATAAATGAGAAATTATATGCACAGCATAGCAAATTTAAATACATGGTAAAACATTCTAGAATAGGATTCGAAATTCTAGATTCGAAATATATTATTCTAGAATATTCTAGAATACCTAACTATCCTATATTGTGCATCCCTAGTTCTACATAATGAAAATGTTTTAATGATGCTAAAAATATGATGTGTCGATGTGGATACTTTTTTCTAGCACCGCACTTATTTGTTGACCTATTGCCAGGTGCTTTCTAATTTCGGTAAAAATGCGACGGACGTGGCATTTGTGTTACGGCGTACAGGAGCCAGCAGTGTGTCAACGCAAGGTGACGATGAGGGTGTTGTTCTACCGGAACGAACAACTTACAGGTATTTGCTTTTTTTCTGGGTATCGTTAGGGGACCTTTCTGTGAAAATGAGTTACCAGGGCTATTACAGTGTGTTGATAATGAGAAAAGACTTTCAATTTAAACGACTCATTAGATACCAATGGGTTGGAGCAATGTAAAGTGGCTTACTGTGGTGCATAGGTATATACCTCATGCCCACAGTTGAGGACTGTAATACACCTTATACCTACAGTCGAGTTGGTCAAGCTATTACAGCGTGTAGATAACCAGACATGACTTTCAATTTAAACAATTATAAAATACTATTTGGTTGGAGCAATATAAAGTGGCTTGCTCAGGTGCAGAATAATAAACCTTATGCCCACAGTCAAGTTGCTGTATCTTTTACATTATGCCCACAATAAAGTTGCTGTATCTACGTATGGTTGATTCTTTATATCCGCGTTATTGGAAAACCAGGATTATCCAAGGATTTTGTAAGATACCTTGTGCCTACAGTT
>CH003393.1:1104679-1115330 GCA_000149265.1 Ciona savignyi
TATTTTTTCCTATTTCACAGGCTAAGGTACCAAACTATATTTTGAAAACCAATAATTTCAATTTTGGACTTCTATTCCCTCATTTACGTTTTAAACTTTTATTGTTATTTTTTAGACAAAGTCTACCACCCCAAATGAAACATCGTCAGAAAAGTGAAGCAATTTTAAATCGAAAAGAACCGAAACGAAAGTCATTAACTATAACAGGTATGAGCGCTGCTGGAAATAAGTGTCCATGTATCAACATAATTGTGTTTACTGTGCAGTTAGCTGTTGCGGAGATATTTTTGGTAATTTTCTGATGTTTTGTAAACATGCGCATTTTAACTTGATTCAGCATATTATAACATTTAAAGCTGACTGAATTTAATAACGGTATGGTGTGCATGCAATGTTTGCACTTTGCATTCTTTAAAGTAATTATTGCGCTTTTTTTGCGGAGGTATTTTTGGTAATTTTCTCACGTTTTGTAAAAATGTTTATTTTAGATTAATTTAACATGTACACCAGGCAAAATTTGACTGAATTCAATAACTGTATGGTATACATACAATGTTTACACCATGCACTCTTGAAAGTAATTATTCATACTTATGTTACTTGTGTGGAGGCACAGAAACGCACTAAATCACTAAAGCACATACACAACTGTAGTCGCAGTTTTGAACAAGGGCTTGAGATGTTTTTGCTTTACCAAAAAAAATATTTAAAATACACACAAAATCTGGTATTAAGGATTTGTAATAAAAACAAGTCTTAATAGTTAAAAAGCTAAAATTAAATTTTAGGACACAGATTGCGCAGACAACGTCATGATACTAAGTAATCGAAGCATTTGTTGGCCGCGCAATCTGTTTCCTAAAAAATTCGGGTCCCTTTATTTTGTACAGGTCCGCTTGGTCCACTAGGTCCAGCGCTAGGTCCACTAGGTCCGCTTGGTCCACTAGGTCCACTAGGCCCAGCGCTAGGTCCGCTAGGTCCGCTTGGTCCACTAGGTCCACTAGGCCCAGCGCTAGGTCCGCTAGGTCCAGCACTAGGTCCAGCGCTACGTCCAGTGCCCTGACTTAACACTAATTTAAACCCTGCCCTAAACACTAATCTCAACCCCTTAACTAACCCTAACTCCAACCCCATGTTTAAAACTAACCGTAGCGGACCTAGCGCTGGACCTAGTGGACCTAGCGGACCTTTACAAAATAGAGGGACCGAAATATTCCCTTTACCTCTCAGTTTTTTACAATACAAAGCAGCAATTGTTACTACTGTAATCATCAGTAATTGAACCATGACTTCAAAGCTTAATATCATAGGTTCTTCGAACTCCACTGACCACCGAACAAAAATGGCCGACGCTTCGATCAAGTTCACTGATGTCGGAAAAATGAAGCAAGGTTTCGATGCCGTGTCAACAAATAACAACAACAATACTGCCCCTAAGAAAAAGGCGCTGATACCCCCTCCTTTGAGGTTGGGTCATTTACCGAAGATTGACGCCTCGTTAACGCCTCCTAGTGGGCCTGTTAAGAGCGTGGACGTAACGCAGACGCCGCCGAGATCGAACTCGAGGCCGGATTTAACGATTTCCGCGAAGAAAAAAACGCTGATACCCCCCGCGTTTCGAAAAGACGATACCCCCACGCCGCATACCCCGCCGAAAATGCACCCGGGGCAAAGGACAAGCACAAGCAGTAACAGCAGCCTCCCCGGGGCTGTGGGGAAACCCCGCAAATGGTCCGAAACCAAAACGGTCCCGGTACCCATAAACTCCCCACCCCCAGTAAAAATTAGAACCCCTGACGTAGAAAAAGCGCGCTCGGATTTTACAAACTTAGTCCTGGAACAAAGCGGACATTTAAGGGAGCAGAACTCCACATTAAACTCACTCACAGAAGAGTTGGAGAAGTTCCATGAAACTCTGGAGAGAAAGGATAAGAATTCTGTGCAAATCAAGGTGAGATTGAATTATTATATAGGATGTTCAAGTTTTATTCCTGTAATCGGGAAAGAGTTATCTCAAAATCCAAAAGGGTACGTTATCAAACTGCCGTAAATGTACAAAATAAACAAAACTCTTTAACACACATTCCTTTTAGTACCCTCCCTTTAAGTAACCTTTAGATTACATCAATATTAAGGAGAAACACCATTTATAGCTGGTATGAATGCAAGCTGAAAGCTCTCTTTGTTTTCTTTTGAAGTTGGCTATTTTATGTGTCGATGAAATGTTTTAAAACAATAGATAGGGTCTTTTATCACTGTTTTGCTTTTAAATTTAGAAAGAAACTTACCACCGTAGCTAATTTTGATCAAAATATCAAATTATGGGCTTAGGAGATATTTTTATCTTGGTAATCCTAAAAGAGAATGTCACTTTTAAAACTTGTTTATTAAGTGTCGTTGCGTGCCATTGAAGTGTTTACAACTTCTTTGTTTGCAAGAATTAGGTTACAACCGGACAATAAATATGACCATGGTTTCTTTGTATTGACAAATAAGGCTGTATACTACTTGATACCATTGTGGTATAAATGGCGGGTCACTCATAATTTATTTACAATAATAATTTTTTACAAAAAAAAAAAATTAAAATTTTTTTTATAATTTTTTCTTAAAATTTATTTACAATAATAACCCCGGCAACAGATTAATTTAAATAATTAGTTCTTGTTTATGAAATAACTTAAACATTGCTTGGTGAGTTATTGTTTTTCTTTCCAGTCAAAAAGTTTCAGTTTCAAACCACATCTGCAAAAATGGTTGTTTGATTGTTTCTTTCTAATGCTTAGCAGACTTTGCCTGAGCCCAGTGGATTAATGGAACCAACTAAAACTTCTCCATCATTTACGGTTCCTAAATTTAAGAATTTTCATCGTTGTATTTTCCATGAAATACGTTTGTGTCTAAAATTTCCGACAGGTTAGTCTGGTGGTTAAGTGCGACGCCTTTCAGCCGAAGGGTTGCAGATTCGAAAGTGGTCGCTAGCTAGTCGGTTGTGTCCTTGGGCAAGGCACTAAACGGATATTGCCTGAACCTAGCGGATTAATGGGTTCTACTAAATTGAAGGAACATGTGAATCATACACAACACACTGCAATAACTCCGGAAACCCGACACTGACGATTGCCCGTGTGTTAACCCCCTTGGTTTTCCCATTCACGGGGATAAACATGGATATCCTATCCACCTCTGCATATGCAACAATTTCATCTACACACTTTGATCATTATTTTATTCTTCATTAGCTCGAAACTGAAGAGTTGGAGAGAAGAATAGAAAGGAATGAAGCGGACCTCTTCAGCGAGAAGTTGCTCCAGGGATTACTTGAAGAAGAGGAGCATAAAGGTATGTTGTGCACTAGGTGGCAGAAGTGCTTAATGATTAAGAGGGTCAGACGGGGGCATATTGTACTGTGCCGTTAGAGGTGAAATTCTTGGATCGGCGCAAGACAAACGACTGCGAAAGCATTTGTCAAGAATGTTTTCTTTAATCAAGAGCGAAAGTCAGAGGTTCAAAGTTCGATTCTGTTGCATTTTCACCCAATCAGTGAGGGTTTGTTTGTTAGTTCATAAATGCCACACGAAAAATACAAACGGTTTTTATAGTAGCCTAGTGAACAATAAAACTGGCAGGAAAAAATGTTTGCTATCGGTATGAGTTATAAGGCTTGTAGTATAAGGCTTATAGCCTCAAAAAGTTCAAGAAAAACACAGTTTAAAATACTTTTTTATTTTTGTCAGGATTTGTTCTTGCATAAATGCCACACGAATAATACAAAACGGTTTTTATAGTAGTTAATAATAAAACTGGCCGAAAAAAATGTTTGCTATCGTTATTAGTTATGAAACTGATATTGCCACAAAAAGTTCAAGAAAAACGCAATTTAAAATACTTCTTTATTTTTGTCAGGATTTGTTCTTGCAAAAATGCCACACGAATAATACAAAACGGTTTTTATAGTGGTTAATAATAAAACTGAAAGGAAAAAATGTTTGCTATCAGTATTAATTATAAAACTGATATTGCCACAACAAAAAAAGGAAAAATAAAAAACGCAATTTAAAATACTTCTTTATTGATTTGTCAGGAAAACCGGTCAATTTAAATGTAACTAATAAAACATGCAGATTCTAAAAAAATGTAAGAAAAAAAACGCATTTTTAAATAGTGTAGACTTCTTTAAATACTTTTTTATTTTATTGCGGTCATTTTTTTTGTCAAAAAACAACCCTGGTCACAATTTTCTTTGTCATAAGTGTCCACGCAACACTGCTACAGTTTTTTTCAGTGATACTATAGCAAGAAAAGTTAATGTAACAAAACTGCACATCGTATATTGATGGCACAGTGTAGTACTAGAGTAGCAGTAATCTACATTACATTAGTATGGACGGGTCCACGGTAGCCCCCGGGACCAGGAATTTAGGCCATAGAAATCCCATAACTCCAGCGCCCTGAGCTATCATGGATCCGGGATATATCGGTCAAGTCGGCCAGTTTCCTAAAGGAATCTGACTTTATGCTTGACCAGGATAGATGCGGAGATCATCAGGCTTAAAAACTCCAAAATTTCTCCATCCGGTCAGAACAAATGCTGGACAGTGACCATCATGGTGTAAAGGAGTCTCGTCTTCTCTTGGCAGAAGGGACAGATTGCACAGCAGTAATCTAACTGCTGACGCTAATTTGACGCCATTGTTTAACCTTGGGATTAGGTATTGACTAAATCCGCCGCACACAACACATGATTATAAACTTTTTACAAAATCAATAATTGCTAATACAGTGTATAAAATATTGTTACAAATTGTTCTCACTGACAAAACATTTTTCAAATTTGCTACACATCTATACCAGTGTAATAAATACATTGCGGTACAAATTATACTAAACTATAAAATTTAAATTACATTTATTATCAGTACAGTTTAATGTTTACAAAGCTAATACTTAAATTATGAAAGTTATGTATGGTTTAGGTTATAACGTATAACAGGACCAAAAATCCGCGCGAGTAACACTTACGTGATGCACCCCGTGCTAGAATTTACTCTTAAAAATAAAAAACTAATTAACGACTATTTTGTATTCAACTGGCGTATAGGGGAATAAAAAACATAAATAATATGCGACTATTTTCTTTAACTATTTTTTTAATAAATAATATGCGACTATTTTCTATTTCAACTGGCGTATTAGGGAATAAAACCAAATTCTTATCATTGCAAACGTTTTTATAATACACATGGCGCGTCCGAATTCTGGTGTCTATAATACTTACAGTTGCATCATAAAAAACGATTGCGGTAATAACTTACTCACGTAAGCTTCCACATGCGAGTGAATTCTTACTCGCCCGAAATTTAATGGAATTTTGGCTCTGGTATAAGATACTGGCATAAATTAGACTTTTTTGACAAAAATTAGACTTTTTTGACAAAAATTGTTTAAGTTTTCTGCCCATATTTACCAATTTAATAAATACAAAACTAATAATTAAACAATAAAAGTTGTATATGGGTATAAGATACCGGCATTAATTATACTTTAAATTATAGGGCATATTACTGATGTTCTGAAATAATTAACCTTGAAGCAATCATTAAATTTCTTTAACCTTAATGCTAATTATGATGAAACAATTCTATTTATCAGTAATTACCTTTAAAACTACTTGAAACACGGATTGGTTACGTCATTTAATGAAAGTGTAGGCGCTTTTATTCTGTCTGGGAATTACCAGAATTTGTGGTGAAAATTTATTTGAATAATTTATGGACAGAACAGTACAGTTTCTTTAATGAGATGAAACACAGATGATATGACAACTTTTTCTGGTTTGTTAGATTCATTTATTCCAAAAATGTAATACTTAGCAAATAACTGTGGGTATAAACTGTGAATTACTGTACTCTACTGTATATATGAGCTGTGTAAATATGCTAGACTGTGGCGATAAGTTATATTACTTTGCTGGAATGTGGGCACAAGTTATATTACAGTGCTCGACTGTAGACATGAGGTGTATTACTGTGCACCTAAGCAATTCACTTTATATTGCTCCAACCCAGTAGTATCTGAAGAATCGTCCAAATGAAAAGTCATCAAAATATCCTATTGTAATACAACCCAACTGAATATAAGTTGTCTGAAATACCACATAATTACCAACAGCATGTAAAACTAAGTAAAATGGCAAGTGTTAATACAATACATTACCATGTATATGGCAATTACACACAGCAATATGCCACAGCCACACATAGCTAAACCAGGCAGACCAAACATAGTCATACACAGTACAACACTGATAAGCAAACATGTCATGGTGTTTTATCATTGTTGACTTAGACATTTAAAGTGGTTCTTTAGATAGTGGTGGGACATTATATGTATGATACTGTAGGTAGGGGTGTCCTTATTTGAATTAGTTTGGTCTCTAGAATTATTATGGAATCAATATTTTCGAATGTACACTTTTCTGACCATGCTGAAATATACTTGGAGAGCAAGAAAAAACTATTTTTATTTCAAATTAATTCCGAAAAACAATATGTGTGTGTTGCATGAAATGATTATAATTCTTGATTATAATCATTATTACCATTACCGGAAAAATAAAAACTTTATTTTTTTTCATTTTTGAATCAAAATTAAATAAATATACCTCCATTTTTTTCTGTATGCAGTTAATTTCAAATCCCTAAAATCCTTACATTTTTTTGAAATTTTTTCATGCAAATCCAATTCAAATTTTAATTTTGGAATGGATATCCCTAGCTGTAAGAGATCATTTTTTTATCTATCCCGGTCAAGATTTATTGAGCTTTCTTCAGGACACAGGCTGACTTGACCGCTATATCCCCGATCCATGATAAATATAATATAGACATTTTATTCAGCCAAATATATTTCTGTGAAATACCACACCAACAGGCTTATATAGCAATAGGCACCAATTTCCAGGTTGACAAGGGTGACATGTCACCCTGTATAAAAATGTGGCATTAATTATGGATCCTTTTTTTAAAAAAATGTTTGGATTAATAACTATGGGACCCATGCATTATGCTTGCAAAAATAAACTATATACTCTGTGTATAAAGAACAAATTGTGGTTAGGGACCCTGTAGCATGAATACATAGCATACAGCATGTGTTTTACAAATAGTGGTGGTTAAACACGTGGTTGACACTCTCTAGTAAATTTTCTGTTAACACTACGGGTATTTAAAGACTTACCCATTTATATTGAGCGGTGATGTTTCTAATTTGAGCTCAACCCTTTTAGCAATACGTATAAACTTAAAGGGCCAAAGGCATAATCCAGCAACGGTTAGCTTATGAGGATAATTGAAGCTTACAACACTAATCCCATGTAATGTGTAGGTATGCTGCTGAGAACGCAGAGCGATAACTACCAATCTGAAATATCCTCTATGAATTCAAGTATCAGAGAAATGGAAGAAAAACTCAAGAATTTAAATCAGGTATAGTGTGAGTCCATGGAATTCGGTGTGTAATGAGCTGAGTAAAACTTAAAATCAAAGTACGGTTGTGTGGCAGAATGGTTAGCGCCCCTGATACATATACCGATTCATATATATAAAAACGCCCAAGTGACAGACCCATTTTAGGTTAAAACTTGTGTCGATAAAAAAAAATAATTTAAAAGCTAAGGCCTTTCTGTTCCTGGTAATAAAAAAAGTCTTCTTCTGTCAAAATACCACAAATAAAGGTTTTTATTTTATTGAATTTTGTTGTATGTATTTAACAGTTAGCTCTTGTTCTGTCATTTTTTGCTTTTTTAAACTGACAGTCGTGTGGCCGAATGGTTAACGCGACTGATACATATATCGACTTACATACAAAAACGGTCTTAGCAACAAAACTTAGCCCAGTAAAACCGATACATATTAGAAGCATACTATTTAAAGTTCATTTTTAAAAATAAAATGTTGATTTTTTTGGAACTGTCAGTGTTTATCTGTAATTGTCCACTGTTACCATCTTTTTCCAGCATTGCTGGTAAGTTCATCAAAATAAGGATGTATCCGATGATTGTAATACGTCATTCATGTCTGCCCTTATAGTCTAGTGCAGTGGTTCTCAAACTTTTTTTGGTTGCGACGCCTTTCCAAAAGTTTGCTGAGCTTGAGACGCACCAGTCATTAAAATATTGCTATCAAATTTATATTTAGTGGTATCGCACACGTAATGAAGAAATGAAACACAATAAAAAAACAATAGCCACGTCCTCGCCCGTTTGTAATTTATAGTTCAAATCTAATATGACGTGTTGGCTTGTTTATTTTTGCAAAGATCGTGAAACCTTGGAAAAATCTTTGAAACTGCTCCCCTTATTTCTTGTGTATTCGCGCTGGATATTTTTTTAATAATAAGTGTAGTTTCGAATGCAATGGCTTAGCGACACCTTACACGGGAAGTTTCCCTCCTTCCTGCTTTCCCTCCTTATAGTGTTGCCCGATATAAACGTCTCTGATAAATTAAATAAATCGTATAAGCAAGCACAGATTATAACTCTGGAAATCCAACATCGACAATCCAAACACCCATCCCATGTATTATTGTATTTAAATGAACCAGATTTTCCACCAGGAACTACAGCAAGCTAGAAACGAGAAATCAATGAAAACAAAATCAGCGGCTGCAGTTTTCAGGTGAACATTTTTAAATTAAACAACAATAATTATTTGAGCCGCTTAATTTTATCCTTTAGAAACTAGATTCTTTTTGTATAGTTTGCGTGTTTTTAAGACAGTTGTGTCAAACTCGTAGGTTTTCAAGGGCCATGTTTTATTTTAAAAATTGTGCCGGTCAAACGAATTTTTCGATCTATTTGTAAAGATTTTTAGTCAGGTGTAGTTTTCTGGTATGTATTATAATTGTGATGTAATTAAACAGCCGATTTAAACCTTTTAAATTCCTACAAATATTATTGAGTGTTTAAGGGGTATTAAGGAGGGCTACATACGTTGTTGGCGATTTTGATGCCTCTGCTTAGGGTGTTGGTGATGTTAAGTTTTGACTAATTATGTTGTAATTAATGTACCTGTATCTGATTTTTCACCTACTTTTTTTAATTTCACTGTGAGCATGGGCTGTGTAAGCATAAAACAACCGTCCACTCTCTGTAATAGCTCCAACAACTTGACTGTGGGCATGAGGTGTCTTACGATAACAGTGGACAAAGCCTGGCTCTTCACCCACGAAAATATAAACGAACCAACCATCCACACACTGTAATAGCCTCAGCAACTCGAGAGTGGGCACGAGGATATAAATAAATCACCCATCCACACACTGTAATAGCCCCAATAGCTCGACCGTGGGCACGTGGATAGAAATAAATCAACCATCCACACACTGTAATAGCCCCAGCAACTCGACAGTGGGCACAAAGATATAAATAAACCAACAATCCACACACTGTAATAGCTCCAAAACTTGACCCTGTGCACGTGATACCAGGCTAACGACCCATTCCACAGAAACAAAGAAATAAACAGCAACATCCACCAGATCAATGGAGATCTTCGCAAAATCGCCGTCGAATTAAAGAAAGTTCAAACTGGGTTGCGCAACACTGAAGAAGGTACTTTGACACAAAGTTCAAAAATAAGTGTTGCCGTGTTTAAAATTCAAAGTGTTGCCAAGTTAGAATAACAGTGTTGCCGTGTTTAAAATTCAAAGTGTTGCCGTGTTAGAATAACAGTGTTGCCGTGTTTAAAATTCAAAGTGTTGCCGTGTTAGAATAAGAGTTTTTCAATCTGTATAACAGTGTTATCACTTTTAGTGTTGCTTTCTTAAAATTATCAAACTGAAAACAACAGTGTTTCCATTTTAAAATCATCAGGGTAGCTATCATATAACAAGAGTGTTGCCATTTGAGGATTTTTAGTGTTGCCATTTCAAAATTAAATGAACGGACATCGAAAAAGGGTATTGCCATATCAAAATTGTTTAGTGTACCTAAAAGTATGGCTATACTAAAACAAAAAGTGTTGCCATTTAAGAATAACACTGTTACCCCACTTACAGCTAATGACATGAAAATGATGCAACTGGAAACACTAAACCGTGAACTGAGGCAAGTCAATCTCCAACAGTTCATCAGACAAACTGGATCGAAAGTCACCGTTCTACCCTCGGACACTGAGAAAGGTTTGGATATTTAGGATAGAATATTCATGTTTATCAATGTGAATACCATTCGCCCACCGTAGGATTAGCTGAGCTATTATATGTATTTCATTGCGCCATTCCTTCAGTTTTGGTTAATATGTATGATGAAAAGGAGCACCATCGACTATGATAGGATATTTATGTTTATTCCCGTGAATGGGAAAACCGAGGGGGTTAACACACGGGCAATCGTCAGATCACCTCGCGCCCAATGTCGGGTTACCTATTATTGCAGTGTGTTATGTATGGTTCACACTGGGTTCAAGCAATGTCCGTTAAAGTGCCTTCCTTAAGGAAACAACCAACTAGCAAGCAACCAGTTTCGCATGTGCCACCTTTCGGCTGAAAGGCGCCGCACTACACCGCCACACTAATCGGTCGGATATTAAAGGGTTGTTTTTTTTTTAATTTTTTTGTATTGGCTAGGAAAACAGCTAAAATTTGAGAG
>CH003393.1:1120406-1132725 GCA_000149265.1 Ciona savignyi
GGGTTTCGCTTTTTTACTGTCAGACTTTGGATCCTTTGATTTATCTGTATATTAAATAACTATTCAAAAACAAATTTAGCAAAATACCAGCTTGTCTTTTGCTATTGGACAAGATTGGATTCATATTATCCCCGTGAAAGGGAAAACCAAGTGAGTTAACACACATGCAATTGTCAAATCACCTCGCGCCAACTGTCGGGTTACCGGAACTATTGCAGTGTGTTGTGTATGATTCACATGTTCACACGAATACCACTTTTCTCTTATAGTAATACAAATATGGCACATACCTTTTAATTTGTTGTCTTTTTTCTTGTCCATTTTAGTTTTGTCTGTTTGTTTTTCGGGTTTGTCCGATTTTTCCTTTCCGCTGTCTCTTTTGGCTTTCGTGGGTTTTTCATTTTTGTCTTTTTTCGTTTTATCAGATTTGTCTTTGTTTTTTTCTTCTTTTTCTGCCTTTTTGTTTTTATCCAATTTATTATCTTTCTTTGTATCAGACTTTTGATTTTTCTCTTTCGTCTTATCTGATTTGTCTTTATCTGTTTTCTTGTCGGATTTATCTTTTTCTCCTTTCTTTTTATCAGACTTTTCTTTTGTTTTGTCTGTTTTTTTCTTGTCAACTTTCTTTTTTTCGGATTTTTCTTTGTCTTTTTTCTTGTCAGATTTTTTCTTTTCCCCTTTCTTCTTATTAGACTTATCCTTTTTCTTTTCTTTTTTTTCGGATTTGTCTTTTCGTTTTTTCTTTTCATCATCCTAGTAACATGCAAGAGTGGTTAGCAGCTCTGACCTCAGCCAAAAGGTTGTTGGATCGAAACCCGCTACATAGCAGGTATGTTGTTAAGTATGGTACTGCATGTACAACATATACACACTGTAACACTGTGCGAAACTCAACTGTGGTATTGTATTCTTGAACAAGGCAGTTAATAGACACCATATGAAACCAGTAAATCAGTGGATAGGAGGGATAGGATAGGATATTCATGTTTATCCCATTGAATGGGAAAACGCACAGGGCGTAAACACACGGGCAATCGTAAGATCACCTCGTGCCCACCGTCAGGTTACCGGAGCTATTGCAGTGTGGCAATGTCTGTTGTGTCTTGCCCAAGGACACAACCAACAAGCTAGTGACCAGTTTCAAACCCGCAACCTTTCGGTTGAAAGGCGACACACTAAACCCCTAGACTAATCTGTCGGACGATGACTTTTACTAAACCAAAAGAAACATCTGAATAATATAATTGGTTAGTTAGGGTCTACAGGGGTAAAAGGGGTTGATGGGGCAAAACATCAAAGACTCGGATAGTGCAGCCTCCAAATGTTATACTACACTTAAAAAAATCCTTGCAAATACAAAAATAAAAAATTGATAATGTAATATATTTAAAAAATGTACTCATTTTACCCCTGTAGAACCATAAGATGCTATTGGTCAGTTATAAGATCTATTCTGGCTGAATAACTTGGGTTTATGCATCGCCTTTCAGCTGAAATGATGTGAGATCAAAACTGCTAATTGGTAGTGTCCTTGGGTAAAGCACTTAACTTAATTCACAGGTTCTTCTAAAACATAACAAAAACTTCCTAATCATATCCAACACACTGCAATATCTCTGGTAACCTGACAGTGGACGCGAGGTGATCTGACGATTAGCCGTGTGTTAACCTCCTTGGTTTTCCCATTTACAGGGATAAACATGAATATCATCCTATCCTTTTTCCGCAATGCGAAAAGAAGAGGGTGCAGCATGCTCGGAAAGAAACTGATTTTGTGATCTGACGATTGCTAGTGTAAAGACACCCCATTAGTTTTCCCATTGACCTTTGGGATAATACATCAAATAAAAATTGACAAGAATCATACTCAAAACCTTCCGGTTTCACATTATGACATCACAATTACTTACGCTATCATCAAGGTCATCTAAATCCTCGAACAAATTGCCGATGTCATATCCTGTTTCTGCCTCGTCATACACATGATCGTATTCAGCCTTCTGATTGGTGGTTTTACCCGGCATAAGCAGGAATACAGAAGAAGGGTCGGTGGGGTTGAGGGGGCGGTCCATTCTGGGGATGGTGGGGGGGGTGTTGTGTGCAATCTTATGGTTCTACAGCAGTGGTTCCCAACCTTTTTTAGTGTCGGGGCCAAATTTCAAATTTTAGAATACATATGGAGCCGCATAAAAACATTAATGAAAACACACTGCTTTAAGAAAACAGTGACGTAACAATAGCAGCCTTTTCACAACTTTCCTTGCCTCTAATCTTAACTATGAATTAAAAACTCTTTTCCCAGCCTTCAAACTAAGCAGGGTAATTTTAGAATACTAATTTTATTTTTTTTATTAGAATCAGATTTTTCTAATATTTTTTAGGGGATTTTCAAAGGTCAATTAGAGCCGCAAGAAGGCTAGCTGGGAGCCGCATGCGGCTCTCGGGGCCGCGGTTGGGAATCACTGTTCTACAGGGATCAAAACTGCTAGAATGGTGGTGGGGGTGTTGTAATCATCCGACGAAGGATGTGGTATGATAGCACACCCTGAATTTTTGATACATGGGAATAAAACAGAGTATCCGATACAGATAGGGTCACGTGTGTCATGGTACTTGCCAAAATCCATTAAATTTCGGGCGAGTAATATTTAACTCGCGTGTGGAAGCTCAATCAGTAAACATGACACATAACTGTAGTTTGTATGACAATCTGACATTATTATGCTATATATACCAGTATTCGGACGCACCATGTGTATAATAAAAAAAAACGGTCACAATAACTTAGTTTTTTATGTGGGAGAGTAAGATCTTACTCGGATGATATGCATCATGCAAGGTTTTTATGGCCTTGTACTTGGGCCATTGTTATCCTAACTCACTGGTCGGTATATTCTCCTTGCTCCATCACTCCATATTTATCTCCCTCTAACACCTGCAACTTCTGTGCGCGATTGAGCTTCTTAGGGGTGGCGTCGTAGTGGTGCTTGGTGTATGGGGGGGCTGTATGGGGTTGTAGGGTTAGTTGGGGTGTGGCGTTATATTCATAGTGCATGGTATGGGATTTATGGGTGGTTTGGTTTAGGTCTATGTCAGCTTCTGTAGTTGCTTAAAGCAACCCGACTGTGGGCATAAGGTGTATTACTGTGCTCGACTGTGGACATGAGGTGTATTACTTTGCTTGACTGTGGACATGAGGTGTATTACTGTGATCGACTGTGGACATAAGGTGTATCGCTGTGTGGGCATGAATAGTAATATATTTAAAAAGTCTTAGCCACGGGCACATTACGTGTTTGAAACGATAAAAAGACAGTTCCTAATATGTATAGTCATGAGGCTAGCCTAACTGAATGGAAAAGAGACATCAATAATATAACTGAAGGAACACTAACCTCCGGCAAAAGTTGTTTCATTAAGCGCGTTTTGAAACGTGCGGAAGAAATTCTTCTTTCCGAAATAAGGTGACATCTTATCTCCAGCATTAATAGCTGTGTCTTCTACATAACATACAAACACCGCTCTGGAATGGATAAAGCGTTATTGGTTTTTATTCTAAATCAGTGGTTCCCAACCTTTTTTTAGTGTCGGGGCCAAATTTCAAATTTTAGAATATGTATGGAGCCGCATGAAAACACTCCTGAAAACACACTGCTTTAAGAAAACAGTGAGGTAACAATAGCAGCCTTTTCATAACTTTCCTTGCCTCTAATCTTAACTATGAAGTAAAAACTCTTTTCCCAGCCTTCAAACTAAGCAAGGGTAATTTTAGTACACTCATTTTTTTTATTAGAATCAGATTCTAATATTTTTTAGGGGATTTTCAAAGGTCAATGAGAGCCGCAAGAAGGCTAGCTGGGAGCCGCATGCGACTCTCGGAGCCGCGGTTGGGAATCACTGGTCTAAATAATTTTCTAATATATCGAGAAAATATACTTGGTGGGTTAGTGTTTCAGTTGAGAGGTAGTTAGGATTAAAATTGGTCGATAGCGGGTCAACTGGGTCCTTGGGTATAAAATTTAACGGATAAACATTGTGCGAACCCAGTGGATTAGTGGATTGTAATGGGATATGATAAGATATTCAATTATTCATGTATACCCCCTTGAATGGGAAAACCAAGGAGGTTAACACACCGGCAATTCTCATATTACCTCGTGTCAACCGTCGGGTTACCGGAGCTATTGCAGTGTGTTGTGTATGATTCACATGTCCCTTCAATTTAGTATAACCCATTAGTCTGCTGGATTTAGGCAATGTCCGTTATGTGCCTTGCCGAAGGATACAACCGACTTGCTAGCGACCAGTTTTGTACCTGCAATCCTTCGGCTGAAAGATGATGCACTAAACCACCAGACTAACCCATTGGACGATGAAAGTGAAGGGATATCTTAATCACATACATGTAATAGCTCTGGTAACCCGACGTTGGGCATAAGGTAATCCCATGTGTTAACATTCCTTGCATTTTTTGTTGGGCATAAGGTATTCTAATTGCCCATGTGTTAACATTCCTTGCATTTTTCATCCCACATAATTTCATCTAATTAGCAATGCACTAACCCACCGACCGAACAAATAACAAACGGTGTACAAATGAAAATATGTTATCAATCATCATGACAGCTGTCAATCATCCTGACAGCTGTCAATCATCATGACAGCCATTAATCATCATGACGGCTGTCAATCATCATGACGGCTGTCAATCATCATGACAGCTGTCAATCATCATGACAGCTGTCAATCATCATGACAGCTGTCAATCATCCTGACAGCTGTCAATCATCATGACAGCCATTAATCATCATGACGGCTGTCAATCATCATGACAGCTGTCAATCATCCTGACAGCTGTCAATCATCATGACAGCTGTCAATCATCATGACAGCCGTCAATCAACCTAACTCACCCAACGGCAGCGTTAAACATGGATATAAAGACATGGGCAACGAGGAAAGACAAAAGAGCTCCAACAGCAAGTGGGTACCCATACATAAACACCCCAACCTTGTCTTTCAACAGCAGAAAACCAAATGGCAACACTGATAGTGTGACCGTCATTTTGCCAAGAAACAAAGCGAATGAGGAAATTGCAGTGATTCCCTTTAAGTTCTGTGAAAAAGTAACTTGACTTTGGCCGTGGTATTTGGTGTATGAACGTGCTCGTCTGTGGTAACTAATATCAGTGGTTTGTGACGACCCGCCCAAATTAAGTCGTGTCTGAATATCCAAACACTGTAATAGCTCTAGCAAATGGACTGCGAACATGAGGTGTCTTACGATTATGATACCCGTGGATAAAGGCTGGCTTTATAACCATGCGGATATAAATGAACCAACCATTCACACACTGTAATAGCTCAAGCAACGCGACTGTGGGCATGAGGTGTATTACAGTGCACATGAGCAAGCCACTTTACATTTCTCCAACCCAGTGGTATCTAATGAGTAGTTTAAATTGAAAGTCATGTCTGATTATCCACACATAGTAATAGCTCCAGCAACTTGACCATGGATATAAAGGTGTATTACTGTACTTGACTGTGGGCATGAGTCATGCATGAGGTATAATGCCGGTACTGTGCACATGAGCAAGCCACTTTATATTTCTCCAACCCAGTGGTATCTAATTAGGTATCATTCCAAATAACAATCATGTCTGATTATAGGATGGGATAGGATATTCATGTTTATCCCAATGAATGGGAAAACCAAGGGGGTTAACACACGTGCAATCGTCAGATTGCGTCAAGCCCTACGTCGGGTTATCGGAGCTATTGCAGTGTGTTGTGTATGATTTGAACGTTCCTTTAATTTAGAAGAACCCACTAATCTGCTTGGTTCAGGTAATGTCCCTAAAGTTTCTTGCCCAAGGACACAACCGACTAGCTAGCGACCAGTTTTGCACCTGCAACCTTTCGATTAAAAGGCGACGCACTAAACCACCAGACTAACCAGCCGATCCTCATATCACAAAAGTAACATAAAAACTACTCACTGGAGATACTTCCAATCTATCTCGGATCAATTTCCCCGCAGTGAAAAACCAACAACCCTTCAGCGACACCATGTGGTAGTTCATGTCGCTGATATAGACGAGAACGTGGTTGAGAAACCAGAAGAATGGAGAACAACCACTGTTTACGTAGCTCCACACAGCGAGACCAAGCTCTGGGTCTGGTCCTTTTGGTTTTGGCTTTTTTGGTTGGTACTGTAATTAAGAACAGGATTGGACATTCATGTTTATCTCATGGAAAATGCAGGGTATGTTCTCATGTTGCAAATGCGCAAGGGGGCATTCCTGTTGTAAAGCAAAATTTAACTAGAAGTGAATGGAAAATACACGGGTATGGTTGTGTGGACGAATGGTTTAGGCGACCGATACATATACTGACTCTTATAAAAAAAAATGGTCCTGGTGACGAGCCCATCATGGGTTCGAAACTTAAATAATAAAAAATTAAAAAGCATGATCATTTTAACTTGAAAGATCGTTAGACTACCTCACGCCGATCATCTGGTTACAGGAGAAAATGTGATATTTATGTTCATCTCCAAGAATGGGAAAAATGCAGGGGCAATAAAATCGTCAGATTATCTGACACTGACCACAGGGTTACCGAAGATATTGCAGTGTTTTGATTGAGTCCAAGTAAATAGCTCAGTGGGCTAGTTCGTCACCTTTGAGCTGAAAGGTTGCAGGTTCAAATCTGGTCGCTAGGCGTCGATTGTTTCCTTGGGCAAGACACTTAACGGACATTGCACAGACCCAGTGGATTGATGGGTTCTAAATTGAAGGAACATGTGAATCATACACAACACACTGCAATAGCTCCGGTAACCTGACGGTGGGCGCAAGGTGATCTGACGATTGCCTGTGTGTTAACCCCCTTGGTTTTCCCATTCACAAGGATAAACATGAATATCCTATCCTATAAATGAGTTCTACCAAATTGAATGGACTTCTCAATCGTACACAACATACTACAATAGCTCCGGTAACCCGACGGTGGGCATGAGGTATCTTTTCCCATTGACAGGGATAAACAAAACTCTTATATCACAGGGGGACAAACGAACCTCACTTACGACCTCAGCGTACGGTGTCAAGGAGTACGGAGCCTCCTCATCCACTTCCACCACTTCATCGTAAACCCCTTCCTCATTAGGGGCAGCGGAAGGTGCGGGTTCATCGTAGATGGGGTCCTCATCTTGCAAGTCAGGGTCCTGTTATCAGGGTTAAGAAAAATTGGGTAAAAACGGGGGGAAAATAAAAGGAGGGAAAGCGGGAAGGAGGGAAATTGCACACTAAAATGAAGATTATGACATTGGAGTCAGTTTTAAACATGGTGTGTGAGAGGGTTAGTTCTGGGGTTGATATTAGTGTTTAGGAAAAGGGTTAAAAAAAACTGGGGATTAAAAAAATTGGGTAAAAACAGGGGGAAACTAAAAGGAGGGAAAGAGGGAAAGCGGGAAACTGCTCACTAAAATTAAGATTATGACATTAGAGTCAGTTTTAAACATAGGGTTGGAGTTGGGGTTAGTTCTGGGGTTGAGATTAGTGTTTAGGGCAGGTTTAAATTAGTTTCCGTAATTTTACTGTGCAGTTTCCCCCCCCCCCGAAAGGGTTATAACAGGGACAATCGTCAGATTACCTTATGCCCACAGTCAGGTTACTTAAGCTACTGCTTCATTTGCTAAATACAATGAAGACATTATTTTCTATTTAATCCATTTATCTACCAGTTTCAGGCAACACGCTATGACCAAAGACACAACCAGCTTGCTAGTGGCTGGTTTCAACCCACAACCCCTCGGCTAAGATAGGATAGGATATTCATGTTTATTCCTGTGAATGGGAAAACCATGGGGGTTAACACACTGGCAATCGTCAGATCACCTCACGCCCACCGTCGGGTTACCGGAGCTATTACAGTGTGTTGTATATGATAGACATGTTCCTTTAATTTGGTAGAACCCATTAATCCGCTGGGTTCAGGCAATGTCTGTTAAGTGCCTTGCCCAAGGACACAACCTACTATCTAGCGATTAGTTTCGCACATGCAACCTTTCGATTGAAAGGCAACACACTTAACAGTTAGACCAACCAGCCGAACTCAGGATGCGGAAACCTATACCTCATCAGCAGGCTCATCGTAAACATGTTGTGCATAGTATTTTGAAACCTCTTTGTTTTGGTCTCTTGATAAGTTCTTGGAGTGCTCAAGTGAAGCAATCACTCGAGACTGGAGAAAGCTGGAAATTTTTAATTTATAAATTCGGGAAAACCTAACAGATGGAAGGATAGGATATTCATGTTTATCCCCGTGAATGGAAAAACCAAGGGGGTTAACACACGGGCAATCATCAGATTGCCTCGCGCCCATCGTCGGGTTACCGGGCAGTGTGTTGTATTATGTTTGTCACGTTCCTTCAATTTGGTAGAACCCATTAATCCGCTGGGTTCAGGCAATGTCCGTAAAGTGCCTTGCCCAAAGACACAACCAAGTAGCTAGTGACCAGTTTTGCACCTGCAACCGATTAAAAGGCGACGCACTTAACCGTTAGACCAATCGGCCACACGGACCTGACGCCCATCGTTGAGTTACCGGAGCCATTGCAGTGTGTAGTGCAGTGTTTCTCAAACTGTGTGCCGCTTGAGATTCTCAGGTGTGCCGCGAAACTTTTTGGAATTTTGCAAAATTATGTAGGAAACCTCTTTGTGTTACGAATGGGCAAATCTGGGCATACGCGACTTTAATGCACAGAAATGTATTTTCCCTACTTTAGTAGCAAGTAGAGTAGACAGTATTGCTATGGGTAGCGATAAATTAATGGTGATTGTTATGTCATAAGCACAATTCATTGTTCAGTGTGGTGTATTAATGTAATTTTAACACATGCATCACATTTTGTACTGCACGATGAGTTAAGCAGCACGAAAACTACCTAGATGACAGGAGATTAAACATTTTATTAATAAGATTATTTCATAAGCAAACTTTAGTTAGTTGATCCCATTTAAACTTTTTTTGAGTACTCAGTTGGAATTGACGACGAAATGCGTTTGTGTTTGTCAAAAATGGAACCTCGTTGCGATCTTATTTGTGCCAAACGACAAGCACACCCATCCTATTAAAATTTGCTAAATAAAATTCTTTGATTTAATTTGTTTTGTTCAAGTGTGCCGCGAATTTTTTAGAATTTTCTTAGTGTGCCACGAGCTGGAAAAGTTTGAGAACCACTGGTGTAGTGTATGGTCGTTTGATAGTCGATTGTGTCCTTGGACAAGATACTTCGCAAGCATTGCTTTAGCCCAGTGAATTAATAGGGTCAACCTAAATTGAAGGAACCTCTCAATCATACACAACACACTACAATAGCTTTGGTGGACAACCTTTTCGAGTGGATAAATTTATTTGCAACAACAACTAAGTTATCACCAACCTCAACGGCGATCTCAAGAGCCCAAAATATCCGGAGAAAAACGAGCCAATCACAGCCGAGCCTAGGTGTTTTCTAATCAAGCGTGAAGTCGCAACTCTCATCGGTCTGTACATTTCCGTTTTGTCCACCGAGAAATACCATGTCCCCACGACCAGTGATGTCATTAGATGCTGACACGCCAGCACGAAATTCATGATCCAAATAATCGCCACAAATTCGAAGACAAGCACCCACGTACTGTATGTTGTGTCCGGTACGTATGACGCAGTGGCTAAACCGGATCCTTGGACAGTTGACGTTAGCAGTTGAGGTTTGAAAACAGCAGTTATGTGTTTTATTGTGTAGAGCCAGAGGCCAAAGCCAAAGGCCAGTGAGGCGATAGTGTATAGCGGTAACAAGTATACCCATTTAATCTCCATGATTGCTTCTGTTGCGTATTCAAAAAGCACAGCGCATGCGTCCATGCCGCGTCGACTAACCAAGACGCAGATAATGGAAAATCCGACAACTATCACCGTGCATACAATAGCTGTGTCTCGAAAAACGACAGAATAACCGGCTTGTGGGACCCCAGCACTACCAGTACGACCAGCAGGGACAAATGAACGTGGTATGAACTGAATTGCCGATTGCAGCATGTTGGATTCAAACTGTCCGTTTGCGGACGACGTTTCACCGTTTTCGGCAAAAAGCGAGCGACCACTTGGCGAATTTACCGACAGGCCACTGTCGACTGCGTTTATTAATGTATACAAGTACCACATGTAGCCAGTGGCGGCACCACCAACGACAAAAAACGTAGCGAAACTAAAATAGCAAAGCGCCGACGAAGCCCCTTGCATTACAGCGAGAAAGACCAACGTAAAAGCGAACGCTATGAGCGTAATCCATGTCAGCTCTGCGGCGCACACATGACAATCGTGTACCAGGTTATGTAACCAGTCTTGGCTGTAGAGATTTAGCAAAGCGTTCTGTTTCTGTATGGAGAGACCTTTTACAGCGTGCGACGGTACGCACCGGTTGTTTTTCTCATCAAACGCAAGGTCTTTACCACCGACGCCTTGACATGCAGCATTCGCAATTGCATCGTTGTAATTTGTTTTGTTAGCGAGGTAATCTTGGCATTGAAAAGATGAGGTTACCAGTGGACATAATCGAACGCATAGAGTTGTCGTTTTTCCTGTAGCCGTAAGGGCGTCCGGATTTGATAAAAAATCGGCAATCAAAACACGTTTGAAGTTCGTCATATCTTTACCAGAATACTCGACGCCACTATGTGCTGTATTGGTCTGCCCACATATATTACCCCACGAGTCAACCCCGTTGGTAAAAACAGTCGGCTTTCCGTACGCGAGACCCATATGCATAGCAACACACATACCAATTAAAACAGCAAGAAAAACAATAATCCCAGGGAAATCAGTAAAACGGCGATCTTCTACAACCGGCAACTCGAAATCTTTATAATCCGGGTCTTCTTCGGAAGTACATAAGGTGCCTGAATTATAATACATTCCCTTCCAACCTTGTCCACAGGTACATACTTTAGTAATCGCGTCCCAAATCGCGGTAAACGTCTCTACACCACAAGCAACCGCTTGACAGCAATACCCACACACCTGTAGGCATTTCATGCCAGCTTGCGCGACAGCAGCCATTTTAGAAGTTTCAGTAATACCAATATAAACTATATATTACATGCAGGCTACCAGTATTATATTAGAGTTACGTTTATAGTTACCTAGGCGATTGTGCAATAACAATGGCCACTATGACGTTCCGCTTTAAATTAGGATTTTGTTCATTTGCATACATATTGGCTGTTTATATGTTTTATTTTTGTATTTAAAAAAAAATTGGACACGTAAGCAATAACTACTTGGTTGCAGATTCGAAACTGGTCGCAAGCTAGTCGGTTGTGTTATTGCACAAGGCATTTAAGGGACAGTGCTCGGTGATGATCTCTTTGATACCGACTCTACTACTTCACATTTTGACTTTACTCGGTTTTTTTTTCTGCGTCACGCTGGTGACAGGCATGTCAGGTCGGCAGATGATTGCATAAACGGGTTATCCAATCAGGTTGAACTTTTAAGAATCCTAAGTAGCATGCCCACAGTGTTTAAATTAACCTATTTGGAAATTCTTGTATCAAACACAATAGTTCTTTAATAGTTTAGTTTAGTTATTTTTTTGTTTCCACGATGAAAACACGAAACAGGACCTTTGATAAAAATTTGGAAAACGAGAAAAAACGGCAAAACGACAGTCGTTAGAACACGTCTAAAAACCAATCGATTATTAAGTTTCATTATAATTAGACGTGGCCGCTACCCAATGAATCTACCAATTGATACTGAATTTACCAATGCAGAAATCATACAACTACGACCGAGGCTATAAATAAACCTAGGATAAATCATGGTTTTTGCAACGTTTGACAATATAAAAAGAATAGGATATTCATCTTTATCCCCGTGAATGGGAAAACCAAGGGGGTTAACACACGGGCAATCGTCAGATCACCTCGCGCCCATCGTCGGGTTACCGGAGCTATTGCAATGTGTTGTATATGATAGACAAGTTCCTTCAATTTGGTAGAACCCATTAATTCGCTGGGTTCAGGCAATGTCCGTAAAGTGCCTTGCCCAAGGACACAACCGACCAAAAAGAAAAACTCTTGATGTTGCTCGCGTGAGTAGAATATATTTTCTTCAATCTGACTCCAAATTCGAGTCCACGCTGGTTTTAACGTTAGTTTAGGATATTCATGTTTATTCCCGTGAATGGGACACCCGGGGGCGTTATCACACGGACAATAATCATTACGGTGGGCGCGAGGTGATATGACGATTGCCCGTGTGTTAA
>CH003393.1:1167239-1178691 GCA_000149265.1 Ciona savignyi
ATTGCTTTCCGAAGGTCATCCAATCCTTTGCTCTTCACTTCCCCTCCATCAATTGATCCTCCAACCTCCCTCGATCGATCCTCATCTTTTGGATCTCTTCCTGCATCATCCTCTTGTCTTCTCGCAATCTGCGGATGGATGGATTGATTAGCTTGGTGGGTTAGTGCGATGCTTTTTAGCCGAAGGGTTGCAGGTTCGAAACATCGTTTGTGCCCGACTGACTTATCTTTTGTTGGTCTAAGTGCAGCTCGATTTTCAGCCGAAGGGTTGCAGGTTCGAACAGCTTGCACTAGTGTGATTCGCTGCCTGAATCCATTTTACTACCTTATATCCACAGTCAATACATGACAACATGCCAGAAGTCAACACAACTCTAAGGCAATATTAAACCAATTCCTTAAAAAGTTATTTTTCCAATACCTACAATCTAGTGCCTAGTATCATGATACACCACATGCACAAAGTCGAGTGATACACCACATACACAAAGTCGAGTGATACACCACATGCACAAAGTCGAGTGATACACCACATACACAAAGTCGAGTGATACACCACATACACAAAGTCGAGTGATACACCACATGCACAAAGTCGAGTGATACACCACATACACAAAGTCGAGTGATACACCACATGCACAAAGTCGAGTGATACACCACATACACAAAGTCGAGTGATACACCACATGCACAAAGTCGAGTGATACACCACATGCACATTGTCAAGATAGGAAGAGGACATACCACAAACACAGTGTCAAGATAGGAAGAGGACATACCTCATCATGGATGTTGCGAACTTCTCCTGCTGAGCAAGAGGAAGAGCTCCACTAAATTGCTGACGGAGAGATTGGATCGTTCTCCTCAAATTCCTGATCTTATTGTTGCACTCGGTGCGCGTCAGGTATATCGTGTCGTCCTTTTCATCTGGGGTGAAAGGTGAGTTAAAAACGTTGAGGTCGTTTGGATTTATATCTTGCTACAAATATCTTGCCTTATTATATAAACATTGCATAATAGTGCTTGATATACCATTGCTCACTTAAATTACGGAAAATAATTTAAACCCTTCCCCAAACACTAATCTCAACCCTAGAACCAACCCTAACTCCAACCTCATGTTTAAAACTAACTTTTAAGACCCTATCTTCATTTTAGTGTGCAGATTCCCTACTTCCCGCTTTCCCTTCTATTAGTTTTGCCCGACCGGTTAGATTAGCGGTTAAGTGCGACGTCTTTCAATAGAAAGGTTGAAGGTGCGAAACTGGTCGTTAGCTAGTCGGTTGTGTCCTTGGGCAAGGCACTTTACGAACATTGCCTAAACCCAGCGGATTAATAGGTTCTACCAAATTGAAGGAACGTTTCTATCATATACAACACACTGTAATAGCTCCGGTAACCCGACGATGGGTGCGAGATGATCTGACGATTGCCCGTGTGTTAACCCCTTGGTTTTCCCATTCACGGGGATAAACATGAATATCCTATCCTAGTTTTCCCCACTTGCATTTCCAAATCGAATACAAATTTCCATGCCGTAAACTCACCACTTAGCTTTTCTGCCCTAAAAACTTGAGCTTTAAATTTCGTGATGTTTTGCTTTGAAATGTTGAGTTTCCGTTCGGCTTCAGCTTCGCTTGCTTGTAACGTCAACACTTGGTGGTGCAATTGGCCTGCAATGTTGTTTCTATGTCAGGTTTCGTGTTGCAATGTTTTAACTTTCTTTTGATTTCGTGGGTTTTACTTGCTTCTTGATAAGGTATAGTCAGCAATTTGAATGTGGGCATAAGGTGTATTAGTATGCTCAAATGTGGGCATGAGGTGTATTACTGTGCTGCAATGTGGGCATCAAGTGTATAACTATGCTCGACTGTGGGCATGAGGTGTATTACTGCACTCGACTGTGGGCATGAAGTGCATTACTTCACTCGACTGTGGGCAAAAGGTGTATTACGGTGCTCGACTGTGGACATGAGATGTATTACTGTGCTTGACTGTGGACATGAGGTGTACTACGGTGCTCGACTGTGGACATGAGGTGCATTACTGCGCTTGACTGTGGGCATGAGGTGTAATACTGTGCACCTGAGCAAGCCACTTAACATTGCTCCAACCTAGTGGAATCTAATGATTTAAATTGAAAATCAAGTCTGTTTATCTACACACTGTAATAACTCCTGCAACCAGACTATGTGCATGAGGTGTCTTACGATACCCGTGGATAAAGCATGGCTTTCCACCCACAAGGATATAAACAAACCAACCATCCACACACCGTGATAGCTTTATCATCTCTAAAAGATAAAAATAAAACCTTTAACAAAGGTATAAATGAACCAAAGAATACAGCAACTCGACTACAGGCACAGGGTGAGGTAAATGAAAGAAAAACACCAACCAATCAATGCGTGTTCGTCAGTCTGCTGTTGGAAATCGTTGAGTTGTTGACGAAGGGATTTCAGTTCCCGCTCACGAGCTTGTTGCTGTGATTGAACGCTCATCAACTGGTTCCGTGATATTTCAGCGATGTCTTGCAGTTTCGACATCTTTAACTGGAATTATTGTAAGCACAAGATGGATTAAGGTTGTAAGCATAAGATGGATTAAGGTTGTAAGCATAAGATGGATTAAGGTTGTAAGCATGAGATGGATTAAGGTTGTAAGCATAAGATGGATTAAGGTTGTAAGCATAAGTTGGATTAAGGTTGTAAGCATAAGATGGATTAAGGTTGTAGGCATAAGATGGATTAAGGTTGTAAGCATGATGTGGATTAAAGTTGTAAGGATAAGATGGATTAAAGTTAAAAGCATAAGATGGATTAAGGTTGTGAGCATCCTTAAAGGGTAAAGCCCCCATATGACCTAAATTAACCTCATTTTGAAGTGTGACCCCAATATTTCCTACCCCCCCTCATTAAAGAGTGTAGCCCCAATTTTCCCGCCAAAACCTTAACCCCCTTCCAACTTCTACCCCCAACAACCCCCAACCTCCGTCTTCACCAAATCCTCCTTTAGAAGTGCCATTCTGTAACCCCACTTTCACCCCCTTTCAAACTCCCCTCTTTCAAACTCCTTTTACTCCCCAACAACCCAAAACTTGGTCTTCACGAGATCCTCCTTCATAAGTGCCATCCTGTAACCCCACTTTCACCCTCTTCCAAACCTTCTTCCACCCCCCAACAACCCCCCCTTGGTTTTCACGAGATCGACCTCCATATGAGCCACCTTTTCCCAATACCCCACCCCTTTCAAACCACTTTCACTCCCTTCCAAACCCCCCTCTTTCAACCCCCCCAACAACCCCACCTTGGTTTTCACGAGATCCTCCTCCAGAAGAGCCATCTTCCTCCGATCCGCATCGCTCACCGACTTCGGAACGACCTCCGAGAGCTCGTCGCGAAGATCGCGTTCCGTCTTCTGCCCTTCCATGTTCATCCTCGTCAACTGGAAGATGAGTTTGTAATTGGGGTCATTTAATGGCATGTGAAAAGGGGGGGTGATTTAATACCATGGGAAAGGGTCAAGTAATTAATTGGGGTTATAATGGAGGGGTGTGGTTTAATACTATGGAAGGGGTTGGGGGAAATTAATATCATGGGAAAGGGGGGGGGGGGTGTGGTTATTGGGTAAGGTAATTAATTGGGGTTAAAATAAGAAGTGTAATTTAATACCATGGGGGTTATTTGATGCCCCCACATGTTACAGTCAAGTGGGAAAAACACTTTTTTATTTTAATGTAGGATGTTAGAAACGCTGAGTCATTCTGACCTCATTGAATTTCTGATCGAGTTCCAAATTCCGATTCTCGAGATCCTGGAGCGAAGACTTGAGCTTGTTGTACATTCGAGTTGCGTGGTCTGCTCGTTGGCGTTCATTGAGTTCCTTCATTTCAAGGATGGTTACCTGTAATTGTGGTCAAGTTGGTCGTATATTTGGGGTCAAGTTAATCGTAGATTTGGGGTCAAGTTAGTCATAGATTTGCATTAAAGTTAGTCGTAGATTTGGGATAAAGTTAATCGTAGATTTGGAGTCAAGTTAATCGTAGATTTGGGTTAAAGTTAGTCGTAGATTTGGGGTCAAGTTAATCGTAGATTTGGGGTCAAGTTAATTGTAGATTTGGGGTTAAGTTAATCGTAGATTTGGGGTCAAGTTAATCGTAGATTTGGGTTAAAGTTAATCATAGATTTCGGATCAAGTTAATCGTAGATTTGGAGTCAAGTTAATCGTAAATTTGGGGTCAAGTTAATCGTAGATTTGAGGTCAAGTTAATCGTAGATTTGGGGTCAAGTTAGTCATAGATTTGTGGTCAAGTTAGTCGTAGATTTGGGGACAAGTTAATCGTAGATTTGGGGTCAAGTTAATCAAAGATTTGGGGTCAAGTTAATTGTAGATTTGGGGTCAAGTTAATCATAGATTTGGAGTCAAGTTAATCATAGATTTGGAATAAAGTTAGTCGTAGATTTTGGGGTCAAGTTAATTGTAGATTTGGAGTCAAGTTAATCGTAGATTTGGGGACAAGTTAATCGTAGATTTGGGGTCAAGTTAGTCGTAGATTTTGGGTCAAGTTAATCATAGATTTGAGGTCAAATTAATCGTAGATTTGAGGTGCAGTTAGTCATAGATTTTGGGTTAAGTTAATCGTAGATTTGTGGTCAAGCTATTCGTAGATTTGTGGTCAAGTTATTCGTAGAATTGGGGTCAAGTTAGTCGTAGATTTGGGGTCAAGTTAGTCGTAGATTTGGGGTCAAGTTATATAAATTTGTCGTACAAATCGTAGATTTGGGGTCAGGGTTAGAGTAAAAACCTAAATAAACCAATGCTCCTCAAATGGAAAATTTTGTATTGTACATCAGTAAAATGACAACTCGGGATTTAACCCTTTAGAAACGAGATTGTTTTTGCGTAGTTTGCGCGTTTTGACCGAGTCCGCTTTGTAGTGCTCTAGCGCCTCTTGTGTTATAGTTAGAACAAAATGTTCAACACTAGAGTTGATCGAAATAAAATTTCCAAAATTTCTGAAATTTTTATTTTTTGATGACGTCACTACTTGGGGGTCCACGTCATATTCTTTCTTATACAATGTTATAGTTTTTGATCTGTTTACAATACAGCCTAATATATTTTTACAAAATTAACAAATTTCCTACGATTATATTATAATTTTGGTTTGATGACGTCATCAAAATATTATTACGTCACTGATTTCATGTTACAGGTCCACCCATGCCAAATTTTTTTTTGTTTTTTTTATTACAAAAAATGTTAGAATAGAAATTTAGATTGCTATTAAGTCCATACTGCTTAATCTTACTACTTTTTCCTTAAAATAAACTATAAATGAAGGGTTTGAACCAAATTGTGGACTATAACCTTAAAGATACTCAAAACCCCCCAAAAATGAAAAAAACTGGTAAGATCACATTCGGGACATCCCAAGAAGCGAAACTGATTCTACTGCCATAGAGACATTAAATGAAACAAACCTTTTGAGCGTAGTATTAAAAAAAAACGTTTTTTTTGTGATAATTTTCCCTCAAAAATACACCAAAAAAAGTCATAAAATTCAACTAAACTTTACTTCAAAATTTCAAATGCAAAGTTATGTTTATTTTTGCTGTTTTCAAAAGATATATCATATAGCTTTCCAAAGAGACCAAACTTTAGCAGTTTCGACAAGAAATGTTGGAGATTTTTCATTTTGAATGAGTATATGTCAAAAAGGACAAATTTGTTCTTATCGTTTCTAAAGGGTTAAAAGTAACAACAATTAATCATCGTGCCGTAAAAACAAAAAAATTGTCAGCATTGCCATTTACAGTTACATTGCATGTACACTATACATATTGAAATCACTTTATTTTGAGCTGGAAGAAAGTTTTGATATTGCTGCAGATGCGTGTTTTCTAAAGAGTCTTGTTGCGCTACGTTTGGTATAGTAGGTGTCGCGAAAAAACATAATATCTACCCTTTTAAAAACGTGTACACAGTAAGGCTTGCAATATAAGTGTGTTTTACCCTTTGCACTGAGTGTGCTACTGTGAGCTGTAGGTTTAGTTTTATTTTTTTTAAAAAAGGCACAATTATTCTTAAAAAAGAGGCATGATAAGGCATCTATGTACACTGCCCAGTTCCTGGAAAATAAAACAGAAAAAAAGAAGTTTTTCGTCTTGTTCGTTTATTTACAAAATAACACAATCTGGTTTATTTGCGTAAACTGTGAAAATCTCGGCACCGAAATAGATTGATACAAAAATGAGGAACAATTTTCTGTTGAGGAAAACGAGAAAAACTTGACACAATCTTTATGAAGAGAAAAAACGACCAATTTTAAAACGAAATTGTTCTACTCCAAAATTTCTTTATTTGTACACAGCAAATGTTAGAAAAAACTCCCAAAATAGTAACCACTCTGTTTTATATTTTGAAATAAAGAACTTTTTAAATTAAATAGCACAGAAATAATTTGAAACTAAATTTTAACATAAAAATCTTTAATATTGGGGATTTAACATAAAAATCTTCAATATTGGTGATAACATAAAAAATCTTTAATATGGGGATTTAACATAAAAATCTTCAATATTGGTGATAACATAAAAAATCTTTAATATGGGGATTTAACATAAAAATCTTCAATATTGGTGATAACATAAAAAATCTTTAATATGGGGATTAACATAAAAATCTTCAATATTGGGAATTTAACATAAAAATTTTCAATATTGGGTCTTTAGCATAAAAATCTTCAATATTTGTGATAACATAAAAATCTTCAATATGGGAACTTAACATAAAAATCTTTAATATGGGAATTTAACATAAAAATCTTCAATATGGGGAAATAACATAAAAATCTTCATTATGGGTATTTAACATAAAAATCTTCATTATGGGGATTTAACATAAAAATCTTCAATATGGGGAAATAACATAAAAATCTTCAATATTGGGGATTTAACATAAAAATCTTCAATATGGGGAAATAACATAAAAATCTTCAATATGGGGAAATAAAAGCCGGGACATCGCTTGATTCTGATACAAGAGCAAGATTCCATATTTTGGTTGTGTCTGAGAAATCTCCCCCTGCTTCTAACATGTCAAGTCGATATTTCGAATGATTGACCAGTTTCTTGTATAACGCTGCAACTGTGGGGTGTCTGAGCGGTTAGTCTGGTGGTTTAGTGTGGCAACTTAACACTGAAAGGTTGCAGGTTCGAAACTGGTCAGCTGTATCTTGGGCAAGGCACTTAAGAGACATTGGCTGAACCCAGCTGATAAATGGGTTCTACCAAATTAAAGGAACGAGTGGTGTGAATCATACACAACACACTGCAATAGCTCCGGTAACCCGACGGTGGGCGCAAGGATATCTGACGATTGCCCATATGTTAACCCCCTTGGTTTTCCCATTTACGGGGATAAACATGAATATCCTATCCTATCCTAGTTTTCATAGGTAGTTCCTTTTCTCATTCACTCCTTTTAGTGTTACCAAACCACACTAGATAAAGTTTAGGATAAGCACCTTTTTTGCATTTGTTTCCTTTTTCCGACCATCCCAGTTTGAGCTGCAAAGCTAAAATGGCACTCGTTACAGCTGGGAGGATGGTAGCTATCGCTGTTTTAGTGACGGACGGTATCGTCTTGTTGCTTAGTTGGAATATTACCACCTGGGAATTATGGTGTTTGATGAAGTTGAATTTATTAAATTGACCGTGGACATGAGGTGAATTATACACATGGATAAAGCATGGCTTTCCACTCATGAAGATATAAATGAACCAACAATCCACACACTGTGATAGCTCTAGCAACTCGACTGTGAGCACGAGGATATAAATGAACCAACCATCTATACAATGTAATAGCTTCTGTAACTAGACAGTGGGCATGAGGTGTCTTACGATACCCGTGAATAAAGCATGGCTTCACACCCACGAGGATATAAATGAACCAACCATCCACATACTGTAATAGCTCCAGCAACTCTACTGAAAGTATGAAGTGTCTTACGATATCTGTGGATAAAGCATGGCTTTCCACCCATTAGGATATAAATGAACCAACCATCCACACACTGTAATAGCTTCAGCAACTCGACTGTGAGCCCGAGAAAATAAACGAACCAACCATTCATTTAATGCAATAGCTTCTGCAACTCGACTGTAAGCAAGAGGATATAAATGAACCAACCACCCATATAATGTAATAGCTTCTGAAACTCGACAGTGGGTATGAGGTGTCTTACGATGAATAAAGCATGGCTTCCCACCCACAAGGATATAAACAAAACAACCATAGAACCATCCATATATTGTAATAGCTCCAGCAACTTGACTGTGGCCATGAGGTGATAACAAGGGGGATACTTCATGGGCAATCGTCAGATCTCCTCCTGCCCACCATCGGTTTACTGGAGCTATTGCAGTGTGTGGATGGTTGGTTCATTTATATCCTCGTGCTCACAGTCGAGTTGCTGGAGCTATTACAGTGTGTGGATGGTTGGTTCATTTATATCCTTGTTGTGTATGATTCACAAGTTCCTTTAATTTGGTAGAATCCATCAATTTTCTTGGTTCAGGCAGTGTCCACTAAATGCCCTGCCCCAAAGAACACAAGTGACTTGATAGTAAGTTCCGTTGTACAGTCTAAGAAGTAGATCAAGACTTTAATAAAATATGCTGAAATCCCTACAAACTCACCTGAGCAACCTGTACTGAGATAATAACGAGTGTAACTATAAGATTCGCGATTTTAAATCTCTTTGTTTTTTTCCTCCATTCGTCGTAATCTGCTACAAACTTTCCATGCAGTTTCTTCAGTAGGAAAGTGTGGTTGATCGCTTTCGGATTCTTGATCTGGGATTTTAAACCGTTTAAGATACAACTGAATAAAGAGACATGGTTGTACAGTGGGTAAGGGGTGAAGGTAAAAAAAGCTTCTGCTTTTAGAAATTGCTTAAAGAAAAAAGTTCATTTAAACTTTATGTACACCATGAAATAAATTGGGAAATAAACCAAAAATGTTTTTTTTCTTTGTGGGAAAATATATCTGTATAAAAGAAAACTAAGTGAAAATAATATTTCTGCATGGTTGTGTGCTTGAGTACGGCACAAGTAGATAGTCGCATGGTAAGGTGGGGGGTATGAATGAATCAATCCATACAACACAGCTTTAAATTCGAATATTCTAGAATATGGTACCAATTTACCAGTATTCTATACTACATTGTAAGTTTTAGTGTGTTGCCATTAAGCCAAAGAGTTGCAGATACGAAACTTGCCGGTTGTGTCCTTGGGCAAGCTACTTAACCGACTAGCCTAAACCCAGGGGACTAATGGGTTCTACTAACTTGAAGGAACATGTGAATCATACAACACACTGCAATAGCTCCGGTAACTCGACGGTGGGCGCGAGGTGATGTGAAGATTGCCGCAAGGTAACGTCACTTGCTTATTCATAAAGTAGATATTTGTTAAGAAAATCAAAATATTTTATCGCAATCCTGACCTTGACTTCCTTCTGCAGGAATGGAGGAGGAGGTTTTTTCTTCTTCTTTTCCTCCCCTCCTCCTCCTCCAGAGGATGCAGGAGGAGCAGCAGGAGCAGGGGGAGGAGGAGCAACTGCTCCAGAGGATGGAGGAGGAGCAGGAGGAGCAACTGCTCCAGAGGATGGAGGAGGAGCAACTGCTCCAGAGGATGGAGTAGGAGCAGCAGAAGTGGGAGGAGGAGCAGAAGTGGGAGGAGGAGCAACTGCTCCTGAGGTTGAAACAGTGGAGGAAGAAATATTGCCGGATGCTGTTGTGGGTGTCACTGCCGGATTCGACTTTTGTCCTCCTGGAACAGCCGACCCCGGAGCAGTTGTGGAGGCAGGAGGATTTGAACCTCCGGACCCTACGGGAGCCGAGGAAGGTTGAGAGGTTGGAGGAGCGGATACTGCTCCGGATGTTGCAGGTTGGGATGTGGTTGACGTTGATCCATAGTTTTTCTGGGATGAGTCTGTGAAGAATATGAATTGTTCTAAAATCAACTTTGAGATTTTAATATAATTTTTATTCAATATACAATTTATTATTAAGTTTTATCTTAGCTCTATTTTCTGGAATTATTACCTTATCTACCATTTTGACCGATTCGTTACAATTAACTAAATCAAGGCTATGTACGTTTGTCCGACCCGTTGGTCTAGCGGTTAAGTGCGTTGCATTTCAATCGAAAGGTTGCAGGTGCGAAACTGGTCGCTAGCTAGTTGGTTGTGTCCGTGGGCAAGGCACTTTACGGACATTGCCTGAACCCGCGTATTAATGGGTTCTACCAAATAGAAGACACTTGTCCATCATATACAACACACTGCAATAGCTCCGGTAACCCGACGATGGCCACGAGTTGATCTGACGATTGCCCGTTTGTTAACCCCTTGGTTTTCCCATTCACGGGGATAAACATGAATATCCTATCCTATTCTATTCTATCCTAAGGGGATTTTTCTTAGTTTACATTGTATGCCTTACCAGACTATGATGCATACTTGTTTATGATGATGATTAAAGTAATTAAGGTACAACTTTTGTCTAGTGCCTTGCCCTTGGACACAACTCAACAGATAAAGGTCATGGCTGCGAATTCTGGATTTTGTTTAAACCTATTGGATTACTGGAGCCATTGCAGTGTGTTGTGTATAACTGAGACGTTCATTGAGTTTAAAAAAAGATTAATCAACTGGGTTCAGGCGATATTCGTTAGGTGCCTTGCCCAAGTACACTAACTGAACAGAAAGTGGATCAAACCATCCATCTGACCAAGCCACAATACAACAACTTACCTTCCTTGCTTTTGTCTGCAGTGCCTTGAATTAAAGGATCTGAGAAGAAGAATCCATAGCATAATATGAAGAAATAGAGTTTAAAATTACATTATAATCTCTTAGATTTCAAATTACAATACCTAATTGAGTTGAATTTCAAAAAAGATACTTCATTTGCTAATGACTTTGTAAATGGCGTTACACACTATATAAGCACCGAATCCATTTAAAATATGTGTTATTTGTACTTGCTTGAATTTCAAGGATTTTTTCTAAGATGTAGACATAAATAAAAAAAATTAAAAATTAAAATTTCACACAATCTTACCTTTCTTTTTGTCGCTCATTTGCAAATTGTCACAATAAACTCTGTTTAAAATAGATCAAAATAAATCAATAAGCGGTCAGGTAACACTGAGAACCCTGTAACTTTAATTAAATTTCATTTTTGTATTTTATCTTAAAACAAACTGTGCACATAAAAAACTGATTTTTAGCTTTTTTAAAAATGTAACAGTTAAATACTTATGTTACAATCTGAGATTATTTTCTGAACTAATGCTACAAGCTTCTAAGTTATTGAAAATTCTGTCACCTTCTTCCCAAATGCTTAATATGTATTAAAATGCAACAAAAAATGCAAG
>CH003393.1:1183785-1195551 GCA_000149265.1 Ciona savignyi
TAATCCGGGATCATGGTCATGATCGTCATGATAATCATGGTCGTGATCATGAGACAAATCATGGTCGTGATGAGGTGACGTATCATGGTCATGATCATGAAAAGAATCGTGATCATGAGAAGAATCATGATCATGAGGAGAATCATGATCATGAGGAGAATCATGATCATCGTGAACAGGACTATCATGTTTACTGTTACAGCAGCTGTTGGGGCCAGTACTGTCACTACTAATACTGATATTAGTTTCAGGTTGTTTCAGCATGGTGTGGTATTGAACTCGAATTCTGGAAGCTATGATTTCTCTCACATCTGTGAAGAAATTGTTAGTTTAGAAACTTGGAAATTTTACTTGGAAAACTTGGAAAAAGTTTGAACATACTCTATAACGAATCAGACCAAGATGTTATCGAAATTTTGCAAAACTAAAATATAATGTCCCATCTATATTGGTGTGTCACTTGGCCTGCCAGTCTAAGAATGAAATAATTTTGGCCCCTGATTCAATAAGTGTGCTCTGCTTTGTCCAGCGGTTAGTCTGGCGGTTAAGTGCGTCGCCTTTTAATCGAAAAGTTGCAGGTGCAAAACTGGTCGCTAGTTAGACGGTTGTGTCCTTGGGCAAGGCACTTTAGGGACATTGCCGGAACCCAGCGGATTAATGGGTTCTACCAAATTGAAGGAATGTGTCGATCATACACAACACACTGCAATAGCTCCGGTAACCCAACGATGGGCGCGAGGTGATCTGACGATTGCCCGTGTGATAACCCCCTTGGCTTTCTCAATCACGGGGATAAACATAAATATCCTATCCTACAGGTAGATTTTCCGAATCATGTGTAACTTTTGCAAAGCGGAGCTTATTTCAAGGTCGTTTTGTGCATTAAAGTAATTGCACAGTTTTGTAATCGCACAAGTACATATACCAGCACCGATAATCAATATTCCAACACAGCCAACACAGCTGGTCTTTAAGCTAGGATTAGAATGAAATGTTAATACATCATTTAAGCTAGGATTAGCATGGAATGTTAATACATCATTTAAGCTAGGATTAGCATGGAATGTTAATACATCATTTAAGCTAGGATTAGCATGAAATGTTAATACACCATTTAAGCTAGGATTAGCATGGAATGTTTAATACAGCTGGTATTTAAACTAGAATTAGCAAAGGCAATGGTATTAAATCATTTAAACCGGGTTTAGCAGGTAATGTATTGAACCTGCACTTAAATCTGCTTAAATCAAGTCTTAAAGAGTCCAAACTCACCTTCTTTTAGCTGCTTAACGGCAGAGATGCAATAATATTCAGCAAAGTCAAACAAGGTTTTGAAGAGTAGTGTCACGAGGGGTATCACAGTTCCAAATATCTTCAAACCAATACCCGATAACACATGACATTGAATAATAATTACCTGGAATATCATGATAAAATTTTGTGAAATTGCTTTTAGGATAGTTTAATATTGCAAGACTTCTGTCAGACTTTATACATTGGTATTGTAAGATAACTTGTGCCCACAGTCAGGTCGCTGGAACTATTACACTGTCTGAATAATTGGACGGGACTTTTGAATTTAAACTCTTTAGATAACACTGGGTTATAACATGTAAATTGGCTTGCTCATGTGCACAGTAATACACCTCATGTCCACAGTAGAGTTGCTGGAACTATTACAGTGTGTGGATGGTTAGTTCATTTATATCCTAATGGGTGGGAAGCCAGGTTTTAGTCACAAGTATCGTAAGACATATCATTTATTCAGTCGAGCACAGTAATACACCTCATGCCAACAGCTGAGCACAGTAATACACCTCATGCCCACAGTTGAGTTTCTGAACCTATTGAAAATTGCATTGATAGACCAAAAAAGCTCTAAAAGGTTAAGAGCTCTAACCAAGTTGTCCATCACACTGTTTAAAATCAATTTAACTGCGTATTAACACCCACTAAACAACATAATAACACCCACAAACCTGGACAATCTGCAGAATGATCAGGAAAATGTAGAATACGAAGAAGAGGGTTTTTATCGAGTGTAGCATCACTTCACCTCCATACTTTTTTTCGGCCGACTTCACAATTTTATTTACGCGTTGCATTATTAGAGTTTATATGCCGTGGACTATACCTATGCAGTGCTATAAGAAATGTAATCGTAGTTGTGATTAGCTTATACTGTGCTAATAGTTAGATTACCTATTAAGCCATGTTTAAAGGTTTTAATGATATTATCTGCTAAATCTAGTTTAAATCGGTAAATAACATTTTTGCCAAGCCTTGTTTAATGCTTTGATACATCACCTGCAAAGCCTAGTTTAAATGATTTAACAATATTGCCTGATAAACCTGGTTTAAATGCTTTAAAAACATTGCTCGCTAATTCTAGTTTAAATCGGTAAATATTATTTTTTGCTAATCTATGTTAAAGTGCTGTATTAACATTCCATGCTAATCCTAGGTTAAATGGTGTATTAACAGTCCTTGCTTATCCTAGCTTAAATGGTGTTTTAACATTCCATGCCAATCCTAGCTTAAATACCAGCTGTGTTGATCCTAAATTCTAAACCTCATTTAAATATGGTTAATCTCAACTTATTAGTTTGCAGGCTATAGGCCTACACTGTAATAGTAACACTAGGAATGTAGAGGTAAAAATCCAATTAATTCTTACTGGGTATGGTAGGGAAAGAAAACATACTAAGAAATCTGTCAGTTCAAATGCGTAATTTGGACAGTTCCAATAATAATATCATCACTTTAACAGTGCTATTATCTAACTATAAGCTGTTCACATACACACACATACATTGTACAGGAAGTGCTATGCTCTGTCTTGGTACAGGAAATTGCAGAATTCCTGCACATTGATTTATTACAAATATTTTATCCTGAATTGCTATAAGAGACTGCGTTTTGTTGAAAAAGTAGAGAAAAATAGCCAATATTTTGAACTTTTATGAAAAAGTCAAAAAAATGATTGTTTTTTCAAATTTTATGAAATTGAAATTGAAAACTTAAAATTAAAATTTAATTACATGTTTTTTTAATACAGGCAACTATTGAAACAGTTGGTCACAAAATCGAAAATAAATATGTTTCAAAAATCTACATAAAACACTGTTTAAAGTTAACAGCATTAGCATGTGTTAGGAATTAGCATAAATTTCCGTTTTCCTGGATTTTAGTGCTGTCTTAACACATGCTTTATATCACATGTGGTAATGGTAACAAATTTCCAATAAAATGGTCACAAAAAGGACATGGAAAATGACAGCGCAGGTATTTTCTTTGGAACATACTCGCCTATTATGCGTGGGGATATAATAGTTTGTGCGATACTTGGTAATTATAAAATTTAATTTTTATTAATCGAAACCTATACCCAGTGATGGGATTCAAAATGTTAAGAACATTTTCTCTTTTGTATCGTACTTACTAACAACAGGTTCCCTAGAAGTTCTGTAAAAAAGCAAGAATCGGATCGGTGATTATCCCAACGTTCCAAGAATGGGTTCGACCCATGCGAACTTGAATCCCATCACTGCCTATAACTCATTATAAAACCCGAGCATATAATTCACTATGCGTAAAACTGTATGAATAAATACAGTTTCTGGCACATTATAACACATCTGAAACTTATAATACAGTCTTGATCATTAGCACCATAAAAAAATCTTTAAAATATTGTATAGGAAAAAAATAGGAAAATCCAACAAAGTCACATCTGCCCATACTGTAAAAGAGTATCAAAATATACCTTTTAGAAAACCCTACAAAATCACAGCTGTTCCAGCTATAAAAGAGACTTAAAAATATTTTATTTTGAAAAATCCTCAAAAATGGTTTTCAAATTTTTTTTTTATAAAAATTACAAAAACGGTGTAAAAAATACCGGTATTTTTCGAAAATATAAAAAACAGTCTTAAAATTACAGCTGTTCCTGCTTAAACAGTCTCAAAAACATTTTTTAGAAAATCAAACAAAATCACGTCTTCTCAAACCTTCTGGATCGCAGAGGAGACTTCAACATCGGATGAAAGAAGCTCCTTGTTTCCCAACTTCTCAAATGACTCTTCGAGATGATGTCTCTTCTCCTTCTCAATCGTGAGGTCTTGTTTGGTCGCGAGGAGCGATTCGGAAGCGATCTTCAGCTCTTCCTATGATGACAAAGTGAAATACTTATATAGCCAAAGTATTCAACAGGCAACGCCATTTGTCACACCAAAAGGGAGAAGCTTGAACTGATAGAACTTTCCGCTAGCTTCAAATGCTGTGAAATGGCGTTGAAATAGGGATGAATTAATAAATTCTACCAACCTCTCATTTTCTGACAGATTAGTTTAGTGGGTTAAAGCGTTTCCTTTTAGCCGAAGGGTTGCAGGTGCGGACTGCTAGCAGTTGGGTCCTTAGGCAAGGCACCTAACCGACATTGCCTTAACCCAGCGGATAAATGGGTTCTACCAAATTGAAGGAACGTGTCTATCTTATACAACACACTGCAATAGCTCCGGTAACCTACAGTGGGCGCGAGGTGATCTTTAGTCCTTCCTATGATGAAAATGAAGATGACAATTGAGAATGAAAATGAGGATATGATGACAAACTCATATTTATCCCCCGTACACTGGAAATAACTATCACATGGGTGTTTGTTAGATTACCTTAGGCCCATCGATGGGTGTTCTTTCAGTTTAACAACTCATTCACCCACTAATTAAGGTTTCAGTGATAACCCACTGTCTTTAACAACCAGTATCTTCAATTCAGTTTTCTACCATGTACTTTGTCCGACCGGTCTGGTGGTTTAGTGCGACGCCTTTCAACCGAAAGGTTTAAGGTTCAAAACTGGTCGCTAGCTAGTCAGCTGTGGCCTTGGGCAAGGCACTTTACGGACATTGCCTGAACCCGCTGATTAATGGGTTATAATAAATTAAAGGAACGTGTCTATCATATACAACACACTGCAATAGCTCTGGTAACCCGACGATGGGCGCGAGGTGATCTGACGATTGCCCATGTGATAATCCCCTTGGTTTTTCCACTCACGGGGATAAACATAAATATCCTATTCTATCCTATCCTATCCTATTCTACTCCAGTTGGAATTAACAAGATTTTTAATCCTGCATTCCTGGTCCCAGTAAGCTAACCGTGAGTATTTACAGCCAGGTTTTTAGTACTGTAGTTTTGCGTTTTTTTTTACTGAGCTAGTTTTAAACCCATGATGGGTTTGGCACTTGGACCAGTTTTGTATAAGTCGGTATATGTATCGGTCATGCTAACCATTTGGCCACATGACCGTACCTTTTTACCATTTGGCCACACGATCGCCTTTTTACCCTGCTTCCTAAACTTGAAATAAATATGCCATTCTTCTTTAATGTAAATACCGAAAAAAATAAACTAAACTAACCTTACTAATTAAAAACCCTTACTAATACAACTAGTAAGAAAGATTATTAAAATTATCTTTATTTCATTTCTCCACATAACACTTACTTGCAGGCCAGCAAACTTAACGTTGTCCACCACAAATTGGTTCTCCTTCTGCAGCAGATCCCTGTACTTGCTTGTGAGGTCGTCGAATTTACGATTTGACGATTTTAGTTCAGATTCAGGTACTGTACCTTCCAGTGCGTTTTGTAATGAAGCTGGAAAAATGGATTTGATGGGTTTGGGATGACTTTATAGTTTAGTTTATTCATTTTTTGCCCTAGTATTAAACAAATGAAATTAATGCTAGTTTTGGTCTTTTTTTTTAAACAAATTTGCATCCTAATTTGTTTTAACAATACAGATGTATGTTATTAGTGTTTTGCTCCAGTATTAAAACAGCATATGCGTAAAATCGCAGCAAAGAAAGAGCTGTTAACAACACTTTATTAAAGAAAAATAAATAAATATTAAATAAAGTGTACATGGCTATCGAAAGGAAGGGTTACAATTATATTCTTTGTGTAACTGCACAGTGTTTGGATAATCATACATTACTTTGAACGACTCATTAGATACCACTGGGTTGAAGCAATGTAAAGTGGCTTGCTAAGGTGCACAGTAATTAACATCATGCCCACAGTCGAGCGCAGTAATACATCTCATGTCCACAGTCGAGTTGCTGGAGCTATTACAGCGTGTGAATAATCAGACAGGACTTTTAATTTGAACTACTCATTAGATACCACTGGGTTGAAGCAATGTAAAGTGGCTTGCCCAAGTGCACAGTAATACAACTCCTGTCCACAGGCGAGTTGCTTATGTTATTACTGTATGTGTGGATGGCTGATTTATTTATATATTAGTAATACTACAAGACACATTTAAGACACAAAAGAATTACATTAAAGTGATTGAAATACACCTTATTTATGCAGTCTAGCTACTGAAGACATTACAGTGTTTTTTGGGGTTGTAATATAGGTTATATACAGGTATTGCAAAATACCTTATGCCCAGAGTTGAATTGCTGGACAAGTTACATCCTATAAATGATAAGTTACTTCCTATACACTGCATTCCCGCAGTCGAGTATACACACCCCCACATTATGACACACTAGGCCCACAGGATAACAGCAAGCTATCCAACCCCACTTACCAAGTTTAAAGACAGACATCTCCTTATGACGCTCCAGATAACCGATCCGTTCCGAAACCTCCTTTTCAATGAGGAAGGATTCGTTTCTTAGTTTATTACGATCCTCTGTTAGGATCGCCTCGGTGACTTCCAATGCTGGAGATGAGAAGTTCAATGAAAACCAGAGCCAAATATCCAATTTCGGGTGAGTAAGAAATTACTTGTGTGTGGAAGCTTACGCGAGTAAACATGGCTTGCAACTGTGGTTTGTATGACGTAACAACTGTTTAAAGTTGTAGGGCCAAAAATCCATCAAATTTTGGCAAGCAAGAATTCACGCGCGTGTTTTTACCCCAACTTTAATGTAATTTAAACCCCTTGTTATGTAATCACTCCAATGTTAATACCCCAGGGCCAAAAATCCACCAAATTTCGGGCGAGTAAGAATTCACTCATGTGTGAAAGCTCATGCGAGTAACGGAAGTAAATCGTCATGCAAGTAACGGGAGTAAACATTTATACTGTTTTTTGACGACTATATTTTTATCAATTATTTTGAAATTTAATTTTTACTGAGAGTCAAAGAGAACCAACCAATTTCTGAATAAAAACGAAAAAAATTGTCAGGATTTAACAAAGGGTTTAAAAACCTTTATTTCTTCTGATCAGACTCTTTTCATTTGCTCTAAGCAGAGATACTTTCCGAGAGGTTTCAGCGAGTTTACTCTTCATCTCTTCAGGATCGGATTTTAGAGCATCCAGTAATCTCTGAAGGAATATGATGATGATGAAATTGATTCAGGTTTGCTTATTTTGGTTGGATGGTGTATCTCATTACCTTCATTTTCGGTATCTCAACCCCCGGGGTAGTGGTTAGTCATATAGGACAGTATATTCATGTTTATCCCCGTGTATGGAAAAACCAAGGGGGTTAACCCACAGGCAATCGTCAGATCACCTCGCGCCCATCGTAGAGTTACCGGAGCTATTAGTGTTTGTTTATATTTGGCTGGGTCTGGGTAGGAAGACGCCATTTTAAAGTTTAAAAGAAATAGTCTAAAATATGAATGAGTTTATTCTCTGAAGAGACATCATAATGATGGAATTGATTCGTGTTTGCTTATTTTGGTTTGATAGAAAAAAGCAATTTTGTTTCTTAAAAGGATTTAGGATCAAATTTTAGAGCATCCAGTAATCTCTGGACGAATATGATAGAATTGATTCGTGTTTGCTTATTTTGGTTGGATGGTATATCTCATTACCTTCTGTTTCGGTATCTCAACCCCCGGGGTAGTGGTTAGTCATACAGGATAGGATAATAGAATATTCATGTTTATCCCTGTGAATGGGAAAACCAAAGGGGTTAACACAGTATGGATAAGATTATTCTCTGGAGAGACATGATAATGATGAAATTTATTCGTCTTTGCTTATTTTGGTTGGATGGAAAGAAGCCATTTTGAATGTTAGTTATGAAACAGTGGCAAATATGGATAGGCTTATATCTCTGTCAATCAGAAAATGCAAGGGAGTGTTATTGTAAGGTACAGTATTAGACAGGCAATCGTCAGGATACCTCATGCCCAAGGTCAGGTTATTTATTACAGTGTGTTGTGTATGACTGAGGTAAAAAAGGCAAAATTAGAATTTCAATTTAAAACAAATGACAAAAATTTTAAAATGACATAAATTCTAATAAAATGATAAAAATTCGATAAAAATAAAGGACAAAAATTCGAATAAAAAAATCACAAATTTTAAATTTTGTTAAAAAATAAAAAAAATCCGAAAATAATAACAAAAAATTGACTGGAATCAATGATAAAAATTTTAATTAAAAAAATGACAAATATTCGAACCTGGTATTCGTCAAGCTTGACTGAATCTCTCTCATCTTTTTCTCTCCATTTATTTCTCTCATCTTCCATCGATTTTCTCTCATTTTCAAATTTGTTTTCTCTCTCACTGTGATCTGAAGCAGGGCAATAAAGACATGTTTAGTAGCTGGAATCGGCAGTCATGGTATCAAAGCGCATAATTAAAAGAATTGGTATTTTTTTACATTTATACCGCTAATTTGTGATTTTAGGTATTTTTGGAATTTTATTTGTACTGTTATTTTATGATTATATTTTATTAATTAATATGGGATTTTATTTAAACTATTATTTTCAGGTTGGGACCTTAGTAAAGTTTTACCCACAAAATATGCATTCAAACCATTTGCAGTATTTGTATGGCCAAATGCTTAGTCCAACTATGCAATATAAAGCATTCGTACATAACAATATACATAATTTAGCGTAAGAACACCATCCACATAACAGAATATTTATGTTTATCCTTGTGAATGGGAAAATCAAGGGGGTAAACACATGTGCAATCGTCAGATTACCTCGCGCCCACCGTCGGGTTACCGGAGATATTGCACTGCTGTGTATGATTAACACATTTTTTTCAATTTGGTAGAACTAAATAATCCGCTGGGTTCGGGCAATGTCCGTTAAGTGCCTTGCCAAGGGACAATGGTTTAAAAATGACCAGCTAGCGACCAGATGCAAACCAGCAACCGTTCAGATGAAAGGCTACGCACGAAACCATTAGATTATCTATCGGACGAAATAATTATCAGATGCATAATAATGCACAACCATATACAGAATTCCAAGTATAAACTCTTTCTGTGAATAACAGAATAACTTAGGTAGGTAGGATAGGATATTCAGGTTTACACTTAACCGCTAGACCAACCGGCCGGACTTTAATTATCAGCAACATAATTACCTTTATACAGCAAATGCGTTTGATGTCTTATGGCGTTCAATTTGCGCTTGGAACTTTCAAGACTTTGTTTGAGGTCGGAAATCATTGAATCCTTCTTTGCTAGTTCCTCCAGTGTCTAAGAAGTAGAAGTTGGAAGGTTTTGGGTTGGAAACCTATCGTAGGCTAGTCGGTTGTGTTATTTTTAGGGATGCACAATATAGGATACTTGAGTATTCTAGAATATTCTAGAATAATACTTTCCGAATCTAGAATTTCAAATCCTATTCTAGAATGTTTTACTGTTTATTTAAATTTGCTACAATGTGCACATATTTTCCCATTTAAAAAATAGATACCGGGCAGTATATGAATTTTAATTAAAAGTTGAGAACTAGAAATATTTCTTTGTACAGTGTTGAGAGAAATTTAGGACTTACTTAATTAACATTCCCCCAGAACTTTTAATATCGTAGGCTAGTCGGTTGTGTTATATTATGGAAAGGGACTTGAACTAAATTTAATAGGTTTTACTAAAATTCATATGGCGGGTTGATGTGTCGACTTTCAGCCAAAGGGTTGCGGGATCAAAACTGGTCAATAGCTTGAACGCAATGGATTAATAATGAGTTGTACTAAAACTGATTAAAAATTTGTTACAAGGGTTGCTGGTTTGAAACTAGTCGGTTGTGTCCTTGGACAAGGACTTAGCTGGTGTTGCCGAAACCCAGTGGAATAATGTGGTCTACTCAAATGAAGGAACTTCTAAATCATGCAAAACACACTGTAATGGATCTGGTAACTCGCTGGTAAGCATGAGGTAATCTAACGATTGTCTGCGTGATAACACCACCTGCATTTTTACTCGATAAAACATAAAATCTTGTTCTAAAGGGGATATATTCAATATGTTGTATTTATGTAGTTATTTTATTTTTTTCTGATGTTTTAAATATATCTTGAAACCACCTGTATAAGTTGTTCATTCAAACCAGTGATAATATCATTTGAGTTCCCGTCAATTTTACTTTGGGCGGAAATATGTCTGGGAACACTGGTAAGTCTGGAAACACTAGATTGCGCAATAGCGTCGACTTCAGATTGAAGATAACCGACCTGTGAGAAAATTTTGGTCACTTAGAGTTATTGAGATTAAATATTGTTGCACTTTATAGTGGATTAATCGTGTGTTTGGACGTTAATTAACCAATCATCCACACACTGTAATGGCCCCAGCAACTCTACTGTTGGCATTAGGTGTATTACAGTGCACCTGAGCAAGCCACTTTACATTGCTCCAACCAAGTGGTATCTAATGAGCTGTTCATATTAAGAGTCATGTCTGGGCATAAGGTGTATTACGATACCCGTGGATAAAGCATGGCTTCCACCCACCAGGATATAAATGAACCAACCATCCACAGACTGTAATAGCTTTAGCAACTCGACTGTGGACATAAGGTGTCTTAGATAACCATCCACACTCAGTGACCTAAGCAACTCGACTATGGGCACAGGTAGTAGATATTACACCACACGATGTCTCACTTGTTTCAAAAGTTCCGACTTCTCGTTCGTAACGGCGGCGTGCTCTGCCCTCAAGTGGCGAAGTTCGTTGCGTAATTCATCGTTCCTTCCCGTCATCTGCTCCAACTGTGCACTGCTGTGCGTGGTCGATTCGACGCCGATGGTTCGCTTCGACTCCATTGACTGGTTAAGTAGAGTGGGGAGGGCGGGCGTTTAAAAAAAATAAAAATAGAACTAATTTTAAAAATCAGAAAATAAGAAAATTTAAAAAAAAAAATTAGTTAAAAAAATTGTAATTAAAAAAAATAAAACAATAATTCTATTGACTGGTTGGGGGGTTTAAGATGGGGTTGGGTAAGGTGGGGTTGGGTTGGGTTGAGTTGGGTTTAAAATAAGGTTGGGTAGGGTAGGGTTAAATGGGAAAGTAAAAAAAAAAAAACTAATTTTAAAAATCAGAAAATACCAAATTTAAAAAAAATAAAAAAGAGTTAATAAAAATCAGTTAAAAATTAAAAAGGAAAAAAAAATAATTTATCTAAAAAATTGACTGGTGGGGAAGTTTTTCAAAGCAGAAAAAAAATAAAATTGAAATGGAAATTAAAATTAATTCTAAAATTACAAATTTTGTAATTTAAATCCATTGAAGTATATTTCTTAGCACTTTGAAATTACTGATTCCAGAAAATATCTAGAAGCATTTTTAGCTCACTTGTATAAGGTTTTCAAGTGATGGAATCTTCAAAACTCCTTGTTGAGTGGTCTGTTGGGTTTGTTTCATGGCTTGGAGGATATCTTTCATCGCAGCTCGTAACTGTTTGTTTTCCGATGCAATTTCACGACTTTCCTAAGAAGGGGGGGGTACTGGTGTCTGTTTACATTGTTTTAATGCAGTTTACA
>CH003392.1:2826-19454 GCA_000149265.1 Ciona savignyi
TATATGACCACCACCCCCAGATATGTCCGGCCGGTTACTCTGTTCCTTTAGTACGACGCCTTTCAACCAAAAGGTTGCAGATTCGAAACTGGGCGCCAGCTAGTCGGCTGTGTTCTTGGGCAAGGCACTTAACGGACATTGCCTGAACCCAGCAAAATATTGGGTTCTACCAAATTAAAGGAACACATGTATCATACACAACACACTGCAATAGCTTCGGTAACACTACGCTGAGCGCGAGGTGATCTGGTGATTGCCTGTGTGAGTGTGTGTTAACGCTCTTGGTTTTCCCATTCACAGGGATAGCCCTGAATATCCCAGATCCTATATATATTTACAACCCTTACCTCCATATAATTCTACGACCACCACCCCATAAAATAGATCTACGACTACTATCCCCATATAGTTCTACGCCACTACTACCGTATAGATCAACGACCACTACCCCCATTTATATATCTTCGATCACCACCCCATATACGGATCTACGAACACCATCGCATATATAGATATAAAACCACTGCCCCCCTTTCCCTATGTAGATCTACAACCACCACCCCAATATAGATCTGTGACCACCAGCCCCATATATAGATATAGGCCTATGACCATTACCCCGTATAGATCTACAACTATTACTGGTACCCCCATATATAGATCCACGACCACCACCCCCATATAGATCTGCGACCACCACGCCCATATATAGATCTACGGCCACTACCACCATATAGATCTACAACCACCACCCCCATATATTAATCTACGACCACTACCCCCATATATAGATCTACGACCACTACCCCCATAGATTAATCTACGACCACTACCACCATATACTTTTACAACCACTACCCCCATATATTAATCTACGTCCACTACCCCCATATAGTTTTACAACCACTACCCCCATATAGATCTGCGACCACCAGCCCCATTGATATATCTAATACCACCACCCCATATATAGATCTACGACCACCACCCCCTCAATAGATATACGACCACCACGCCCCTATATAAATGTATGACCACCACACCCATATATATTTCTACGACCACTACCCCTAGATCTATGACCCACACCCGCCATATAGATCTACGACCACTACCCCATATATTGATCTACGACCACCCCATATAGATCTACAACCACTACCCCCTTTCCCCTTATATAGATCTACAACCACCACCCCCATGTATTGATCTTTGATCACTAACCACCTACGACCACTACCTCATATAGATGTACGACCACTACCCCCATGTATGAATCTATGACCACTAACCCCATATTAATCTACGACCACTACCCCCATATATAGATCTACGACCACTACCCCAATGTATTAATCTATGAAAACTAACCCCATATAGATCTACGACCACCATCCCCATTTCTACATATACAACCACTACCCTCCTATATAAATCTACAACCACTATCCTCCCTCATAAATAGATCTACGACCACCACCACCCTCCCATATAGATCTACGACCACCACCCCCATATATAGATCTACAACCACTACCCCTATATATAGAAATACAACCACTACCCCTATATATAGAAATACGACCACTACCCCCATATATAGATCTACAACCACTACCCCTATATATAGAAATACGACCACTACCCCCATATATAGATATACGACCACCACCCCCATATATAGATCTACGACCACCACCCCCATATATTAATCTACGACCACCACCCCTATATATAGATCTACAACCACGGGGGGGGTATATAGAAATACAACCACTACCCCTATATATAGAAATACGACCACTACCCCCATATATAGATCTACAACCACTACCCCTATATATAGAAATACAACCACTACCCCTATATATAGAAATACGACCACTACCCCCATATATAGATATACGACCACCACCCCCATATATAGATCTACGACCACCACCCCCATATATTAATCTACGACCACCACCCCCATATATAGATCTACAACCACTACCCCTATATATAGAAATACGACCACTACCCCCATATATAGATATACGACCACCACCCCCATATATAGATCTACGACCACCACCCCCATATATTAATCTACGACCACCACCCCCATATATTAATCTACAACCACTACCCCCCCCCCCCCATCATATATAGATCTACGACCACGACCCCCATATATAGATCTACGACCACGACCCCCATATAGATCTACGACCACCAGCCCCATATATAGATCTACGACCACCACCCCCATATATAGATCTACCACCACCACTCCCATATATACATCTACGACCACCACCTCCATATATAGATATACGACCACCACCTCCTATATAGATATACAACCACCACCTCCTATATAGATATACGACCACCACCACCCTCCCATATAGATCTACGGACACTACCCCCATATATAGATCTACGACCACCACCCCCATATATAGATATACGACCACCACCCCCATATATTAATCTACGACCACCACCCCCATATATTAATCCCCCCCCATGGGAACTTGATGGTATCCCCTTACGAGGTCTACCTTGGAGAAAACGCGAGCTCCAGCTAAACGAGCTGAAAAGTCGTGGATGTGCGGAATTGGGTATCGGTCGGGTTGAGTAGTTGCATTAAGCCTTCTATAATCGCCACTGGGTCTCCATTCACCCGTCGATTTTTTTCACATGTGCAATGGCGATGCCCAGGGACTTGACGTACGCCCGTGTCGACTAGAAAATGGCGACCAAATGAGCGGTCCCACGCCGAGAAAAGACTGCCAATTCTGCCGACCGTCGCTGTAGTTACCGACGGTCGGCTTCCTCGTTTCCCTGGAATGAGCATGGTGAACGGCATTGTCGGGCTTTGTTTCCGAAACTTTGGTGATAAAAACAAACCAGGTCGACGTCGTCGACTTTACGCGGTGAAAAAGTACGGGGTTTTCGTCTGAATACCTTGGAAATGTGTTTCGCTAATATCCGGTAATCGTCGACTTCTTGTGTTGCCAATCCCGTGCTTATGTGTGCGGGTAGTCGTTCAAGAAAGAGCTCACGAAACAGGAAACACCTTTCTTCGTTACCCAAAAGTGCCAGCTTTTCGTCCATTAGGGCTGATGGCATTCTGTCTCCTAAAGGTGGCATGTGTAGCAAGCGCTTCGCTCTTTGCGATCTTGTTAGACTGAACGAAGAAAGCAGACGATCCTTAATTGCCGCATACTTGTTTTCGTAGGGCAGGTTCTCAAGCAGGTCGATGAAGCGACTTGCTGTTCCTTGGTCTAAAGCTGCCACAACGTAGAAATATTTAGTTTGGTCGACTGTAACCTTCTTAAGAGCGAACTGTGCTTCAGCTTGCTGGAACCACACTCTTGGCTGCGTTGTCCAAAACGTGGCAAGTTTCACCGCTACGGAGTTTTGCGTGTCTTCTTTCTCAAACATTTTTTATCTATTAAACTTCAAAAAGTCGTTTTTGAAGGTCGGGGTCACCAGTGAAGCGGCAGCTTCTTTATTTGCAGTTACACACAAAATGAAAAGAAACTCGTTACACAAACCCAAAGCGACGGGCACAAAAAGCACATGAAAAAGGCAATGCGTAATGACGTCACATATTATGTAAAATAGATGACGGGAGGTCGCTACAATACAAAATTAAAGATACGTGTAAATCAAATACAACACATTGCAATATCTTCGGTAACCCGACGGTATGAGGCACGAGGTGTTCTGACGATTATCCTTGTTTTCAATTCACGTGAATAAACATGAATATCTTATATATAAATTATAGGATTTTAAAACAGAATGTTGTGACTGCGCGACAACTTTAAATTTTAGAAACAAGTTCTATTTTCCTTTAGTTGGTGGGTTGGTGGGTTTAATTTTTGTACGGCAAACACTGTTACCTGTTGTTACAGATCCACTTAGAGCATCGCTAACTAAAGTAGTGTGAAATCCATCCACAGCATACACATCCACGTTGTATTCAGTGTTGTCTACAAGAATTCTGGTAGAAGCACCGGTTGTGGTGGTGGTGGTGAACTGGAAAGATAGACTAATTACGTATGTAATCCACATGGTAATCCTAAACTCTTACCGATCAAGTTTTAAGTTTTGTTTAGCTAAAGTATGCTTACCGGGCTACTTACAGCAACAGCATCTGCCTCACTAGCAGCCGCTGTTCCAACATAGACTTTATGGGTTGCGCCTATAGTAGCGCTATCAGTCCAAGTTATTGTAAGTTCGTTGGATTTGGAGCTGGTTACACTTAGTCCGGTAGGAGCATCCGGTTGTGCATTCTGTGGAGAAATTAAGCACATATAACAATCTAATAAGGAGCCTTTAACATATACAATAAACAAATAACAAGCAGTTAAAAGATAATCACAGGATATTTTGTATTAAATTTAAGAAAGACTTGTTGTGTATAATGCAGAAAAACAACAATTTTTTTTTTGCCTCTCCACATCCTATTCATATGAAGTAATTTGTCTAAAACTTTTAACTTCGACAAACTACTTATTTGTGTTTATATGAAACATCAGGTATAGACTGATCACTGGTTTGAGTAAGGCTCTGGTGGAGGGATATCACCTGATAAATAACATTAAGTCCGGCTTTGGAAATTTTTAAAAGAATATTCACCTAACATATATCACTGCTTATCTAATTTATATCTTAAAACGCCTCTTTGTGTTATTTTCATTGTATTCATATATCGACAGCAGTTTTAACAAAAACGCTAAATTCCGAGAAAAAAATATAAATATATGACTCAGGGAATTCCACTATGCTTATCATCTGAATAATACAGACTTAATTGTGCGATTAATTACGTCTCATGCCAATAGTTTGGGGGTGAGTAAGGCGTTGTGGGTATAATTTTTAAGCCAGAAGTTTCTACATTTTAAGAGGTTTAACCGAGCGGTACTTGTTTGCCAAGGTGCCTTAAAACTATTTAGTTTAGTTTATTCAGTTCCTGCCCCAGTATTAAATAATAGCAAATGAAACAAATCAAAACAGAGAAACAGAAAAAGACGTCAAAATAAAGAGTCGCCAATACACGTGATTAACAAAAAAAGGCGATATAAATAAATAATAAATAAATATAGCGGACCCGGCCGCCAAACCAAACCTATTCAAGCGGTCGCTTTGCCGTTTTTCTTTTCGTTTACTTACACATAGTGCACTGATAAGGCTGATGAAGACCATGAAATTCTCGATGGATACAACCATTTCTAACTTGTAAACGGAGAATGTAAAAGTAATATTTTAAATCAGATGCAGTTTACTAAGAAGTTCTTTTTTCCTGTCATGTATTCTATACTTTGCTATATATTATACCAGTGGCGTTTTCACAGAACCGGTTAATGCTATCTTAACCTCCCTTTAAATATAGAAAACCGTATTTGCTATAAAAATAAATTTATGTTTTCCATTTAATTTAGATCTGCGCGACTTGGGAATCCTTGTTTATCTAAGCAATATCTGCCTTGTGCAAGTGTGTGTTGTGTGGGCCATACTATAAGAATACATAATCCGGATGTTTGGCCCACGTCTAACGCCTATGTGATCAAAAGAGGCAGTCGCGTGTCTTTTTGATGACGCAAACGCGCTCATCAGCTCCACAATACGATAATAATAAGGAAGAATAAACCATTAATTTAAAATATAATGTGATGTCGGCTAGCAGTTCGAAACAGATATTAAACTTTTTTTCTACGCCAGTTCACCTTAGTTATTTAATTAAACATTGCATATTTCCAAATTAAATGGTTGTAGGTGTGCATGGAAAAAATTACAAATAAAAAATGATCAGTAAAAGTAATTACATGGGTATTAGTGCTTTGAAGTTGAAAATAAATGCCCTATGTTAGCATTTTCAATGTGATTTAAGTAAAGACATTAGTCAACGGAATAAATGAGGAATCATGTAGCGGTGATCTGATTAAGCATTTTGTATCATTCTATATTATTAACACCAATAAATCTAATTTTAAACGAGGCAAATTTAATTGCGCGACACGTGTGAATTTCTGGCGTTAAGATAAAAAATTCTTACTGAAATTTAGGTGAGAGGCTTTGTGGCATCGATAAGTAAACTTACAGCCGATACTGTTGTATTGTGTAAACCATTCCTTAGTTTATTGCGTCGCCTCCGATTATTTATAATGATTACTCCCCCACGCCCTAGACATTCCTACATTCCCGCGCCAGCTAATTGTAATTATCTCGTGTTTGTTTGTCTGTTTAAGGCAGTTGGTAATGGTCAAAATCAGAATACAAGAGATACAAGATATGTGCATGCCAATAGTTTATCCCGAAACAAAAACGTAGTAAAATAAAAAAATATTACTCTATATATATTACTCTTAACAAGAGTTTAAAAATATTGATGGTTTACACGTGGTTAACTATAATTTATCTTAGTTTTGTGTTTCTATCTCATTTGTACCCGTAATAAGATTGTTTTTTTTATGATTGGTTTGGCCTCTTCTATTTTGTGGAATTTCCAGGGCTTAACTGGTTAATTTAAATTCTAGCTATGTTTTATTTTTCAGATTTGTATCGTAATTCTCTAAATTAAGTAGAATTTTAAAGTAACTATTCCTTTTTTAATAAGGAGATATCGACCATAACGCCGAAAATGCTAAAAAGAATTGCATATTTTTTCACTTTTCCTCGATTGCGGAAATTTCCCTTGGGTTTTAAAAAATAAGTTAAAATCTAGGCAAACTATGGACCAGTTAGGATTTCTGAAAGTTTCAACCTAATTCACTAAAGCGTTCTACCAAATGACCTGATGACCGGACATGTCTGTCAACCGCTTTACGCAGAAAAAAAGGAAGTAAAAACAGAGTATATATGCTAAGTTTGTTCTATCTGAAATCGATGGGAACCCATAAGCGGACGGAACAGCTGGAAACTCAAGTCTAAAAAATGATTAGAAATCTAAATATGAACGAAAAATATGCTTGCGCCCCATTCCCCCAGAAATCCCATTCGACTAAAACTAGCGACCAGTCTCATTTGAACCGCACAGAAACCAGTGATCAGTTTCCTTTAACGGCCCATAATAACAACAAGGTAATAGGAAAACATTTTTAGAGGGGATGTATCAGATAACTAATGTGTTTTAGATTTGCTTTTTTTGAATTTTTGATTAAATCACGTTTACCTCGAAAAGCTCACAATAATGTATTTTTTGTTTTATTCGATGTATTTTTTTTTCTATGGAAACTAATTCAAACTTGATATTCATGTTTTCTAGGGAAACATAAATATAGTATTTTTTAAGACTTTATTCCGAAAACATGAATATCAAGTTTGGACCCTTTAGTTTCAACTTGCAGAAAAAAAAACGTTGTAGCTATCAAGTTTGGATTGGTAACTCGGGAGCCCATTAATTTCAAACGTTACATATTTTGTATCAGATATACCAAGAGTGATTTGATAACTAGAAAAACCTAATCGGTTCTGGTTGCAGAAAAATATAGCATACACTTAACAGAGGTTAACACAGTTCTGTTATTATCCAGATCCGGACATAGGCTCATGGAGGGTATGGTATATTCTAATATTTTTGTACGCATTAAAATTCACTATCGACTTGTGTTCGTTAATAGTCTTGATGTTTTATAAACTCAGTAAAGATGGTTTTATTTCTTTAGATATACCCAAAAACAAGAAATACAGTAGTCAATCTGACAATTGATCGTTTCAGAACTCACATTTCATTTTTCTAAACAAAAATATCTTCTTATATAGTAGTGCTTAACTTACCAGTACACTATATACGTCAAGAGAGATTCATAAATGTACAGCGTTTTGATTAAATGTACAAGCCATGTGTGATATGTCACTATAGAAATAATTTAAATTAAGCATTGTGATTGTAAAGTGTATGCTGTTGGGATTCAGATTTGACATTATGATGTCATTAGTGATATTGTGATGCCATTAGTAACCTTACTATGACCATTGTGATGTCATAAGTGATATTGTGGTGACATTGTGCTAACACACGTAGGTGCAACGTTTGACGTTTTTGCCGTAGGTTAACTGCAACGTTTCGAGGTTAGTCGAGGGGTAGATTTGCCCTCTGTGTGGCTCGAATATATATGCTGACTCCGATATCCGACTTCCAAAGATCGAGTCCACGCTGGTTGAACGTTGGTTAGTTTATTGTCAAACGTTGTTAATATGAACACACGAATAAATCAATGCACTTTACTCGGGAATCGATTCGCGGGACCGACTGGCGTCGGAATAACTGCGCGATGCGTTTAATAGACAGTTCGTTTTCCTTTGCGGCTTGTCAACTCGTTCTTTGTTTATTCCGGCAGAAGCGACTTTTGTCTTGTTCCTTCTGTCAACTATGCCACAAAGTCTCAATAACCTAGCGCTTAACGCGCCAGGTTGCAGTCACCTCGGTCTCAGCCTCGTTCCCTCTGTCCCTGTGTGAGTCCAAACATGCGTATTTATCTGGTGCTCCAATTCCTAAGAGAAAAACTGCATGATGCCCGTTTTTGGTCTTATTCATGTAATCTTTTCTCTCCAAAACCACTTATAGATTCTCTGCTTCTCACTCTTGCGACAACATCTCGTGTGATTGTTCGCCCAAAATAAACCCATTAGCTGGTCTGTCTCACGGGAACCCCATCAAAATCCTTCGTAACTCCGAGCAATAACTGACGTCATAATGATTTCCAGAGATCAAACAACACTGACCGGCAATAGCTGGCGCCATAATGATCTCGATCACCTTCCGCACACGATCAAACAACACCGACCCTTAATTGACGTCATAATGTTTTTCAGGTCAGCCTTTGCACGCGATCAATGACCAATAACTGGCGCCATAATGCAGTTTTAAGTGGATGACGTCCATCTTATTGCGGATGTTCGAATTGAAGTGAAAACAAGGCGAACCGCTGCATGCGGCATTCCTCCGTTAAAAGGAAAAATCAAAATTAAGTCCATTCTTCCACATAATGTATGTGTTTCATATTAAAAGTTTGTTAGTAAAGAATATACAAAACATTTTTAGTAAGACGAGTGTGTTAATAATGAGAATATATGTGTCAAAGGTTGATTCTGGCTTAATGCAATTGTTAAAAATCCCGATGCAGCAACACATTTTGCTCAAAAGGCCATTATAGGGCTGTTGTTTTCATAATTTTGCTTGATACAAATAAGCCGTTTGGCTGTTTTCGCATATAGCAGCGATTTGCTTAAGTAACCTGGGCGGTAATATTAAGCAATAAAGAGACATAATAGATTTGCAATTCCGCAGTAATCTCTTCGGGTTGATTTTCCCGGAAAATAGACATGTGTAAATCAAGCAATATAAATAACATATCAAGTCGATAGCAAAAATAACAGAAATATTGAGTTCTCATAAACTCTAGCAAATATATATATGTGCCTTCTCGGGATTTAAATCAAATGCAATATTATATAGCCCACACTCAAACCTTTTCCACCGTGATATAAAAATGTGATGTGTAATGGTGTCGATTTCTACATCAGTCTTCGCTCAGTTTCATAACTTCTGAAAAACTGAGAACATCGCTGATACAAAGTCTTTAAACTCGAACATTTGCTTGCTTTTATCCGCAGACAGAGCCTTCCAGTTTGATGTCGAGTGACCAACTGGTTAAAACAACATGGCTGAACGACGATTTGCGGCTCTTTGCTTGCTTGATATCGTCGCTGAATTTTCCCTCATCATGCTTGAAGGAAATGTTGAATAAACATAAACGGTGAGCTTCATTCAAAAGCAATTCTTCTAGCTCACTTGATTACTGCAGAAAGTTAAACAGACTTCTGCTTTGATCAGACTTCTGTTTTCTCGTGAACAGTAGGGTCTGCTCGGTTGAAATCTTCGTATCCACTCTTCAGACTTCGGTAGGTTGCGTTTAAGTTCAAAATCACGTCGGAAGGTTGTCACTGCAACGTTTGACGTTTATTGAGACGGTTAACTGCAACGTTTGACGTTTTTGCCGTAGGTTAACTGCAACGTTCGAGGTTAGTCGAGGGTAGATTTGCCCTCTGTGTGGCTCGAATATATATGCTGACTCCGATATCCGACTTCCAAAGATCGAGTCCACGCTGGTTGAACGTTGGTTAGTTTATTGTCAAACGTTGTTAATATGAACACACGAATAAATCAATGCACTTTACTCGGGAATCGATTCGCGGGACCGACTGGCGTCGGAATAACTGCGCGATGCGTTTAATAGACAGTTCGTTTTCCTTTGCGGCTTGTCAACTCGTTCTTTGTTTATTCCGGCAGAAGCGACTTTTGTCTTGTTCCTTCTGTCAACTATGCCACAAAGTCTCAATAACCTAGCGCTTAACGCGCCAGGTTGCAGTCACCTCGGTCTCAGCCTCGTTCCCTCTGTCCCTGTGTGAGTCCAAACATGCGTATTTATCTGGTGCTCCAATTCCTAAGAGAAAAACTGCATGATGCCCGTTTTTGGTCTTATTCATGTAATCTTTTCTCTCCAAAACCACTTATAGATTCTCTGCTTCTCACTCTTGCGACAACACCTCGTGTGATTGTTCGCCCAAAATAAACCCATTAGCTGGTCTGTCTCACGGGAACCCCATCAAAATCCTTCGTAACTCCGAGCAATAACTGACGTCATAATGATTTCCAGAGATCAAACAACACTGACCGGCAATAGCTGGCGCCATAATGATCTCGATCACCTTCCGCACACGATCAAACAACACCGACCCTTAATTGACGTCATAATGTTTTTCAGGTCAGCCTTTGCACGCGATCAATGACCAATAACTGGCGCCATAATGCAGTTTTAAGTGGATGACGTCCATCTTATTGCGGATGTTCGAATTGAAGTGAAAACAAGGCGAACCGCTGCACGAGGCATTGTGATGTCACTAATGATAGTGTGATGACTTTAGTGACAGTAATGGCATTGTGGCAATATAAACACGATTGTTCTATACTAAGCTCTAATTAACAGATTGTACAGTCTAATAATAAGAACTAGGCTATATGGCATTTCGACAGAACAATACATTCGACTGTATAAGATGCCACAGAATGCTTATAAATGATTGATTAGGAAAGGATATTAGGATTGGATATTCATGTTTATCCCCGTTAATAGAAAAACCAAGGGGGTTAACACACGGGCAATCGTCAGATCACCTTGCGCCCACCGTCGGGTTACCGAAGCTATTGCAGTGTGTTGTATATGATAGACACGTTCCTTTAATTTGGTAGAACCCATTAATCCACAAAGCTTAGGAAATGTACGTAAAGCGCAATGCCCAAGGACACGACCGACTAGCTAGCAACCAGTTCTTCTAAAGTCCGACTCCCTAATTAACCTAGTTACACTGCATCAGAAGGATGCAGATTTAGAGCCCTGGCACAGAATAACGTTAACACGCGATAAAAAAATACAAGTCGATTTACATTCTTCACGTTTTATTATACAACACGAAAATACCATCACAATATTTTGCATCAAAAGTCCCAACTATTTTTGCGATTTTTTTGTGTATTTTATATTTGGACATGCAACTAAAGAACATGCGACTATATTCTGTACATTTCTGATACAGTCGCAGGAAAGGATCTTAGAGGGGAAAGTTTTCACCACAAATTAAAACATATTTACAAGTAAACCGCTCAAATGAGCGAGAGGAAATTAGAATTTATATTTTTGTCAGGATGAAAGCATTTTTTTCAATTTTTTTTCTTGAAATTTTGAAATAAGGCAGACGCCAAAAAGAAAATGATTTTGAGACGCCGGTCAGACTTACAAGCAGCAAAATATTTATTCCTGGCCACCTCCCACAGCTATCGGGGCTGGTGCTTCAGTGGCAGCAGAAGCGGGGGGTTGTATTAGCAGGGGCGGCGTGTAGCTGCCGCCACTTTCACCTGGTGAGCTTGCAACACGGCAACTGCCTCCTCCACCTTGGCTTTCAACGACTCGCGCGACTCCAACATGTGAAGAAGCTCAGAGTTGTCGATTTCCAGCATTATTCCAGTTATCTTCGAAGCAATGATCGGGATGGGATTGCTCAATAAACGGGTACAACCTTTCGCCTGAGAATTCAAAATGTCAGATGTTTATCACACGGAACTCCAATAACAATGAAAAATGTATAATGTACCAAGTCAGTGGTTTGAGATCTAAAAGTGTCAGACTTATTTAACGGTTCTCTAAGATTGCGAGAAAATACAAAATGCTGGGTGCCTTTGTAGCGACCTCAAGTGTTGACATAAGATTTACGATCGCACAGCCGGCCATTTGCGCTGACAATGCGTCATCACGGAAATCATTATTTATTAGGTTTACGATTGTTACCGCAGCTGACGGATACTTTGCCTATATAAGTTTATTTGACTTTTGCTCGAGAGAGTCCTAACGCATTAAGTAATATTCTTGTATGTGAAGAATACTGAGAGTTTATCTGAAATCTATATCGTTGCAACATCTAACGATTTACTCGTAATTGGTACTAAGTTAATCGCCTCAATTGCTCAATACAATTGATGTTATAAAACTACTGAGGCGTTTATCGACGAAACACAGCAGATAGTCAAGTCAAAGAGTCGTTACGCAGAAAACCTCAAAGTAATTAGCGCACCTCCGAGAGTCGAGATAGCGCGTAGGGAATCGCAGATCGCATCAGGTGTTGTAACCGGCTTACCTGGGGCCTACAACGAACAATCTAACAAAATAGGTAGCGACCTGCAACGGCTCTCTACATATTTGGTGACCCCGACGTGATTTGAACACGCAACCTTCCGATCTGCTGAAGCCCTTGAAATTGACCTAAACCAAACAACAACACCAGAAGCCGAATCACGAAGAACTAGATTTGGAAGACAAGTATTCCGACCGATACATTTACAGGACTACGAACTTTAAATACAAAACGATGTTGGCCGTTTTTATTCTTGTCGTGCTGACTCAAATTTGGGGTACAGTCGCCATCGGGGAGATTCAAGTAAAGCTCTGTCACCAACATTTATCCCCAGCTGAATATTATATTCCCAAAACAAAACCTTGTGTAAAACAGCAAAGGCTCCGCACTGAAAAGTGTAAAGCACATGTTTACAGACCCGCGGAAGCCTTCCTCAAGGTGAAGGTATTTGTCTGCCAAACATTTACGATTGAATATCAAAATACTTATTATTTCTTTGGTGCTCAAGTGCAAGATACTAGAACGAAGATTGATTCGCCACCACATCATGGTGCGTGTGCTGATTGGGTGAGAACTTTCGTCGCTCCAAACATTGGTCAACTGGAAGCAAATGGCAAAGATGTTTGGAGAACCAATAACAAGGTTCCCAAGAAATTTACTTGGCCTAGAAACGTTGCCGGTGAGGTAACCAATGCACTGTTAATGAAATCAATTATGGAGTACGATCATGTAAACCATAAAATTAACAGTGCACTATCGGTTATGTCCAATTGTGACATACGTAAAGGTTTCTGTTATGTAAACTCCAAAACTTACGTTTGGAAAGTTCCGGATAACCTAGATTGCCCAAGGTCAAAATTTCTAGCCAACGACGAACTTCTCATGCACTACAACTCTTCAGGCAGGCTTTATCGCCTCAAACTTGTGAACTTGGGGATATCCATTCAACAATGGGCAGATTGCGGAACATATTCAAGCTTATGTTATCATCCACATTCCTTCTGTGACTTTGGTGGATTAGTGTTTGTGCCATTTTCGTGCAAAGGCATAAATGATTTAGAAAAATTCCAGACAAACACCAGCCAACAGACAGCATTTAATTCTACAAGACCTGAAAGCCGCTATCTCAACGAACTCAATGCGGTGGTTCAAGAATTGGCAATTCAGCAATCTGTGGACACTTTATTCCTAGAATGTCAACTGCAAAATTTACTCGCTGCTCTCTATTCAATCACTGGAAGACACTTTCCTAGTGAAGTGCTCTCAGCCATTATGGGAAATTCCCGAGCTGCAATTACTGTTGGAGATGTTATTACTGAAATTGTATGTGAGCAAATAAATGCCACATTACGACACAGTCTCCAATATAAATCCTACTTCTCCATTCGTCCTCTCGTTAGCTTTACCGATAGTAATGGTACCTTACGAATCGGTCAAGTCATGAAAAACGATGTGGTCTATGAAGGTGTAAGATTAGTTGAGCACTATACACCCGGCAGGACATTTACATTTCGTGTAAACGATAAGTTCTACTTGTATGATAACTTTACTTTAGAACATGCTGATGTCCATGTTCGGCCTATTTTTCCCTCACTAACTCCGATTGAAGAACCAATCAGGGCTTATGATTTTGTTTCGCTTTCGAAGCAATTCCCTTTGTCGTCGATGGGATTGGAGGACTTCAACGCAATCCTTGGTTCAATCACTCAATCGCAAGTTACATCGGAGAAGATCAATGAACTCCTGAATGAGGAAGTTAATGAGACAGCGGATGCAGATCCCACATTCATTGGAAAGTCTGTTTATAAGGTTGCCAAACATGCATTCTTGATCGGTCTTTCGGCAATCACCAATCCGATAGTCAACGCTCTAGTTTCGGCTTTGCTTACGGCTGCTATGTACTGGGGACTTATTTTGACTTTGTCTACAATTAAAAAAACGATTTTTCGGACGCCGTAAAAAAACAAAAATACCGACGTGTTACCCAAATCGGAACCTGATAAGCCTAAGCCTAGACCTCGTTTTGCACGCAGAGCTAAATCTCCTAATGTTGGGCGCGGGCTTCGTAAACCCAATCGGCAGATACCCCAGATTAAGTCCAATAATAGACGGGATATCGCGGATCATATATAACACTGACTGAGGAATTTCTGCTAGACCTAGATTTTAACATTTTACGGTCAACCGTGGGGACATTTTTACATCTTGTGTCGCTACAAATACCTAATAACCACTTTATTATTATTTTTATTTTATTTTATTCTTGTGTCATTGCTTGAGTACAACGATTTTTTTGTATATTTTCTCGTTTTTCCACACAATATCTTTTACGAAGTATGGCCTTTTTTATTGATAAATCTAAACTAAAATGACCATACCTCTGAGGGGGGAAGTGTATGTAGCGACCTCAAGTGTTGACATAAGATTTACGATCGCACAGCCGGCATTTGCGCTGACAATGCGTCATCACTAAAATATTGTTATTAGGTTTACGATTGTTACCGCAGCTGCCGGATACTTTGCCTATATAAGTTTATTTGACTTTTGCTCGAGAGAGTCCTAACGCATTAAGTAATATTCTTGTATGTGAAGAATACTGAGAGTTTATCTGAAATCTATATCGTTGCAACATCTAACGATTTACTCGTAATTGGTACTAAGTTAATCGCCTCAATTGCTCAATACAATTGATGTTATAAAACTACTGAGGCGTTTATCGACGAAACACAGCAGATAGTCAAGTCAAAGAGTCGTTACGCAGAAAACCTCAAGTAATTAGCGCACCTCCGAGAGTCGAGATAGCGCGTAGGGAATCGCAGATCGCATCAGGTGTTGTAACCGGCTTACCTGGGACCTACAACGAACAATCTAACAAAATAGGCAGCGACCTGCAACGGCTCTCTACACCTTCCTATATCTTTTAAGTATCGCAGTAAACCAACTATTGTCATACTGTAATAGCTCCAGCAACTCGACTGTAGGTACGAGGTGTCTTATGATACGCATGGATAAATCATGGCTTTCCACCCACGAGGATATAAATGAACCAACCATCCACACACTAATAGCCATGATGACTTAACAATAATCTACACAATGGATGTCACATTACTTACCCAGCATTTGTTTTTGCCCTCGAGGTTGTGCAGCAGCCAACATACTCGATGTTAGTGGTTCCTGCCCTTGTACATGAACAGCTTGTTGCATGACCGGGTCGGTCTGTTGCTGGGACTGAGGTTGGCCAGATTGTGGGTATCCAGCCATCGTTGGGTTGCGCACACTTTGGTTGTACTTAAATGCAGGCTGTGGAAGAAGCATTCAGTATTCACAATATTGCTATTCCATTCTTATCTGTGGTGGGTAGTTAAAACCTATTCAATGCGTTTCGATATTGATCTATTTCTTTTAATCAGAAATAAAGCCATTTTCACGTATTCGATTAAAATTCCGCAAGAGCTATAAAGCATAATGGAGTTATAAAAATAGGTAAAGTGTTCTTTTGAGGTTTTAACAAATATGAAGGCATATATGTGAATTTATTAACTATTAAGCTGCTTAATTGCCTTGTACTAAATGTATATTGAAGAAATGTATTTAAATTGGGTCATATCATTGAATCAAGTTAGTTAGCATCTGGTGCCTCGTGCACTGCAGGTATGTTTATAATGTGTCAACCAATTTACTAGTTGCATAGCGTGCGCGTGTGCAAATTGGCGGATAACTGTTTGCACCGGTTAGGATCGGATATTCATGTTTTACCCAGAAAAAACACAAGAGGCATGGGAATTATTACATGCGCAATCGTCGGATCACCTCGTACCCACCGTCGGGTTACCGAGCTATAACAGTGCGTTGTGTATTATTCACGCGTTCCTTTAAAATGGGAGAACCTATTATTCTACTAGAATTACGTTTTAGGAAAGCATCTTGTCTAAGTTCAC
>CH003392.1:60277-77509 GCA_000149265.1 Ciona savignyi
GCGTTTTGCACCAGGGAATTAAAATTACATTTATCTTCATGAACTATCACTATCGTCCAAGTTTTATTACTAATGATGCTTTTATACAGAATTAGTTCTTTTTTTAAGGAAGAGCATCTTTTATGAAGCAATTTAGATTAAGTTATTACTTCAAATAAATACTGTTGTCCTTAATACTTATAACAACAAATGACAGGACCCCTTTTTTTGCAAGCATAGATATCCGACATTTAGCAATATCTTGTGACAACACAAGTAGTAAACAAATTTGAAACTATTGTAATCATGCTTTGACTGTAAGCGACGCGAAATGTTGTCAATCGATGTTTTAATGAAAATTACAATATATTTCTTAACTATAGCAAAAGAAGATCCCTACATTTTACATCCACTGAATCTACTGTATAACAGTTCTTTAGTTTTTCTAATGCATCATCATCGCACAATACTATACATTCTGTAGAAGCATGTACATTATGATTTCGCACCAGTTTTAATACTGGTTACACAGTTCAACAACTTTAATATAGTTCACCACAGCAATTCATATCAGTAACCACAGCCTTCCACAGAGCAATCTACTTTCACCATCCAACCCCACCTGCGCAGAGAAGTCGAAACGAATGTCCATTCCATCCTGCCCACGACCAATAAGTGATGAGTCAAAGGTATGATGTGCATGATAACCTTACCAACACTCAATATCCTAAACCTTTCCCTGTTGATGTTGAACTCCTTGATGAGTGTCATATCAGTCGTAAATATTTCCCAAATCAAGGAAAACCACGGGCCAACCTTGTGTAATAAGTAGCCTTTTGACTAACACTAATTGTTCAGACCATATACAAATTTTAAATTTGCTAGTTAGTTTATTTGCAAAGCGAAAACAGTGACAACGAATCACAACCAGATATATCATATTAAGTGATGTCCCGTATTATAAAATGTGACCAAAAGTTAAAATAGTACTAAAAGAACGAAGCACAGTAAGTTAATTGGTTGCTTGAATTGATTAATATTTTACCAACTCCCATATGTTGCATACCTAACCCTGAGTGGTTCTTGTGTATATTCTTTGTTGTAAAATAATAATAAATATTTTGTATCGGCAAAGTAGCTAAAGGTCTACACTTATGTATAAAATTCTAAAATAGAACTGAAGAGTGAAGACTATTCAATAATTTTGCCTCTTAACTACCAAAGGGCCAAACTATGCAGTAAATCTTTGATTGTTGCATTTTATCCGATGTTTCTCTCTCTCTCTCTCTCTCTCAACCAGTAAAACTAAACAACGCGTTTTGCACCACGGAATTAAAATTACATATCTTCATGAACTATCACTATTGTCCAAGTTTTATTACTAATCATGCTTTTATACAGAATTAGTGGTTTTTTGAAGGGAGAGCATCTTTTATGAAGCAATTTAGATCAAGTTATTACTTCAAATAAATATGGTTGTCCCCAATCATCAAATGACCAGGACTTCATTTTTTTGCAATCAATGATATTCGACATTTAGCAATATCTTATGACAATACAAGTAGTAAATGAATTTAAAACTATCTTTATCATGCTTTGACTGCAAGCGACGCTAAATGTAGTCAATCGATGTTTTAATGAAAGTTCTTAAGAAATCAGAATTGTTTCCCTGTGCAGTGTTTGTAATAATTAGAGTACAGTTCATTTCTTAACCATAGCAAAAGGGGATCAATGCATTTTACATCCACTGTATCTAACGTATAACAGTTTTTTAGTTTTTCCATTGCATCATCATTGCACAATTTGTTGCACAATGCTATACATTACGTAGAAGCATGTACACTATGAATTTGCACCAGTTTTAATGCTGGTTACAACACAGTTACACAAATTCAGTACCAAAGCAATTCATGTTTATTTCTCTTGAAAGAAACAACAGAAACTATCATTATGACACAGGCTTCAATTAACAAAACCTTTGTCAAGATAGAATCATGAAAAGTGTAGTTAATTCGCAATCTATACATACAATCTAACATTTGCTCGTTCATATGCTACCAGTAGCAGTAATCACAATCTTCCACAGATCAATGAACCTTCAATATCCCACGCCACCGTGAGAGTTGGGGCGTCGGTACATTCGATCAACACAGGACAGTATGATGCGTATATGGATTTGAAGGATGAAATGAAACCGAAAGCTCAAATGGAACCAAACACTGAATTTGAGCTGGAAGAACAAAGCACGGTAAGTTTATTTGCTTAAATGGATTACTATTTTACCAACTTCAATATGTTCATTAAGTTAACGGTGCAAGCGAAAAGTTTGTAAAGTGTATGTGTACTGCGCTCTGCACATGGAATCGTGTTTGTTGTATAATGTTTTAAACACCTTTTACATGCTGTATATACCAAGTTATATATTTTACATTTACTATATTCCATTGCACTTTCACCTTGTTTTATCTTAAACTTGTTATTTCACTATACAGGTTTTTATTATATCTTAATCAAGTCATGAACAATGGCATAAGTACAGTGTGGATTTCAATGCTTGTGTGTTCGTGCAGTGGTGTCACAAAATTTAGTTCTCTCTTGGCTTTTTAACTTTTTTTTTATGTATGTTTTTACCAGTTGTGTTTTTTATAAGCAAAAGAACAGTTTTTAAGAAATTAGAGATGTTTTTCTGTGCAGTGTCTATAATAATTACATTGCTCTATTTAAATCAGTAACCACGGCCTTCCACAGAGCAACCAACCTTCATCATCCAACCCCATCGATGTAGATGAGCAGGGACAACCGATCGGCGCAACACAGTACAATGTGCAGGGTGACATTATCAACAATGTGCAGGGTGATCTTGTCATCAACCAATATCATGGACCTCCCCCTGTTGATGTTAACGCACTTGGTGAGTATAGTAACGGTATATGGTCGTAAATATTCCACAAATTAAAGAAAATCATGAAATAAACGTGTATAAAAAGTAGCCTTTAACTGATCCGACCAAAAATTAATATAATTCACGTAATAGTTTAATAGAAAATCGTGCGAATGACAACCAGATATCATATTGAGTGAAATTACTTATTGTAAATAGAATGACGTATTAACTCTTAAGAAAAATCAAAGTCCATTAAAACAGGTATGGAATAAGTTTTAATAATACAAATCTTTAGCCCTGTTAACTAAGCTACATGACACAGCGGTTTAAATTTTGTTTGCTTAGTTACAATTGAAATGTTTTAGATGTACAAGATATTTTCATAGAGCTTGGGTTCGTCATAAGTGTGAGTATGATAGTGGTTTGTGTTCAACACTTATGGTGAACCAATGCCATTATCATACTCACACTTATGGCAAACCCAAAGCAACTATAATACTTAAACTTATAACGAACCCAAGCCACTATCATACCCACACTTATAGTGAACCTATGCCACTATCATACCCACACTTATGGTAAACCTATGCCACTATCCTACTCATACTTATGACAAACAGCAACACAACCAACAACTGAATCACTTGTTCAAACGGAAAAAAAACCAACAACTGCATGTTTGTCCAAAACAATTGGAACAAAGGGAGGGAGAATAGAGGTTGGAGGATGTGCATTGATTGTCCCTGCTGGTGCACTTGATGAGGATATTCGTATAACACTCACTGCCTCACTGGATCTCGATAATCAGGTTTCTAGAAAAGTTCTCATTTTTACCAACAAAGGTATTTTAATGCAAATTCTGCACTTTCACATAGCCGTGTTACTGGAGCAATTGAAATGTTTTTACACAATGGTTTAGTTAATTTAACCATCAGTTTCAAGAAATGTTTATGAAGTGTATTGCACCCAACTGACTTGCTAAGCTAGTGACCAGAGGTAATCCTATAATTGTTGGACTGAGAAACAGAGCACTAATCCGCTAAGCTAATCATAATGACAAATAAAAGTGTTTAATATTTCCAGACAAAACGAATTTTAACTCCAACTCTTCGATGTGAGCCGTCATCACTGAAATTCAAACTTCCCGTCACAATCTTTTTGCAAACTCATTATATTTTGGATGAAGAATTACTGGCTGAATGCAAGGTTCAGTTACAATATTATTTTTAAATATTTAAAAATAAAAGATTGATCACTATATGGGTTTATATTAGGGGTACGATTATTCAACCACGGTTGACTAAAGAGATTTGTTAAACTGTCTGCCAAAGATCCAAAATTAAAATACACTTCCTTAATATTGGGTCAAATAAAAACGTGACTTAACACATTTTCTGGCACTATAATCTGAAACCATACAACCCAGCACATTAATTTCCGACACCATACAACCGAGCACATTAATTCCCGACACCATACAACCCAGCACATTAATTCCCGCCACCATGCAACCCGACACTTTAATTCCCGACACCATACAACCCGGCACTTTAATTCCCGACACCATACAACCCGGCACTTGAATTCCTGACACCATACAACCCAACCCTTTAATTCCCGACACCATACAACCCAGCACTTTAATTACTGACACCATACAACCCGGCACTTTAATTCCCGACACCATATAACCCAGCACCTTAATTCCCGACACCATACAACCCAGCACCTTAATTCCCGACACCATACAACCCGGCACTTCAATTCCCGACACCATACAGCCCAACACTTTAATTCAAAACACCATACAACCCGACACATTAATTCCTGACACCATACAACCCAGCACATTAATTCCCGACACCATACAGCCCAACACTTTAATTCCCGATGCCATACAACCCAGCACTTTAATTCCCGACACCATACAGCCCAACACTTTAATTCCTGACACCATACAGCCTGACACTTTAATTCAAAACACCATACAACCCGACACTTTAATTCAAAACACCATACAACCTGACACTTTAATTCAATACACCATACAACTCGACACTTTAATTCCCGACACCATACAGCCCAACACTTTAATTCCCGACACCATACAGCCCAACACTTTAATTCAAAACACCATACAACCCGACACTTTAATTCACGACACCATACAACCCAGCACCTTAATTCCTGACACCATACAACCCGGCACTTCAATTCCCGACACCATACAACCCGACACTTTAATTCCCGACACCATACAGCCCTACACTTTAATTCAAAACACCATACAACCCGACACTTTAATTCACGACACCATACAACCCGGCACATTAATTCCCGACACCATACAACCCAGCAAATTAATTCCTGACACCATACAACTCGGCACTTTAATTCCCAACACCATACAACCCCGTACTTTAATTCCTGACACCATACAACCCGACACTTTAATTCCCGACACCATACCACCCAGCAAATTAATTCCCGGCACTATACAACTCGATGCTTTAATTTTTACAACCCAGCACTTTAATTCCCGACACCATACAAACTGACACTTTAATTCCAGACATCATACAACCCGACACTTTAATTCCAGACATCATACAACCCAGCAAATTAATACCCAAAACCATCCAAACCAGCACTTTAATACCCAACACCAGACAACCCAACACTTTATGTTGTTGATAAAATTTTAAATGTGGTCTTTAATTGTATTTAATCCTTTATATTCCAGATTCAAACAAGCGAAGATGGAATAAATTGGAGCATTCTTCAAACTGACCTGTCATACATTGGTCGTACACTGGTTTTTACAATTAACCATTTTACCTGGTAAGTTTAAGCATTTTCGAGGTTTTGATTATTTACTGATCGGACAAGATGTTCATATCTAATTCATTTGGATGGAAAACGCAAGTGGTGTAATCACTGTGACAATTGTCATCTGGTTACTGTAGCTATTGCAGTTTGTTGTGTATAATTAAATAGTTTCTTCAACTGGATTCAGGAAATATCCAGTAAGTGCACAAGGACGCACAACCAAGCAACCAGTTTTATTCAATTTGCCTGAAAGCAACGTTCTATCCCACCAAGCTATTTGTCCGGAAAATTAGTTCTTTTTCTTGCTTGCCAGTTATGAAGGCCTGTGTAATTGGATCAAAGGGAAGATAGATATTGGGTCAAGTATATACAAGAAAAGCGAAACAGAGTTGGTTTGGGCTATTCATTACAACCTTGACCTGAATACAGAACAACCGAGTGGAAATTGTTTAGCCAAATTCACTCATTGTATTTGGTAAGTCAATTTCTGGTATGGTAATAAGATCATACATCACACAGATTATTTGCATTACTATGAACTATTTTCAGGGCAAATAAAGATTTAACGTTGACAATTGAAGAAGACGAAAACCCAGAGACAATTAAAATTAGACCACGATTTACGAAAATAAAGCATGCTGACTTAACTACAAAGTGTAATCAGCACATACCCTTTTTTATTGAAGAGCTTCCGGACAAGGATGTCTATCTAAATGCAATATTGCGAAACGAAGACGAACCTCGGTGGGTCCTGTTTAAACTCCAAAAACAACGTATGTATAAATGATATTATACATAGATAAAGCAGTCAGGCTGAATTGTGCAATCAATTTATTTTTTTTAACATATTTTATTATGAAATGCAATAATTTGATAAAAGCAAAATAATTCACTGTTTTATCTATATCAAGTGGATGTATCAGCAGTAAAAGTATAATAATTATTGTATATTTTGACTCGACTATGTAAAAGACATTTGTTTTAAAGTGATAAACACATACTGACATTTAAATGTTACCATAATTGGTTTACCATCTTTACCGCAGTATTGTAGTATGTTATACACCAGTGATGGCGAACCTATGGCACGGTTGCCAAAGTTGGCACGCGAGATCATAAATACAGGCACGCGACGCATTCCGAAAAAACGGCGCAAAATGTTTTTATTACAAACTTACGGCCAACTTTAAACCTATTTTTATTCAAAACCAGCTTCGATTAAAGCCCTTGTGGAATTATATGATATACAGTTATTATCTCACTCGTTTTATTAAATATTTCCACGGAGCCAAGTGAATAGAAGTTAGTTACGTATGAGTGGTTGTCATGGAAAAGTCCGGAGTAATATCAGCCGAAATGTTATTTTCTTCATTTCACTTAATGCATTTTAAGTGTTGCTTTGTTATATAAATTAAATCGTATTTTGCATTAGCCTACATTTTATATTTAGTTGGATTGCAGGTAGTTAAGATCGCTTAGGTCTACATAACATTACTCAGCAATTGTATCATGAGGGAAGACCGAATTTGCCTGGAGGTGCCTGGAACAAAGCAATAGTAGGCCTATAGTCGTGCGTTGGCTACGCGTGATCTATTTACCACAAGTTTTGGCCGCGGTAGTTTGTGTCTAATCTAAACGTTTTTTTATTGAAAACTGATGTTTATGAAACTGCTGGCACGCCGGGACAGACAAATTCATTTCAGGCTGCAAATGTGGCACGCGGCCTCGAAAAGGTTCGCCATCACTGTTATACACAGTGCTTTGTTTTTTATACAATCTGTTAATTCATTGGGTTCCAGAAAATATGTGGTAAGCGCCTTGCACAAAGACATATCCAACTAGCTAGTCACCAGTTCACAACTGTAACCCTTTTGGATAAAAGTCAAGAATGTTTAACATAATATTCTTGTTGTAGTTAAACTAAAAGGTTTTATTTCCATTGTAACCTTATGCATGTTACAATTACCCCGCGAGTAATGACATACAACATCTATGGAAGGATAAACGTGACAAATTTATGTTTTATCTTTTACAGGACCAACGAACCAGTCGACCGCTTCCAGCAACTCAGGCAACAACAAGGGCCACACAGTCATCATTATGGATGGTGTCGATACGAACAATTCAGCGTTGTTTAGCAACAAAGTGGGTATCGGCAAAAATGAAATTGTGTGATCTAAACATTCAATGTTTAAATACCAGACCCAGTTGTTCTATTATTGCACAAACTATGCACATTAATTATTTTTATCCGTAAAAATGTAAAAACTGTTTTGTGTTTAAATTGCGTGTTGTACATTGATTGATCTGTCACAATACCCGGTAATATTCAAACCCATGATCCTGTTTGTGGTACATTTATATAGTTTAAATCCAATATGTTAATGTAACATTATATACGTGCTTTCAAAAAGTAAAAAAAAATACAATTATACCAAAGCGACTTTCATCTCTTTTGCGGGGTTTCCCCCACCATCTTCGGTAACATCACCGTCATCGAATGTGTAAATCCGTTCATTACTCGGATTACACATTAATTTATATTCTTCTTTTTGCAACATTCTTTTATATTTGACCATTAAATTAACATTATTTAAAAATGTGTTACATGTCATGAGATCAGTTTTTGGAAATGAAAATTGGTTTTAATCAGGCTCGAAATTAGATTTAGGTTGTAGATGGCTTATATCCGTCCGACAGGTTAGTCTGGTGCGTCCCCTTTCAGCCGAACGGTTGCAGGAGCGAAACTGGTTGCTAGCTAGTCGATTGTGAACTTGAGCAAGGCACTTAAAGGACATTGTCCCAGCCCAGTGGATTAATGGGTTTGAATAAATTAAAGGAGCATGTGAATCATACACAACACACCGCAAAAGCTTCGGTAACTCGACGGTGGGAGCGAGGTAATCCGACAATAGGTCGTGTTAAATAGGTCTTATTACATTTGATCCAATTCCAAAACGTTCTACGGTGAAGAGATATTCCCAGCGCACCAAAAGAAGTGACTAACGGTCTAAATAAAATTGGAGCAGCCGTTCAAGCGCCATGTTCAACAAAATCAAAATGTTTAGAAAAATATGGGTTTTGTTTTTTAACGGCCCAAAGGTATTCCCCTGGATTTATCACCCAAAATTTCAAAGTGTCATTGCGGTTTCATTACTCCTTCTTGTCCATGTCGGAAAGCCATGCTATGTATGGGCGACATGCCATGCTTTTGACGAAAAAAAGAAATGTGATGAAAGTTAAGACTTTAGTCAACGTAGTAAATGAGGAATTACGTAACGGTGATCTGATTAAGTATTTTGTCACCCTTTATATTATTAACAACAATAAACCATATTTTAAACGAGCCAATTTAATTGCGTGACACGTGTAATTTTCTGGGGTTTAGAAACAACTATTCCTTTCTGAAATTCAGGGAAGTTGAATTGAAATTTTCTGAAATTTAGCTTTGTGGTATCGATCCCGCCGATACCAGATATGTATATGGGCCCATAGTTTATCGAAAAAAAACATAGTAAAATCAAAAATACTCCAAATATATATATATATATATATATTACTCTTACCACGGGTTTAAACATAATGATGGTTTACAAGTGGTTGACACTCTCTAATTTATCTAAGTCATTTCTATACACATCATTTATACGCATAAGATTGTTTTATGATTGGTTTGGCCTCTTCTATTTTGTGTAATTTCCCGGGCTAAACTGGTTCATGTAAATTCTAGATATGTTTTATTTTTCAGATTTGCACCGTATTTCTTTAAATTTAGTAGAATTGTGAAGTAACTATTTCTTTCTAATACGGAGATATCGATTAGCCTGGTGGCTCCTTTTAATACAACGGTTGCAGATGCGAAACTGGTCACTAGTTGGACGGTTGTGTCTTTGGGCAAGGCACTTTACGGACATTGTCTGAACCCAGCGGAATAATGGGTTCTATCAAATTAAAGGAACGTGTCTATCATATACAACACACTGCAATAGCTCCGGTAAACCGACGATGGGCACAAGATGATCTGATGATTGCCTTGTGTTAACCGCGCGATAAAGAAAAAGGCGGCGAGACCAGTTCGGTGTGCACTGCTTTGAAGAATATCATACAATTCGAGAATATTGGAAATAATATTTGTGTTTGTTTGCTTTTGTATGCCCTTGTTACACTTCCTACACTGTTCTTTTTTTATACTTTTCACTGTTTTAGTTCTACAAAACTCGAAAAACTTCAATGCGTTTTAGTTTATTTTTTCATAATATAGTTAGAATAAAGGGAAATTTCAATTGGGAATAGTAAAAAAACTACTGAAGATAAAAATACAGTTTAAATTGTCCTGAGAACAAAAACTATTAGACAATCTACATTCCAATTTTCATATCATTTGGGCTTACCAATAATTAGTGAGTATTTCATTTGTCAGTGCACCTCAAATTTTTCAAAGTCGAGCAGAATTTTCTTTACATATAAAGTGGTGTTCACTAAAATTTACATAACATATTCTTTATTGGAGGTAGATTCTAGGAATGCGGCTTGTTTAAAAGAGGGTTAAATTATCTTTCTAAACATAGTAAACATTAAATTATATCATAAAGTTTTGTAAAACTGTGCTAAATTAAAAATGAATAAAAAATTAAAAAAAACACTGCGGTACAGCATGTTTGAATTAATGCATTTAGCCGGTAGTGAAAGAGTTAAAGTTGGTAATTGTTTACACTTGCAGGGTAGATTTTACAGTTGAATCGACTAGAATGTGAACGTCATCGTTGCAACACGAATTAGCAACATTGTAAACTGTGGCGCAATTAAAAAATAAAACTTGCTGTTTCTTTTACAACCTAGCTATCAAACCCTGAGGCTGCACGTCCCGGAAAGTTGCTCACACAAATCGTTGAACTCGCACCACCTGCTTTGCTCTTAAGTCTAAAGTATCGAACAATCCAATTCTCGAGTTTTACATTCGGATTGCCTCCTGACAATATTTACGAACTTGGTCATTGTACGTCATTTACAGTTCAAAAACGTTGATCTAAGCAGTTACCTTCTCATACAATAGAACCACAATTTTATTAGTTTGTTCTGTGTACACTATAAATTGGAAAATTTCGACAAAAAAATTGTCTACAAATTTACCCACCATCGTGCCGAGACAGAAGTGGAGGCTATTAGACGTAACCATGCCTATTGTTATCATTGTTGCGCAATATTTATACCTCCTGTAAGATTTGGATGCTTTTGAAGTGACTGGTTGCAGTATTTTCCGCAGTTAAGTTGGGCCATGTGTTTTTAAATATTAACTTCTCCGTAATGTATAGAAGTGAAGTTCATAAGTTAGCATACTGTTAAAAATATTTGAAAACCGCAAATATTAGTAATATCCTAATGTAAAAGTTGAATACAAGTTTTGGAGTTGGAATAACGTCTTGATATTGCTGAAGTTGCGCGTTTTTTGACGAGTCCTGTGTTGTGCTACGTCTGGTGTAGTAGGCACCGCGAAAAGACGTAACATAGAAGTTTTTAAATATGTTGTTGCTACTTCCGCAGGTGGAGCTACGGGTTCCTAGTTTAAAAAATGACGCATATCGTTGTATTAAAAACATAGTTTATGTCTTATGGTAGTTGGTGGTACAGTTGCCAAATTTTAGTTTGTCAACTATTAATTTTTCTTTAGGAACACCACTGTCACCAACGCATTTCATTTGTTTCCAGCTTTTAATGGTTTTCTAAAAATAAGATAACACAGGTTGAGCAATAAACATAAATCACAGTGGAAAAACACAGGAAAAACGGCATTTAGTTTTACTAAAGTAAACACAATAATTAGGTAAAAAATAGAAAAAAACAAGTATACTTACTGACTGTGTGGTGCAGCCAGTCTCTAATATCCTTTGAATAACTTTAAAGTAAAACATGGCAAAACGATAAACTCAAAGTCACCTTGTGAACGCAACAAAATTAACGCATGATTAAGTTTCGAGGTTTAAACATAGAATTATATAAAATGATTGATTTAATACGAAATAAAGGTGATTGCAAATCAAAGCAACATAAAAAAGGCTATTTTGGCATCTTCAGTTGATATGAGTGATACGAATAAGTACGGTAAATACAGTCGAGAATAGTTGTTAGCACGATCTGGAAATGATAAGCATACCATTTCTTGGTGGTAAATAAAATAATAGAACCAAATTAGTCGACTTTACAAGTCCAGCTTAAAACACATAAAGCACACACTTACCAAACTTTGAGGTTTTATCGGTACTGAAAATGCGGAATCAGTGAGAAAATGGTACACTGCAGCTTGTAACAGTAACTAATTCAAAAAGAATGAATATTATGCCATGCGATTCAGTCTAGGCTATTGCAACACAAACTCCCATTGTTACGTAAAACGTTTATGACGGAGATTAGAATGTTTTAGCATAGACATTAGAAAAACATGTCAACAGATTAACTAAATAAAGAGATGAGATATCTTAGAGTTGTTATAAAATATATCCGCCGGTTTAATACATTTTCCCTGTGAAATAGATTTCTCTATTTCGGCTTCTTTAATAAGAACTTTTTCAATGTAGTGGCAACTTCAAACTTGTCATCATATTGAAAGTGCACCGTGATCAAATAATATCAAAGTGATTGCATACTGCTAAGCGGCTATGAGCAATCTGTGCATACGATATCTCCGCTAATTTGCACACGCGCACGCCGTGCAAATCCTAATTTGTGATTTGGTAACCCTATGTTGACGAATTGAGCCGCTCAGCGTCATTTGACCAGTGAATGTCTCTAACACAAAACACCCTGTGTGTCTGTCGTGTAATTCCTTATTCAAATATATTTTAACTGAGCCACTGTTGACAATGTTGCTAAACCGTGTTGAAACGATGACGGTCGCTTTCTAGTCGATAAGTCCAACTGTAAAGTCTGCCCAGAACAATACTTCGTACCCAGTGTACATCCGAACATCGCATTGAAACAACCTTTATTGGAACCGATGAACTATACCGAGGTCGCTACCATAGTTTTGTTTCTGCAAGCATAAACGCATGGGTCCCATAGTTATCTACATTTCCACACTAATGTTTTAAGTTAAAGCCTCTCGTCAAGCGCTGTAGTAAAATGAAGCTAGATTCCCAAACAGCCCAATTTCGTTTTTAATAGCTTCGGGGAATTCCCCTGGGTTTAGTACATAAATTTATGTTTTACATATCTGTGTCATGTTATCTAACAATTCTATAAGTTGTAATCCCATTTGACAAAAAACTAGTTGGAGATTTCGGGGAGAAATGGCTTGCCTGTCATAATCATGATTTGGGTACAAATCCTTTTTAGGGTATTTCCCTAGGTAATTTATTTATCTTTTCTCATTGGTAAAGTGGCGGCTACCACACTAACATTTACCAAACCTGATCAAATTGAAGCAGCTGTTCTAACGCTATGCTTAAAAAAGCTATTATTTTAGAAAATTACCATTTTGGTTTTTAGAGTCTCAGGAGAATTCACTAGAATGTATATTCACAACTCAATTTGGTGACCGGAATCAACGCAACGATATGGTTCAGTGAATACCAAATGACGTAATACGAATGGGTTAAGGGACGATGAAGAAATTGACAGGACCATAATATTAATATCGTTACAGTGATTTAAGTTAATATGTAGTCAACGGAATAAATGAGGAATTACGTAACGTTGATCTGATTAAGCATTCTGTATCACTTAATGTTATTACCCCCAATAAACCATATTTTAAGCCAGACAAATTTAATTCCGTGACTCGTGTAAATTCCTTGGGTTTAGAAACAATTATTCCTTTCTGAAATTCAGTCTAGAAGCGTGTGGTATCGAGTAAGTTCCCTTTCCGCCTATAACAGATCTGTGCATGCCCATATTTATCCCGAAAAGAAACGTAGAAAAATCAAGATTTACTGGGTTCTACCAAATTGAAGAAACGTGTCTATCATATACAACACACTGAAATATCTCCGGTAACACGGCGGTGGGCGCGAGGTAATCTAACGATTGCCCGTATGTTAACCAACCCCTTGTTTTTCCCATTCGAGGGGATAAAAATAAATATCCTATCCTATCCGATCCTATTGACGATAACGCTGAAAATGCTAAAAAGAATGGCCTCTTTTTTACATTTTCCCGCATTGTGAAATTTTCCTTGGGTTTTAAAAAAAAGTAAAAGTCTAGGAAAACTATGGGCATGCCAGTTAGGATTTTCTGAAACCTGATTCACTAAAGCGTTCTACTTACAATAAACTAAAATTGTCAACCAGGGGTTAACTGTACAGCGATAATTGTTAATCAAACATAGTACAGCCGATTGTAAACTGCCCAAGTGGCAGTTAAGTTTCTAACTCAGAGACTGAAGAACAGTATAATGAATAAAATAACTAATGGTGAAGCGTTGCTGTATAATTTAGTTTCTGATGGCCAGGTTTTCATATTCCCCTTCTGGTGGACTCTGTATTTCTGTAAATAACAAGGAGAATCATTTGTTTAGACATGTATTAACCCTTGGAAGTTGATTATATATAATAAAAAATATTCCTAACCACATCTGTTTATATTTGTTGAGCTTTATAGATGCGATGCGTAGAATATTACAATAAATATCCAGCTATAACCGGACTAACACGTTTCTGCAACCAAGTAATGTTTCTACTGTGTTTACCTTCATAAACGTTTCTTGGATCCGGATCAAATTTGACAGCAGGAACTTCTGCAGTTTCTCTTCCGCGTTTGCTGTGAAAATAACTAAGGAGTTTACTGGTAGGTAAGTACGTCGCCTTTAGCCGAAGCAAGGAAGTTTCGATACTGGTCGCTAGCTAGTCAGTTGTGTCCTTGGGCAAGGCACTTAACGGACATTGCCTAAACCCAGTGGTTTAATGGGTTCTGCTAAATTAAAGTAACATTTGAATCATACATCAGTGCAATAGCTCCGGTAACCCGACGGTGGCCGCGAGGTGATTTAACGATTTTTCGTGTGTTAACCCCGTTGATTTTCCATTCACGGGGTTAAACATAAATATCCTATTCTATCCAAATATCCTTTTCCTACTGCACCTAACGTTAAGTTATAAAGACAACTCGTTTATATACCAGGAAAAAGATTTACGGTTCTCGAATACGATAAATAGTTTTAGTTTTTCTTCGCGCTTTCGTAATAGAAATGATAAGCGTTAATGAATAATATAAGCAAGACAAAAGTAAAAAACTACAGTAGTTGACTGGTTATAGTGAATACTAATGGTAGATAGTTATAATAATTTATGAATTCTTATGCCAAAAGATATTGGATCTAACCTTCGCCTTCTGATACAAATCACTGCAATCCCCACCACTATAAGAACGACACATATTGGGAGGATAATGTACAGAACGAGTTTCGTTTCTTCTGTCAATTCAAATTAGGTGAAAATGGTCATTATCAACTGTTCTAGGTACAGTACACATAGCTACAGTACAAAATCTAATCCCATAAGTGGGAATTACTGGTTTATTGTATGTATCATAATTAATTATCACTTAGAATTTATTGGCAGCAATTTAATCAAACTTAAATCGTAACCTGAAATGCCAGATAACGGCAAATTTTCGCAAATAGAGCCACTGAAGTTGGGCTGGCAAGTGCAGTGAAAATGGCAGCCGCTTTCGTTACAAACTCCACCGTTGGCACATGGAGAAGATGCACACAAACTTGTTCCGTCAACTTTAACAATATTTTGGTTAGCTCGTGTCTAACATAGATGGGATGTTATTTATAAAGCTTACCACGCCTCTCACAAGCATATCCTATGCTCGTAGAACAATTCTGTGCAAACCAACTTCCATTTCGGGGTAAAGACAAACAACCATCACCATTTGGTGCAGATTGGTCCACCAAATTGTTGTAACCATCCATATTGCTACCATCTGACCACAGCCAAGTTAAATTGGTCAATTTTCCTCCAAGCCATATTGGTACATTGCTCAGCCAAAGTTGATTGATTTGGTTGAGATAAATTTGCGCTTCTTCAGATTTTACGATGGCGAGTGATGCTTTTAAGGAGTTACATTGCGTCTCAGCGGCTTTATGTGAAGTGAGTTGCGTTGGGACTTTGTTGATGTGAAGTTCGCAATCGTTTTCGAACGAATAAAATCGAGCTGATTAAAAAAAATCCATTCTTATTCACAACCATTGGGTGTATTAGTGATATTACCTTTTTAGTACAATTTCAATTTATAAATCAGTTAAAATAAGCAGTAATCGTAATTTACGTGTTTGTAATCTATTCCTTAATTGTCAATATGTATATGACAAAATAACTTTTCTATTTAATTAACTGTTACGTTAATCGTGAGGTCATTTCGGTACTTTACGTTCGTTTCGTTTCTGTGTGCTGCTCTTGTTGAAATCATTACTAAAAGAAACTACGAAAATCATTCTGTGTTGGCTAATAATTATGTGTCCCAGGGCAATTCCCCTGGGAAGTTAAAAACCAAAACGGTATTTTTTTAAAAATTCAGCTTTCTGGGCATAGCAATACATGGCAGCTCCAATTTTGATCAGATTTGCTAGAATGTTAATGCGTTAACCACTGCTTTACCACTAATAAGAAAGAAAAATATTTCCTATGAAAAAATATATAAATAAAATAAAGAATTGCTCCTAATCATGATTGTGAGTTGTTAAAGGCATACCATATCGCACCGACATCTCCAAAATTCTTAGAAAACATGACCTAGATATGTAAAAACAAAAATTTATGTACTAAACCCAGGGGAATTTCCCGAAGCCGTTAAAAACTATATCGGATTTTAGAAATTTAGCTTCCTTTTCACTATAGCGTTTTTATGTGTGGTAAAATATTATTATTCCTTTTTAACTGCAAAAGAAAAAGAAGTTTGATTTGGTAACTATGTAACTCATGCGTTTATGCTTAGTATAACAGGCGGGTTGAAACTTTCTGGCATGTTAGATAACATGGACATAGCGTGCACTTTTCTGACAAAAACATATGTTCTGTAATAAACATGGTTGGTTTGTTACCTCAGGGACCCATGTGTTTTTGCTTGCAGAAACAAACTACATATGTGTAAAATACACTACATGGGGTTTGGGACCCTGCTTGCATAAACACATACCACGTGTTAAACCACCACTATTTGTAAAACACATAATTGTCAAATATATTCACGCCAGGTCCTGTTATCCAATATTCCAGAAAAGTTTAACCGGACTGTCATAGTTTTGTTTCTGCAGGCATAAACGTATGGGTCCCATAGTTATCAAACCAAACTTCTTTTCCATGGTAGTTAAAAAAGAAATAATCATGTTAGATTTACGAACATTTCATCACAATAATTTAAATTAAAGACTCTTGTCAAGCGTTGTATTGAAATGAAGCTAAATTCCAAAACAGCCCGATTTAGTTTTTCTAGGCTTCGGGGAATCCCCCTGCGTTTAGTCCATGAATTTCTGTTTTTACATATCTGGATCATGTTATCTTACAATTTTTAAAGTTTTAATCCGATTTGACGACTTATCGTTG
>CH003392.1:94409-139773 GCA_000149265.1 Ciona savignyi
TTTCCAGGCTAAACTGGTTAATTTAACTTCTAGTTATTTTTTTTTAGATTTGTATCGTAAATCTCTAAGTTTAGTAGAAATTTGAAGTAACTATTTCTTTCTAATACGGAGGTATCGACGATAACGTCGAAAATGCTAAGAAAGAATGACATATTTTTTTACATTTTCACCGATTGCGAAAATTCCCCTTGAGTTTTTATAAAAAAAAGTCAAAGTCTAGGCAAACTATGGGCATTCCAGTTGGATTTTTGAAAGTTTCAACCTGATACAATAAAGCGTTCTACTTACAATAAACTAAAATTGTCAACCAGGGGTTAATTGTACAGCGATAATTGTTAATCAAACATAGTACAGCCGATTATAAACTGTCCAAGCCGCAGTTGAGTTTCTATCCCAGAGATTGAAGAACAGTAAAACGAATTAAATATATAATGATACAGCGTTGCTGTGTAATTTAGCTTCTGATGGCCATGATTTCATATTCCCCTTCTAGTGGACTCTGTATTTCTGTAAATAACAAGGCAAATTATTGGTTTGAAAACCCTTGGAAGTTGATTAAATGAAATAAAAAAAATCCCAACCACACGTGTCTATATTTGTTGAGCTTTGTAGATGCGATACGTAGCATATTACAATAAATATCCAGCTATAACCGGACTAACACGTTACTGCAACCAAGTAATGTTTCTACTGTGTTTACCTTCATAAACGGTTCTTGGATCCGGAGCGAATTGGACAGCAGGAACTTCTGCAGCTTTTCTTCCGCGTTTGCTGCGAAAATAACTAAGGAGTTTACTGCGTCCCACAGATTAGTCTGGTAGATAAGTGCGTCGCCTTTAGCCGAAGCGAGGAAGGTTCGATACTGGTCGCTAGCTAGTCAGTTGTGTCCTTGGACAAGAAACTTAACGGACATTTCCTGAACCCAGATCCTTATTGGGTTCTGCTAAATTAAAGAAACATTTGAATCATACATAACTCACTGCAATAGCTCCTGTAACCCGACGGTAGGCGCGAGGAGATCTAACGATTTCCCGTGTGTTAACCCCGTTGGATTTTCCATTCACGCGGATAAACGAAAATATTCTATTCTATCCTATCCTCTTCTACTGCACCTAACGTAAAGTTATAAAGAAAACTCGTTTGCATACCAGGAAAACGCTTTACGGTGGTCGAATACGATAAATAGTTTTAGTTTTTCGCGCTTTCGTAATAGAAATGATAAGCGTTGATGAATAATATAAGCAAGACAAAAGTAAATAAAAAAACTACAGTAGTTGACTAGTTATAGTGAATACTAATGGTGGATAGTTAAAATAATTTATGAATCCTTATGCCAAAAGATAGTGGAACTAACCTTCGTTTTATGATACAAATCACTGCAATCCCCACCATTATAAGAACGACACATATTGGAAGGATAATGTACAGCACGAGTTTTGTTTCTGCTGTGAATTCAAATTAAGTGAAAATGGTCATTATCAACTTTTCTAGGTACAGTAAACATAGCTACAGTGCAAAATCTAATCCCATAAGTGGGCATCACTGGTTTTTTGTATATATCATAATTAATTATCATTTAGAATTTACTTGGCAGCCATTCAATCAAACTGTTAAATCGTAACCTGAAACACCAGATAATGGCAAAATTTCGCAAATGGAGCCACTGAAGTTGGGCTGGCAAGTGCAGTAAAAATGGCAGCCGCTTTCGGTACAAACTCCACCGTTGGCACATGGAGAAGATGCACAAAAACTTGTTCCGTCAACTTTAACAATATTTTGGTTAGCTCATGTCTAACATAGATGCGATGTTATTTATAAAGCTTACCACGCCTCTCACAAGCATATCCTATGCTCGTAGAACAATTCTGTGCAAACCAACTTCCATTTCGAGCTAAAGACAAACAACCATTACCATTTGGTGCAGATTGGTCCACCAAATTATTGTAACCCTCCATATTGCTACCATCTGCCCACAGCCATGTAAAATTGGTCAATTTTCCTCCAAGCCATATTGGTACATTGTTCAGCCAAAGTTGATTGATTTGGTTGAGATAAATTTGCGCCTCTTCATATTTTACGATGCGAGTGATGCTTGTAAGGAGTTACATTGCGTCTCAGCCGCTTCATGCGAGGTAAGTTGCGTTGAGATTTTGTTGATGTGGAGTTCGCAACCGTTTTCGAACGAATAAAATCGAGCTGATTAAGAAGAAATCTGATTAAAATATATTCTAGCAAGATCGGATTTACATAGTCAGTAGTTATCACTTACGAAATAACACTATTTCATTTACACGCACTTTATTCCTACCTTGATTGCAATTTCTTCCAGCAAACCCAGCCTCACAGAGACACTTGTAATCACCCAATATCCTACTACAACCGCCACCATTCGCACAAGGATTTGGAGTGCATAAATCTAAAACAATAAATGTATTGGTTTAAATTAACGATTAATATCGTTTTAGCATTCGCTCTTACAAATAACAATACTAATACCTGTGGTGAATCGATGCTTTCGGGAACTGATATAATTGTTTGTATGATGATCACGTGTATTGTTTGTATAGAACACCTATGTCAACGTATTTTTACTTACAAGTAATTGGCGTCGTATTTACGACGAGTATACACCGCCCTTTGTAGTTAAAACGCCTGCCATTATTGCAATTAAAATGGGCGTCGAAATGTCTCCCCACTTTGCTATATATTACCGTGTATGTAAACGTACAAAATATTGCCACTAAACGCGTTATACTATGCGCTGCATTCTCAGTATTAGAATGCAGCTAACAGAATAAAATACTGCCTTGCGTCTATAGTCTATATTCTGAGTTCTATGCTGCAAGTTACTGGAGTCAGATTAAGACAAGCACCGATTTCACAAACTGGAAAGGACAGCCTAAAGTGACCTTTTGGTTTAGCGACGAGCGGCCAAATGCGCTTGCCCCGATAAGAAGAAATAAAAAATAAATTAGGGGTGCTAAATTGTTGAACCCGACGTGATCTGAACACGCAACCTTCTCGAAGAAAAGTGTGTAACCAAAGCTTATAGAGAAAGAAACTTAAAGTTACCGCCAAGAACTGTTTACAGAAGAAACCGCCTGAAAGTTTTTTTTGTCATCATCAACTCAAGTCAGCGACGTTGACGATTAAGAACTATCTAATTCAAGATTAAGAACTATCTAATTTACCCAATTAAGTCAAGTCCAAGACAGGAATCTACATTAAAAAAAAGTTGTTCGCTACAGCCCATTCGCCGTATCAATTCCGACGAACGAAGAAAAAATCTCTACGATCAGGAGTGTATTTAATCTGTTTGTAAATCATTTTATAATCTTATATTTTTTTGATTTTTAGTTATTGTTTCTGCTTATGTTAAATACTTATTGATTGCTAAGTAACTGTGTTTGCTTGATAACTGCAATCCAGAGCCACCTGGTTAATTTTATTTGACTTCCAAAAAATGTGTAGTCCTGGGTTGGTTATTAAATACTTGGATACTACAATGATGCATAATAGCGGTGTCTCACTTTACAGGTTTGAAAACAGAAAGAACAAACCGACACCATCCACAATTGAACGAACACCGTCTCAGAAAATGGTTAGTAGCGCTAACGATATTTTGCCTCATGACCCTAAGTTTCGCTTATACAGCAACCTGCCAAGTATTCAAACAGGCGCGCCTAAGTCCTACTCTTGTCTGTTGTGTAGTAGTAATGTTGACGCGCCGTTTAAATTATGTTTTTGTTGCAAATTTGGCGTAAATGGTCGTCGCCAAGTGCGAAAGACAAATATTCGTAGGCGTGAACGCGTTTCTAGATTGTGTTCTAAACGAACATTTGAATCCGATCGAATTAGGTCTTTCTTTGTTTTTGATAAAAAGAGTGGAATACACTATTTAGTTGACGAAAGTGAGGAATTTTCAACTGTGCCTCCAATGGATAATGAAATGTCTTTATATAATCCCGCTTGTTGCGCCCTATCGTTGAACGACACTAATATTAGAGTGTCTGGTCATAAACAAGTCTCTATATCATTTAAGGACGTCGGTGTATTTCGTTGGAGATTTCGTATTGGTAATGTACGGCATCCCGTTCTCGGTCGGGATTTCTTACGATATTTTGGTTTTATCGCGGACCTGCGTAATTGTCGCCTTGTCCGGTCTCCTAGGCATAATAACTTTTCTGACGTACGTTTCCAGGGTACGCACAAATTAGTTTGTGTAAATGGCATATCTGCGCCTAAATATAATGCATATTGTCGCTCTACGCTTCCCACCGTGGTTTCATGTGTTTCGAAGTCCTCCCTTTTAAACAATAGACCCGACAATTCTACTCGGTATGAAAAAGAGGGTGAGACTACCCGTCTAAGTGATTCGTTTCCGATTGTTAATCGTACCGCCAAGGTTGATGCATTAGCTACGGCTGTCCTTCCCGTTTGTAATGTTTCGGTGCAACTTAAAGATAAGAATATTGTAGATCGCACTTATCACAACGCATCGCCTATAGTACCACCCATACCTCGACGTGTTACGAGCGCTCTTCGAATTCCAGAACGAGTAACGATAGCCCCACCAATCCCGCGTCGAGTTACACTGTCTGTACGTAGAACCTACCGCGACGTGTAGCGTAAGTTTCTTGATATATATATTGTTATTTTCCTTCTTTATCTGTCCCACAGCGAGACTATTTTAGCTCGATTGTTTGTATTTCGACTTTTAAGTATCACCCGATATGTAGACTACGCTTCGGTTTGACTAACTGGTTGGCAAAAGTATAGCATTAAATGGGTCTTGTGGTTTAAATATGTTGTTGCTACTTCCGCCGGTGGAGCTACGGGTTCCTAGTTTGAAAAATGACGCGTATCATTGTATCAAAAACATAGCAAATAGTATATATCTAATGGTTATAATTAAAGGTAAGGGTTGATATGAGTGATACGAAAAAGTACGGTTAATACGGTCAAAAATAGTTGTTAGCACGATACGAAAATGATAAGCATACGATTTTTTGTGGTAAATAAAATAATAAAATTAAATTAGTCGACTTTACAAGGCCAGCTTAAAGCACAGGTAGCACACACACTTACCAAACTTTAGGATTTTATCGGTACTGAAAATGCGGCATCAGAGGGGAAATGGTACACTGCTGCTTGTACAGCAAATAATTCAAAAAGAAAGAATCTTATGCCATGCGATTTAGTCTAGGCGATTGCAACACAAAGTCACAGACTCCCATTGTTACGTAAAACGTTTATGACGGAGATTAGAATGTTTTGGCATAGACATTAAGAAAATATGTAAACAGATTAAAAAAATAAAGGATGAGATATCTTACATTTGTTATAAAATGTATCCGCCGGTTTAATACATTTTCACTGTCCTCATAGATTTCTCTATTTCGGCTTCTTTAATAAGAACTTTTTCAATGTAGTGGCAACTTCATACTTGTTATCATATTGAAAGTACATTGAAACACCGTGATCAAATAATATAATATTGAAAGTGCATACTGCTAAGCTGATAGGTGTCTTAAACTCCGAGAGCTTACGTGCAAGCTGTGCAGACGATTTCTCTGTTAATTTGCACACGCGCACGCCGTGCAAATCCTAATTTGTGATTTAGTAACCCTAGGTTGTCAACCCTGTGTTGACGAATTGAGCCGCTCAGCGTAACTTGACCAGTGATTGTCTCTTAAACAAAACACCCTGTGTGTCTATCGTGTAATTCCTTATTCAAATATTTTTTAACTAAGTTATGTTTACAATGTTGATAAACCGTGTTGAAACGGTGACGGTCGCTTTCTACTCGATAAGTCCAACTGTAAAGTCTGCCCAGAACAATACGTCGTACCTAGTGTATATCCGAACATCGCATTAACACAACCTTAATTGAAACCGATGAACGATACAGAGGTCGCTGTCATAGTTTTGTTTCTGCAAGCATAGACGCGAGGGTCCCAAAGTTATCAACATTTCAACACAAATGTTTTAAGTTAAAGCCTCTCGTCAAGCGCTGTAGTAAAATGAAGCTAAATTTCAAAACAGCCCGATTTAGTTTTTAATAGCTTCGGGGAATTTTCCGGGGTTAAGTACATGTCTGGGTCATGTTATCTATCAATTCTTAAAGTTGAAATCCGATTTGACAAAACCTTGTTGGAGATGTCGGGGCGATATGGCTTGCCTGTCATAATCACGATTTAGGAACAAATTCTTTTTAGGGTATTTCCCTAGTTATTTTATTTATCTTTTCTCATTGCTTTAGCGGCGGCTACCGCACTAACATTTACCAAATCTCAGGACCATAATAATAATATCGTTACAGTGATTTAAGTTAAAACTATAGTCAACGGAATAAATAAGGAATTACGTAACTATGATCTGATTAAGTATTTTGTATCACTTAATGTTAATACCCCCAATAAACCATATTTTAAGCCAGGCAAATTTAATTGCGTGACTCGTGTAAATTTCTGGGGTTTAGATACAAATATTCCTTTCTCAAATTCAGTCTAGAAGCGTTGTGGTATCGATTAAGTTCCGTTTCCGCCGATACCAGATCTGTGCATGCTGATGGTTTATCCCGAAAAAAAACGTAGGAAATTAAAATATATATCTCTATATATATTACTCTCAACAGCGGTTAAAAAATAATAATGGTTTACACGTGGTTGACGCTCTCTAATTTATCTAAGTTGTTTCTATAGACATCATTTATACGCGTAATAAGATTGTTTTTATGATTGGTTTGGCCTCTTCTATTTCGTGAAATTTCCCAGGATAAACTGGTTAATTTAAATTCTAGCTATGTTTAATTTTTCAGATTTGTATCGTAATTTCTTTAAATTTAGTAGAATTTTGAAGTAACTTTTTCTTTCTAATACGGAGATATCGACGGTAACGTCGAAAATGCTAAAAAGAATGGCATATTTTGTTTACATTTTCCCCGATTGCGAAAATTCCCCTTGAGTTTTTATAAAGAAGTAAAAGTCTAGGCAAACTATGGGCATGCCAGTTAGGATTTCTGAAAGTTTCAACCCGATTCACTAAAGCGTTTTACTTACAATAAACTAAAATGGTCAACGACGGGTTAATTGTACAGCGAAAATTGTTAATTAACCATAGTACAGCCGATTATAAACTGTCCAAGTGGCAGTTAAGTTTTAAACCCAGAGACTGAAGAACAGTAAATAAATAAAATAACTAATGGTGAACCGTTGCTGTATAATTTAGCTTCTGATGGACAGGTTTTCATATTCCCCTTCTGATGGACTCTGTATTTCTGTAAACAACAAGGCGAATTATTTGTTTGGAAATGTATTAACCCTTGAAAGTTAATTATATAAAAATAAAAAATAATCCCAACCACACAAGTTTATACTTGTTGAGCTTTATAAATGCGATACGTAGCATATTACAATAAATACCAGCTATAACCGGACTTAACACGCAACTCAGTAATGATTCTACTGCGTTTACCTTCATAAACAGTTCTTGGATCCGGAGCGAATTGGACAGCAGGAACTTCTGCAGTTTCTCTTTCGCGTTTGCTGTGAAAATAACTAAGGAGTTTTACTGGTAGATAAGTACGTCGCCTTTAGCCGAAGCGGGAAAGTTTCGATACTGGTCGCTAGCTAGTCAGTTGTGTCCTTGGGCAAGGCACTTAACGGACATTGCCTGAACCCAGCGGTTTAATAAGTTCTGCTAAATTAAAGTAACATTTGAATCATACATAACTCAGTGCAGTGCAATAGGTTCGGTAACCCGACGGTGGCCGCGAGGTGATTTAACGATTTTCCGTGCGTTAACTCCGTTGGTTTTCCCATTCACGGGGTTAAACTTAAATATCCTTTTCTATCTAATCTTTTTCCTACTGCACCTAACGTAAAGTTATGAAATAAACTCGTTTGTATACCATGAAAAAGATTTACTGTACTCGAATACGATAAATAGTTTTAGTTTTTCTTCGCGCTTTCGTAATAGAAATGATGAGCGTTAATGAATAATATAAGCAAGACAAAAGTAAAAAAACTACAGTAGTTGACTAGTTATAGCGAATACTTATGGAGGATAGTTAAACTAATTTATGAATACTTATGCCAAAAGATAGTGGATCTAACCTTCGCCTTCTGTTACAAATCACTGCAATCCCCACCACTATAAGAATGACACTTATTGGAAGGATAATGTACAGCACGAGTTTCGTTTCTGCTGTGAATTCAAATTAAGTGTAAATGGTCAATATCAACTTTAAAAGGTACAGTACACATAGCTAAAGTGCAAAATCTAATCCCATAAGTGAGCATTACTGGTTTATTGTATGTATCATAATTAATTATCATTTACAATTTACTTGGCAGCCATTCAATCAAACTTTTGAGTCGAAACCTGAAATACCAGATAATGGCAAAATTTCGCAAATTGAGCCACTGAAGTTGGGCTGGCAAGTGCAGTGAAAGTGGCAGCCGCTTTCGGTACAAACTCCACCGTTGGCACATGGAGAAGATGCACACAAACTTGTTCCGTCAACTTTAACAATATTTTGGATAGCTCATGTCTAACATAGATGCGATGTTATTTATAAAGCTTACCACGCCTCTCACAAGCATATCCTATGCTCGTAGAACAATTCTGTGCAAACCAACTTCCATTTCGGGTTAAAGACAAACAACCATCACCATTTGGTGCAGATTGGTCCACCAAATTGTTGTAACCATCCATATTGCTACCATCTGACCACAGCCAAGTTAAATTGGTCAATTTTCCTCCAAGCCATATTGGTACATTGATCAGCCAAAGTTGATTGATTTGGTTGAGATAAATTTGCGCCTCTTCAGATTTTACGATGGCGAGTGATGCATTTAAGGAGTTACATTGCGTCTCAGCGGCTTCATGTGAAGTGAGTTGCGTTGGGATTTTGTTGATGTGAAGTTCGCAACCGTTTTCGAACGAATAAAATCGAGCTGAATAAAAAAATTCATTCTTATTCACAACCATTGGCTGTATTACGAATATTACCTTTTTAGTACAATTTCTATGTTTTGTCTAAATCATTGTTAAAATATTTGTTTCCATGTAATCTTGTACAATTTATAAATCAGTTAAAATAAGCAGTAATCGTAATTTACGTGTTTGTAATCTATTCTGTAATTGTCAATATGTATATGCCTAAATAACTTTTCTATTTAAATAACTGTTACGTTAATCGTGAGGTCATTTCGGTACTTTACTTTCGTATCGTTTCTGTGTGTTGCTCTTGTTGAAATCATTACTAAAAGAAACTACGAAAATTATTCTGTGTTGGCTAATAATTATGGGTCACAGGGCAATTCCCCTGGGAGGTAAAAACCAAAACGTTATTTTTTCAAAAATTCAGCTTTCTGGGCATAGCAATACACGGCAGCTCCAATTTTGATCAGATTTGCTAGAATGTTAATGCGTTAACCGCTGTTTTACCACTAATAAGAAAGAAAAACATTTCCTATAAAAATATATATAAATAAAATAAAGAATTTTTCCTAATCTTGATTGTGAGTTGTTAAAGGCATACCATATGGCACCGACATCTCCAAAATTCTTAGAAAACATGACCTAGATATGTAAAAACAAAAATTTATGTACTAAACCCAGGAGAATTTTCCGAAGCTGTTAAAAACTATATCGGATTTTAGAAATTTAGCTTCCTTTTCACTATAGCGTTTTTATTTGTGGTAAAATATTATTATTCCTTTTTAACTGCAAATGAAAAAGAAGTTTGATTTGGTAACTATGGAACTCATGCGTTTATGCTAAGTATGACATGCGGGTTGAAACTTTCTGGAATGTTAGATAACATAGACATAACGTGCACTTATCTGACAAAAACATATATTCTGTAATAAATATGGTTGGTTTGTTACCTCAGGGACCCATGTGTTTTTGCTTGCAGAAACAAACTACATATGTGTAAAATCCACTACATGGGGTTTGGCATGCATACCGTGCATGCATAAACACATACCACGTGTTAAACCACCAATATTTGTAAAACACATAATTGTCAGATATATTCACGCCAGGTCCTGTTATCCAATATTTCAGAAAAGTTTAACCGGACTGCCAAAGTTTTGTTTCAGCAGGCATAAACGTATGGGTCCCATAGTTATCAAACCAAACTTCTTTTCCATGGTAGTTAAAAAAGGAATAATCATGTTAGATTTACAAACATTTCATCACAATAATTTAAATTAAAGTCTCTTGTCAAGCGTTGTATTGAAATGAAGCTAAATTCCAAAACAGCCCGATTTAGTTTTTCTAGGCTTCGGGAAATCCCCCTCCGTTTAGTCCATGAATTTCTGTTTTTACATATCTGGATCATGTTATCTTACAATTTTTAAAGTTTTAATCCGATTTGACGACTTGTCGTTGGAGATGTCGGCGCGCCATGCCATGTCTGTCGCAATCATGATTTGAGGATAAAATCTTCATCTGATTCAAATAAGAAAAGCTGTTCAAGCGCTATGCCCGAAAAATCTATTTTTTTAGAAAATAATTACTTTTACGTACTAGGAAAATTCCCCTGGATTTAATACCCAAAATTTTGGTTTCTGCATTTCTAGACCATGTTGTCTAGCAAATGACAAAGTTATATTACGATTTTATTGCCCCTTCTGGTAGATGTCGAAACCACAGGCCATAACTGTCACAATCGGGATTTAGGAACATATTTTTATTTTTAGGGTATTTCCTAAGTAAATATTTTGTTTTGTGTAATTGGTAAAGCAGTGGCTAGTTCACGTACATTTTACCAATTCGGATCAAAATTAAGACGTCGTTTATGCGCTAAGCCCAAAAAACCTAAAATTTTAGAACAAAAATACCGTGTTGGTTTTTCACCTCCCAGGTGAATTCCCATGTGTATATCACCGAAATTTTATTTTTTTCAAATCTAGACCATGGTGTCTAACAAATAACAGTTTCAATGCGATTCCATTACCCTTTTGGTAGATGTCGGAGCCACAAGCTATGCCTGTCACAATCTTGATTTAGGAACATATCTTTCATTTTAACCTTTGTTTTTTTATTTTGGGTAACATAACGAGGGGAATTCTCCTAGGTATGTTACCCAAACTTTTGGTTTCTGCATATCTCAACCATTTAATCTAACACATTACAAAGTTTTATTGCGATTCCATTACCCCTTCTGATAGATGTCGGAGCCACAAGCTATGCATGTCACAATCGTAATTTTAAAAAAATCTTATTTTTTAGGGTATTTCCCTAAGTATTTTTTTCATTTCTTTTAAAGGTTATATTTTTGGCTAATATTCTTACATTTTACAAAATCTAATTAAAATTGGAGTAGCCGTTCAATCGCTACGCCCAAAAATTCTTATTTATTAAAAAATATACCGAATTGGTTTTTCACCTCCTAGAGGAATCCCCCTAAGTAAATTACCCAAAATTTTAGTTTCTGCATATCTAGATTATGTGCAATAACAAATTACAAAATTTTATTGCGATTTCATTACTCCTTTTGGTAGATGTCGGAGCCACAAGCCATGCCTGTCAAACCTTTGACTAAAAAAAAGAAAGAAAAAAAACGGACAAAAACAATATGTGTCCCATTTTTTCCAAGTAAGACCAATAAAAACATGAATTAAACTAATATTCTGATTAAAATTATTTCCAGCAAATACTGATTCACATAGTAACTAGTAATCACCTACGAAATAACACTATTTCATATACACGCACTTTATTCCTACCTTGATTGCAATTTCTTCCAGCAAACCCAGCCTCACAGAGACACTTGTAATCGCCCACTCTTCTACTACAACCGCCACCATTCGCACAGGGATTTGGAGTGCAGAAATCTAAAACAATAAATTTATTGGTTTAAATTAGGCTTACGATTAATATCGTTTTAGCATTTGCTCTTACAAATAACAATACTAATACCCATACACAATTTTCAACTCTTCTAACAAATCCTCGGAAACGCAAACTCTAACTAAATCTGTAATCAGTCTAATTATAACAAGTTATACATACATAAAGGAATAGCTCAATCAAAGTAAAACTCCTGAGATGTTTAAATAATGTAGCAGATATTTATAATGTATGTAGCGGTCAAGGTGTGATCTATTTTTGAGGAATTCCGAAAGATTAAAGAATAAAAGCAATGCCATTTTCGGGGTAATATTGTTGTAATATTCGAAAGAAAACTCTATAGTTACCTATATTTTTATTTTTATTTTTCCTGGTTCCCAAAAACTAATCCATGTCTTAAGTGGGCTTTAATTAAATTTTATGTGACTTTCCGTAAAAGGATTCAATGTAGATTTCCGCATGTTTCTTATCGTGAAATTCTATCGAGTTATCGTGGTTTTAATCATTTGTGGTTATTTTGAATTGCCTACATTTCTAAGATTTCGCACGTCAAATAAGATTAAAGTAGAAACTACTGGTGTTCGATTTAAGATTTTATTGTGTCTCGGAAATTCCCATGTAAATGTCACTTAACTTAAATTGCTTAAATTTTCATTTTAAGTCATAATAAATTATCTTTATTGCTGGTGTCACCCACCAAATAATAAATAATTGTAGTAAAAAAGTAAACGCAGAATGCGGTAGGATTCGAAGTGACCCCTTAAAACTTAATAAGGCCTAGAAACCAGTAATCTGCACCATCGAAGTGGCAATAATATAAGTACGACTCAGCAGTACACAGTTTGTATGCTCACCTGTATCACAGTTTTGTCCACTGTAACCAGGCAAACAGGAGCAGCTATAGTTCAGTGGTAATTGGTTACACGTCCCTCCATTTAGACAGGTTGTAAGCTGACATAGATCTGTTGAAGATATACATTGTTATTAAATGCATGGATTTGGTTTTTCACATAAGTACTTATATTAGCAGTGAATAGCACATATGCCCCCACCTGTTTCACAGTTTCGACCACTGTAACCAGGCAAACAGGAACAGCGGTAGTTCAGTGGTAATCTGTTACATGTTCCACCATTTTGGCAAGTCGTAGACAGACATAGATCTGTTAGTTATGCATTGTTTAATTTATTTATCGCTTTAAAATTCCGCACTAAATATATAATTTAAGACACTCGATATTTTTCATTTAACAACAATACTGTCATGCATGGCCTTGAGTAAACCACGGTTGGTTTATTCTTATAAGCTGAATCGTGACCTTACGACTACAGAAACAAATGTTGGCATCTTGTTTTTTTTAGAGCAAATCTAGTTTAAAAACAGCAGTCAGTACCTCTTTGACAAATAAAATACTTCGTACGAGTGCACATGTCATCTATCCAACCACCTTTAATGTTCGAGTAAGGGTAGATATTATCGTACGGAGTCATTGCTACACATACTTTTTTTAAAATAGGGATATTCGGTTCAATACCGATCCAGTGTTGGTAAGCATTAGTGGCTCCTGCCGGAGGTAATCGCGTTCCATCCCACCATTTCCACTCGGTTTCTCCTGAAAACAGAGAAATAAGCCTCCAGTAACAAAATGTAAAGGTAAAAGTGTTTGCAACAATGCTGTAAACGATCTGTTTTAAGAAAAGTTTTAAGGAATAGAGGTATTAGAACGAGGCAAAAATGTAAAAGTGTATTCTAACAAAATTCATTCATTTCATTCGGAATTCCAATGATATTTAACTGCTTTTCAAATCTTTCCATAAACAGGCGATTAAATAGATTGGAATTAATTCTTTGTTCGATACCTGTGGGCTAGCGTTTTTCTTTTTCAGTTCTACTGTCCGAAGCGTTGACTGAGCTTGCTTCAAAATGCTGGCCTGCGCAGCAAAAAGTATACTTTCCACAGACCGCCTACTAATTACTGAAATGGTGTTTTATTATGGGCATCACTTAATCAGTCAGGCGCGCGTGTTTTTCGTTGATTGTTTTATTATAACGGGTTGAAATCCAGTTATGTCCTTTACTTTGGCCTTTCTTGTATATTCCACGACGTTTATTTTGTTAGTTGCTAAAATATGTGTGTTACAGCGCCAAGTTAAGTTATAAGTTTGTTTAAACTTTGAATCAAATTCAGTGCAATTATTATAGTAGCCAATATTTTTTCGTTGCTTAATGTCTTTTCTTAAATCCAAAATCTGAGTCCTTGTTCAGTATAATTGTATTTCACGTCTTAAAATACTCGTGATGCAGGTTACTTATTCTAAATGCGAGTTAAGTAGTCTGACGCAAGTTACTTAGGTTGATGTAGGTTATTATACTATTTAAATTTCCATAATATATTGGGCATTTTACGAGGTCCGAAAAGTTTACTTGCGAGAAGTTTCACATCTGCACGTTTTACTATCTGTGGAAAATTAGGTGGGAAAACTATGTTAATGATTTAAACCAGAGGAAATACAATGGCCCGAACAAGGTGATAATTACGTGAAGAGTAATAAAACACGTGAGAGAAACCTCAAACGCAAAAAAACGACGTTTTAAACATAAACTATTTTAGACATGGAAAAAATTAAAACTAAAATTTGTACGATATGCTACATACCCAACTAAAATGAGGCTTTATTAGACTGACTAAATAATAATGAATACCAACTTAAAATCCACCTTACTGTCTCCGTAGTAGGCAAGGCTCGTTTGTAAGGACCGTGTTTTTTGTATGTAATTCAGTATATGTATCGGGTGTTAGTTTAATATTCGATATTTACTTTAGTGGTGCCAACACGGCATAGACAATTAAAGTAGTGATTGACACCTTTTATTAATAAGCTGAACGTAATTTGTTGTTGTATTTTTTAGTGATCATATGTATTTACTGAACTGCCTCTGTAGGCTCATATTATAGCATAGTGTCGATTTAGGTATAGAAAGAAATTAAATAAAGAAGTAATATTCGTGGTTACCTGATGCTCGCGAACCACCGATCCAGTAACCAATGGCCCATGGCCCTGATGCCCATGAACTCCAAATAATCGATGAATCCAAGAACGGTTTAATTGTATTCTGCAACTGACTGTCTCTGATAATAACCAAATCACCGAGTAATGATTGGCAGTGGGTTCGAGCTGCATCAAATGTTTTTCTTGATGCGACGAAGGTTAACTGACTTCCATTGTAGACGATAGATGAAGACGTACCTGCAATTTACGTCTATGAAATATTAGCTCAAGGTTAAAATAATTTCTTACTTTGACTCATAGCATGATGCAAAATAGGAAAAATAGAAACCGCTAAGATCGCTATAACGCGTGAGCCACTTATTTTGTTCAGGTCTGATGTTAGTTATGCTATGTTCAGTAATGCGTTCCTCCTTACGTTCGGTTGCAATACTTCTTTGGAATCATATGCGCTTGCATTGTTTTCTGCTTAATTTATCCTTATGACGCGTCACCTGTTCATCATGTTCCTAATTTGCCACATTACCCAAATTACAGATTACAAAATATTTCATAATCGACAAAAATGTTTTCAAATCGATAAAAAATATTTTCAAATCGACAAAATTATTTTCAAATCGACAAAAATGTTTTCAAATCGACAAAAAATGTTTTCAAATCGACAAAAATATTTTCAAATCAACAAAAATGTTTGTTAAATCGGCAAAACTATTTCGCCTATCCGTAAATCTATTTTTGTAGCCTATCGTCAAAATACTTTTGCAAATTGACAAAAATATTTTCAAATCGGGAAAACTATTTCGCCGATCCGCAATTTTTTTTTTGTAGCCAATCGACAATACTATTTTGCAAATGGACAAAAATATTTTTAAATCAGGAAAACTATTTCGCCGATCTGCACATTTTTTTTGTAGCGGATCGGAAAAATTATTTTGTCAATTGCCAAAATTTTTTTAGGAACCGTAAATCTTTAATTCACTGTTAACAAAAGTATTTTTGAGTCGACAAATGTATTTTTGAGGCGGAAAAGTAATTTTGACTAGGTTCAATCAACCGTTAAAATCTTTACAAGGTTTGTCCAAGGACACAACCGACTTGTTGCTTACAGCGGCAAGTTTCTATCGGCCACCTTTCGGCTAAGGGTGCTGCAGGCCGCATCACTGAGCCAATCGTTCGTGCGACTAGGTTTTAAATTTATTTAACAATATTGTTTGTTTTTTGTAAAGTTATTGTCATCATTAGTATATTAATGATGTACATGTATCATAAAGCTCAGCTAGTCAACCGTCCAACTTCTACGAGGTTGAATATCAAATGGGGAGAAAATTAAGCGATAATAGCAAAAAAGAAAGGATATAGTCGATCTGCATTAACCAATTAGATAGCCAATCAGAACCACCACAAAATGACACGTTGTTGCAGTAACTAGGCCTGCATAAAAAAGGGTAATTACTATTTGAAAATATTTTTGTCCATTTGAAAATATGTTTAGCGCTTATGAAATTTTTATATGTTTGGTATAAAAAAAAGAATAATTGTGATAGATTTACAAACATTTTATCACAAATGTTTTAAATTAAATCCTTTTGTCAAGTAGTAAAATGAAGCTAAATTCCCAAAACAGCCCGAATAAGTTTTTCGTGGATTCGGGAATCTGATTGGGTTTGGCAGATACTAACAATTCTTAAAGTTTTAATCCGATTTAACGCCTTCTTGTTGAAGATGTCGGACGATATGCCATGCCTGTCACAATCATGAATTGGGAACAAATCATACTGTTTAGGCTATTTTATTAGGTATTTTTTTCTCATTGGTAGGCGACATGACGTGCCTGTCAAAATAATGATTTAGGAGCAAATCTTCCTTTTTGGGGATGATTCTAATTATGGGTCCCATTTGGAAAAGTGGGGCACATATTGTTTTTGTCCGTTTTTTGTTGTTTTTTTTCCTCAAAGGTTTGACAGACATGGCATGTCGCCCCGACATCTACCAAAAAGAACAATAGAATCGTAATGAAACTTGGCCATTGGTTGGAAAACATGGTCAAGATACGCAGAAACCAAAATTTTGGGTGATAAATCTAGGACAATTCCCCTGGGATGTTAAAACCAAAACGGTATTTTTTCTAAACAAATAGCTTTTTAGGTCATAGCGTTTGAACGGCTGCTACAATTTGATTCATATTTGGTGGGATGTAAGTGCATTAGTCACTGATTTAACACTTAAAAGAAATAAAAAAAAATTACCTAGGGAAATCCTCTAAAAATAGGATTTTGTTCTTAAATCATGATTGTGACAAGCATGCAAGTCGCCCCGACATCTACCAAAAGAAGTAATGAAATCGCAATGAAAATTTGACATTGGTAAGAGAACATGTGCTAGATATGCAGAAACCAAAATGTTGGGTGATAAATTAAGGGGAATTCCCCTGGGAGGTTAAAAACCAAAAGGTTATTTTTCTAATAAATTAGCTTTTTGAGGCATAGCGCTTTGACGGCTGCTCTAATTTTGATCAGATTTAGTAAAATGTTAGACCATTAGACACTCTGTGCCAATTTAAAAAAAAAGAAAACATTTACATAGGGTAATTTCCTTGTAAACGAAGATATATTCCTGAATTGAGATTGTAACAGGCATGCCATATTGTACTGACATCCCCAATAAGGAGTCGACAAATCAGATTAAAACTTTAAGAATTGTTACATAACATGAGTCACTTTTGAAAACAGAATCTACTAAACCTAGGGAGTTCCCTGAAACAACGAAAAAATAAATCGGGCTGTTTGGGGAATTTAGCTTCATTTTATTACAGCGCTTGAAAAGAAGCATTAATTTAAAACATTTGAGGTAAAATGTTCGTAAATTTAGAACGTTTATTTTATTTAACTACACATGAAAAACAAATTGGGTTGGTTAACTATGGGACCCATGCGTTTGTGCTTGCAGAAACAAGCTACATTCTCGGTGTATAAAATACACATTGTGGTAAGGGACCCTGTATAATGAATATATGGCATACAACATGTGTTTTACATATAGTGGTGGTTAAACACGTGGTTGACACTTTCTAGTTTTTTTCTTTCTTCTAAGTGGTAAAGCAGTTGCCAATACACTTACACTTCATCAAATTTGATTACAATTGGAGCCGTTGTTTAAGCCCTATGCACAAAAAGCTAAATTTCTATTAAAAAATACTGTTTTGATTTTTAACGTCCCAGGGGAATTTCCCTGGGTTTATCACCAACAATTTTAGTTTCTGGATGTCTAGACCATGTGATCTAACAAAGTGCCGAGTTTCATTACGATTTCATCAACCCTTCTGGTAGATATCAGGTCCACAAGCACTGCCTGTCAAGCGTTTGATGAAGAAAAAAAGTGGATAAAAACAATATGTATCCCATTTTTAAATAGCATCGTTACAGCCCTCTGTAGGTTGTAATTATAATTAATTTAAAATACTTTTACAACCAATAACAATTCATGAAAACACAAATAAAATCAATGTTCCCAAGTACGTGCCGAACACAGTACCAGACTTACTGGCAAATGGTTTGCAATAAACATACTCATGGAACTATAAACAAATTAACGATTCATCCATTTTAAACCTAAAACGCAGTAATGTTACACAATCATGCGAGGGAACAAGGGATACATTACAAACATTGCTTCTGTGTTAATTAATTAATGCTGTATAGGGTTAGACCAAAACTTTAAAATTACACAGAGCCCATGTAAGGCGTGAAATATAAAGAAACATGTTTTTTCTGTGTGTATCAGTGCCTGTAACCACACCATTTAATTACCTTGGGTTTTTGGTAGGTTAAAAGTGATACACGAGTGAAATATGTATATTGTTAAAATTGGTAAAACACTGAGAATAACTCATTTTGCGGAAAACCAGTAACTGAATCTTAGACTTTCCCCAATGTATATAAGGTAACCCCATATGTATCAACCACCCCAGCAGGTTTCACCCAGGTGACTACCAAACTGGTTGTTGTATCGGTCATAACGCTCAATGAAACAGTTGGCTTGGAGGGTTGGGCAGGATCTAAGCAAGATAAACTTATTGCGCAAACATATTGTTAAAACTTGGATTATTTTGCTGCACTACCTACTAAAAACTTGCACATTGCATGATTATTAAAGATAACTTCACCAAACACAAATGGATATTTTGAGTGGCAAAAATATAATAAAGTACCTCCCAAGTTATATGACCATTTCAAGAATCAGATATGGTTGGGTAAACACACAAAGATACAACAGACCAAACCTAATTACATATTACACAGGAAAGTTGGCAACTTAAATCACGTTTACGTTTCATAATATTAATTGAACTGCTTCTACCTGTTCTTTGGCTTGGAGATGCATCTGATATGGAACCACTCACACCATTGCTAACAACTTGCACAGTAGCCATGTAGCTTTCACCAGGAGTAAGACCACCAACGACGGTATTAGTTGGGTCGGTAGAAGTTGTTCTGTATGCGACAGTTGGTGCATTACTCCCACTATTTGCAGGGGTGAGGTTGATTATGTACGATGATACAATGTATTCGGTTCCAATCATTGACCAAGTGACTTCCAAACTTGTAGTTTTATCAGAAGTAGGTTGGGACAATGTAACAGCAGTAGGCTTGGAAGGATCTGTAAAACATGGTTTACAGTGTTTTGTCAAATTTCTCCCAAAACTTAATAAACAACAAACCTGTTCGCAGGTGCACTGTTTTATGGGGCTCAATACCGGTGGATTCCGTTATATTCTTAAACAAAATCCGGATATACATGCAATTTACTACAATGCTTTATTATCAAGCTAGCAATACAGCATACTTTTGCTTATTTTAAGAGGCCGTTTGCGATTTAAATTTCTTGTTTGACCGAAAAACTTGATGGGTTTGTGGGTCGCTTTTTAGCCTAAGGGGTTGTAGATCTGGCCAAGAACTTAATTATTGGGTGGTCTGACAATTATCCGGGTAATGACACCCAATGCATTTCCCCATTCAGGGGTGAAAAAATAATATTATATCTATTCCTATCAAATGTTGTAGTTACATTTTGTAACAGAATTTATATTAATCCTTATAAAAAAAGAAACAATTATAAAATTCAAGTTAAAGAACAGAAACGAAACGCGCACATGTTTATATGGAACAAGGCTGTGCATTGGAAGTCTACACAATATAATTGGATTGTAATATAAACTGTCTTACTTGTTCTATGAGAAGCACTTGGTGGTTTTGCTCCAGCCCCAGCACTGTTGCGAGCTTTGACATTCACGCTGTACAACTCCCCTGGGGTAAGTGAGGTAAGGGTGGTGGAAGTCCCTGGTGCAACTTTCGTGGCAGAAGTAGAATTCGTCGTCCATTCAACCACATAATCAACTATATCGTTCCCACCACTTGGTGCTGTCCATGACACAACAATCATGTTTGTTGCATCACTACCCGGTGATAAACTTGGTGCAGCAGGAGCATTGGGTACTGAGGACATGATATCATTGTAGCACGCAAGGTACAACACGTTTTGAACCAAGTATTTTCTACCATCTAAACCGGTAACCAGGGTTTTTACAAGAAGCAAGATTAGACCAAAACTTCAAAATTACACAGAGCCCATGTAAGGCGTGAAATATGAAGAAACTTGTTTTTTGCCGTGTGTATCAGTGCCTGTAACCACACCATTTGAATGCCTTTGGTTTTTGGTAATAGCGAAACACGACTGAAATTTGTATATTGTTAAAATTGGTAATACACTGAGAATAACCAATGCTTTGTGTAGTATGATTCATATTATAATGGTGCAATTATTGAAAAGGATGTAATTTACACCTAGTTATCAGAAGATACCTAATAATAATTTTAATTATCACGGCCAAACAATATAGAGCAAACCTTCTAAATAAAAACAAAATGTTTATAAATATAAATTTCACAATTTTCAATTTTAAGAAGAAAGAAAACAAAGTCTGCTTAACATAGGCTATATATCAACTTATTCTGGCGTGACATGAACGCCAACCTTGTAAACTTAATGAGCAATTAAATAGTGCGGGGCAAATCGCGCTGGAAATATGAGTTTGGTTAAACTTAATGCTGGGATAAAAAAAAACTTACATGTCGAGTATTGTGAATTGTCAGATCCAGAATCTGCACTGGAACCAGCGGAATTCACAGCGACCACATTGAATGTGTATTGAGTGGAAGCGGTAAGCCCAGAAACGCTGGCTGAATTCCCAGAAATACCGGTCATAGGGGAACCACCTGTTGCTGGGATCCACGTCACAGTATAAGTGACAGGGACTCCCCCACTTACGGGATTCCAGTTGAGCCCAATGGTGTTGATGGTAGCTGTTGTTGAATTTGATGCTAGAACCACTTGATCTGGCACTGAAATAGTGGTAGGAGGTAAAAACAATTGGTTTATCGCAACCCCAAAGTTTTATCCAACTTATTTATTTGAATCTGTCTCATAATCCATTTGTATTTTAAAAACACGTGACGTTTTTAAATACCCACTCTCCTTAAACCGATTTGTCCAATGTCGGTTATTAACCTTTATTCATTAGGCTTTGCATTTTAATCTATTAACAGTATTTTAACGATGATGCCATACAAAATATATTTGAGGAACAGTTGTGAAATCTGTACAAGAACAAACTTTTATTTTTTGGGTAACATACGGACACGACGAGCGCTGTAACATCTAATGACAAAGCTATTATATCGTCCGACTTCTTAGTCTGGTGGATTAGTGCGTCGCCTTCTACTGAAAGGTTCGAACTTGTCGCTAGCTAGTCGGTTTCACTTAACGGACATTGCCTGAACCCAGCGGATTAATGGGTTATACAAAATTAAAGATACGTGTAAATCAAATACAACACATTGCAATATCTTCGATAACCCGACGGTATGCACGAGGTGTTCTGACGATTATCCTTGTGTTAATCCTATTGGTTTTTCAAATCACGTGAATAAACATGAATATCTTATTAATAAATTATAGGATTTTAAAACAGAATGTTGTGACTGCGCGACAACTTTAAATTTTAGAAAACTTCTATTTTTTTGAAAGTTCTATTTTCCGTCTTGAATTGATAGCAGACTTCACAATATGGGAGTTTTCCTAGTAAGTTGTCGGGTTGGTTGGTGGGTTTAATGTTTGTACGGCAAACATTGTTACCTGTTGTTCCAGTTCCACTTTGAGTAGCGCTAACAGCATACACAGCCACCATTGTATTCAGTGTTGCCTACAAGAGGTAGGAAAGAAGCACCGGTTGTGGTGTTGGTGGTGAACTGGAAAGATATAATAATTACGTATGTAATCTACATGGTAATCCCAAAATCTTACCGATCAAGTTTTAAGTTTTGCTTAGCCAAAGTATGCTTACCGGGCTACTTGCAGCAACAGCATCTGCCTCACTAGCAGCCGCTGTTCCAACATAGACTTTATGGTTTGCGCCCGTAGTAGCACTGTTAGTCCAAGATATTGTGAGTTCGTTGGATTTGGAGCTGGTTACACTTAGTCCAGTAGGAGCATCCGGTTGTGCATTCTGTGGAGAAATTAAGCACAGAATATCAATGCTTATAAGCAACCTTCTTAACATATACAATAAACAAATAGACGAAGCAGGTTAAAAGATATACATGTCAACATAGCTTCTAATCACAGAATATTTTGTATTAAATATGGCGACTGCAGTTTTAACAAAAAACGCTTAATTCCGAGAAAAAATATAAATATATGACTCAGGGAATTCCACTTTGCTTATCATCTGAATAATACAGACTAAATTGTGCCATTAATTACATCTGATGCCAATAGTTTGGGGGTGAGTAAGGCGTTGTGAGTATAATTTTCAAGCCGGAAATTTCTACATTTTAAGAGGTTTAACCGAGCGGTACTTAATTCGGTTTTCTGCTGCTGGTTTGCCAAGGTGCCTTAAACTATTTAGTTTAGTTTATTCAGTTCCTGCCCCAGTATTAAATTATGGCAAATAAAACAAATCAAAACAGAGGAACAGGAAAAGACGGCAAAATAAAGAGTCGCCAATACACGTGATTAACAAAAAAGGCGATATAAATAAATAATAAATAAATATAGCGGACCCGGCCGCCAAACCAAACGTATCAAAGCGGTCGCACTGATAAGGCTGATGAAGACCACGAAATTCTGGATGGATAGAACCATTTCTAACTTGTAAACGGAGAATGTAAAAGTAATATTTTAAATCAGATGCAGTTTACTGAGAAGTTCTTTTTTCCTGTCATGTATTCTATACTTTGCTATATATTATACCAGTGGGGTTTCACAGAACCGTTTAATGGTGTCTAACCCTCCTTTTAACTATAGAAAACCGTATTTGCTATAAAAATAAATGTCTGTTTTCCATTTTAATTTGAATCTGCGCGACTTGGTAATCCTTGATCATCTAAGACTGTAAACCATTCCTTAGTTTATTGCGTTGCCTTCGAATGTTTATAATGATTACTCCCCCACGCCCTCGACATTCCCACATTCCCGCGCCAGCTAATTGTAAATACCTCGTGTTTGTTTGCCTGTTTAAGGCAGTTGATAATGGTCAAAATAAAAAAACAGATACAAGATCTGTGCAGCATGCCAATAGTTTATCCCGAAAAAAAAACGTAGTAAAATCAAAATATATAGTTAGTTTAGTTTATTTTTTGTTTCCACGATGAAAACACGAAGCGGGACTATCGGTAAAAATTTGGAAAACGGGAAAAAACGGCAAAACGACAGTCGTTAGAACACGTCTAAAAAAAAGAAATAAACTATTAAAATTCTGTATAATTTGACGTGGCCGCTAAACCCAATTAAAAAAAATTAAAAAAATATTAAAAATAATTAATTAATTGTTTATAAAATAAAACTTGCACTAAGCCTCGAAGAAAAGTGTGCGGTAAAGCGACCCGTGCAATGGGGGAGTCATCTTTAGGAGAAGGGGTGGCCCGGAAAGTAGGGGCCACAATGGAAAAAGAAAAACCCCAAAAATGAAATTCCACTGAAAAGTTTCAAGTGCAACACTTACCAAGGCATTTAAAAGTATATTAATTAAAAATAAAATATATAAATATATAATTAAAATTAATTAGAAAAAAACATTATTGTGCAAAACAATATTGCACTTTATAAATAATTTAAATTATGTAGAAAAACATATTTTGTGCAAAACAATATTGGACTTTAAGTATGCTTAACAATTATGCATAGTACAAACAAAAAGTAGGCAAAGACTGCCTAACTGACAAAACTAATATTAAATAAAAATGAAAAATGAATAAACTATGCAGCAAGTTCCGGAAAAATAAATTCTTGAGATGATGATTTATAGTGACGCCACAACATCAGAAGAGCCTCCTGCCGTCACTAGATCTCCCAATGCTCTGAAAATAGAAAATCTGGACAGTAGGGTTCTTAAATAAAACAATAGTAAAAGAAAGAGCAAGAAAAAGGGTTTTACTTGTAAGTGATACATGCGGGTGCAGGTGAGCTAGTGCGCTACACTAGTGGTGGTTGGTAGTGGAGCATTCTAGATACAAGGTAACTGTTAGGGCCGGCTAAATTTAAACATCAACAAAAATCCACTTCAAAATAATATTGCCATCGGCTTACCATGTAACAGTTACAGCCTGCAGTGTAATATGGTGGAACGAATTGGTGAGTAATCATGTGGACAAAGATAAAGTGGTGTATTAAAAAATAAAAATAAAAAAATAACATCTATTGCAGGTGTTACATTAAACGATTGAGGTGATACAACAAAGACCACAAAGAATAAAACAAATCAAAACATGAAAGAGTTAGAAAAGAGTGGTAGAACAAAAGGTAAAATATACTAGTGGTGTGATAGTAAAAGGGAATTTAAGAATGGGTTCGGATATTATAAGAATAAGCTTAGATATAGATAAGAATATGTATATTAACCAAGAATTATTTTTACTGAGATACAAGGAATTGTAAAAGTGGGCCATTATAAGGAAGGGTTTGAAAATCATATGATATTAAATAAATTAACAATGGTTAAGGAAGAGGGTGAGGATCATCCAAGAGGTGTTGTTTTACTACTTTAAAGGGGAACTGAAGTCGATTTTAAGAATATCTTAATAAATGGAAAAAAGTACGCTGATTTCAAAAATCAAATCAGTTTCTTCCAATATTTTTTTGTTAAAAAGTTATGAGCAATAATGCATTTCATTTTATGTTAGGGGATTTCCCGTATTACGTCATTGACGTTGTTGAGATTTCGTGCCTATATGCATTGTATACAATCATGTGCCAGTTTAGAGGTGAATTAGTAACAGAAGCGCCTGCAGGAGCGTTGTATTTTCGTTTTTAAATGGAGACTTAGCATAACACTTGTCATGTAGCCTTACTGAACCAATGTACATGGTGACAGCTTACTTTAAGCGCGGTCATTAGGGCCTGCATGGTCCTGGACCTAAGTTGAATGCTGAGGTATACAGGTCTCGTATTTAAATGACTTTAGACTAATAAGTCTTAGCAATTTATATCATAAATCATAAAAGTGAAGACAGAACAAGAAAACTAGAACAGAATGCATTAAACTGTAACTGCCAGCAATTTATAGAAATAAACCAGCCATCAAGCAAAGGCTAGACTATGCGGTGGGAAAAGCCTATTTCTTTCATGGTTTACCTTGGCTGTTTGTATAATGTTTTACTGTTGTGTATGTGGTGCATTTAATGTCTGCTGTTATTGAAACTGAGCATTAGCCTACTGGTTAAGAATACCACTTATTGCATAAACCAGTTAATCCACAGCAGCCGATGTGTAGTCCGACAATAAGTACACAGCAAGTACTCAGATACGTAAGTGAAGAATATATATAATATATCTCTATTTAACTACCCAAATAAGTTTATAAGAATATACCACTTTTCCAATTTAGTTCTTTTTATTAGATATTACAAAATGCCTAAAGCTAAAGTTAAGCCACTGAGAAGGGAGGAAGAGTGATTGGAGCATATTGTTTTGCTCCGGGATGTACAAATTCCTATTACAGCACGCGAAATTCCAATCCACCTGTGCTCTTCCATCGATTTCCTCACAACGACAAAAAACGGTTGAAGCAATGGATACAACAAAGCAAGCGTTCTAAACTACCTGGAAAAAGAACCGCAGTGTGTAGTGCACATATTTGTGACAAGGATTATCATAGTAAGATTTTATTTAACTCCAATGGAGTGGCCAAGATGATGAAAACAAACCGCTTGGTGAAAAATACAGTTCCAACAATTTTTAATGTTTCTGATTATGATTTTAAACATAGTGATCAACCCAGTACAACAAGTGCATCTTTAAGGACTTCTTTATCCAAGCATATAATTGAAAAATAAGGGATTTTAGTAATGCAAGTCCAGTCTAAAAATACAGTTTTTGCAACGGCACCAAGTCATGTCAATAGGTAATGTTTCTAAATAAACATTTTCTTCTATGGGGCTTGCATCTTCAGAGATACTTTCAGACGTTTTTTTTGGGTTCAAACGCATACGACTGAATATGTGTTGTTTTATTGTGTACAATAAAACTTCTTTTATCCATGTCAGAATGCTGAAAACTGTCATCCATTTTATGATTTTATTGTTACACCATTAACTTAAATTTACTCTAGAAATGAAGAAAACAAAAGAAATTTGTTAAAACGTCTATGCATATGTATACCAAATCTCTCACACTCTCATTGTACCCTAGGGGTTGATAATACCATTGCTAGTCTACGTTGCAGATTATGTCTATATATTGAAAAGCAACAATCATGAAAGAAATAGGCTATTCCCAACGCATATTCTGATCTTTTGATGGCTGGTTTATTTCTATAAATTGCTGGCAGTTACAGTTTACTGCCTTCTGTTCTAGTTTTATTGTTCTGTCTTCACTTCTATGATTTATGATATAAATTGCTCAGACTTATTATTCTAAAGTCATTTAAAAAGGCTATATGACAAGTGTTATGCTAAGTCTCCAAAAAAGTTGCAACATGATTCTATAAAAGTTGCAACATGATTCTATAACCTGAAAGTTGCAACATGATTCTATAACCCGTTGTACCCAATGACCTGGTGACCGGACATGCCTGTCAACCGCTTTACGCAGAAAAAAAGAAGTAAAAACAAAATAAATGCCAAATGTCTTCTATTCGGAATCAAAGGGAACCCATAATTATTAAGCGTACGGAACAGCTGGAAACTCAAGTCTAAAAAATGATAAGATAATTCCATTTGACTAAAACTAGCGACCAGTCTCCTTTGAACCGCACAGCAACCAGTGATCAGTTTGCTTTAACGCCCATAATAACCGCAACAAGGTAATCTAATAGGGTAAGATTTTTAGAGGGGATATATTAGATAAATAATGTGTTTTAGATTTGCAAATTTTTGATTAAATCACGTTTACCTCGAAAAGCTTACAATAATGTGTGTTTTTCATTAATGTATTTTTTTCTATGGAAACATATATGGAAAACCTTTTTTGTTTATGGAAACTAATCCAAACTTGATATTCATGTTTTCTATGGAAACATAAATATAGTATTTTTTAGGACTTTATTCCGAAAACATGAATATCAAGTTTGGATTAGTAATTAGTAACTTCATTAATTTCAAACGTTGCACATTTTGTATCAGATATACCAAGAGTGATTTGATAACTTGGAAGCCCAATCAGTTCTGGTTGCAGAAAAATATAGCATACACTTAACACAGTTCTGTTATTATCCAGATCCGGAAATAGGCTCATGGAGGGTATGGTATATTCTAATATTTTTGTTCGCATTGAAATTCACTATCGACTTGTGTTCGTTAATAGTCTTGATGATTTATAAACTCAGTAAAGATGGTTTTATTTCCTTAGATATACCCAAAACAAAAACAAGAAATACAGTAGTCAATCTGACAATTGATCGTTTCAGAACTCACATAATGGAATAATGGAATCGTAATGAAACTTAGCAATTTGTTAGACAACATGGTCTAGATATGCAGAAACCAAAATGTTGAGTGATAAATCAAGGGGAATTCCCCTGGGAGGTTAAAAACCAAAACGGTATTTTTTATTAAAAATTTAGCTTTTTGTGGCATAGCGCTTAAACGGCTGTTCCAATTTAAATAAGATTTGGTGGAATGTAAGTGCAGTACCTACTTATTTAACAATTAGAAAAATATAAAAAAAATATCTAGGGAAATACCCTAAAAAATAAGATTTTGTTCTCAAATCATGATTGTGACAGGCATGGCATGACGTTCCGACATCTACCAGAAGGAATAATAAAATAGTAATAAAGCTTTGTTATTTGTTAGAAAACATGGTCTAGATACGCAGGAGCAAAATTGTGGGTGATAAATCTAGGGAATTTCCCCGGAGACGTTAAACTCCAAATCGGTTATTTTTCTAAAAAAATAGCTTTTAGGAAAATAACGTTTAACCGGCTGCTCTAATTTTGATCAGATTTTGTGAAATGCTATATCGATATCCACCCTGTGTCACTTAAAAGAAAGAAAACATTTACTTACGGTAACTCCCTTAAAAACGAAGATATGTTCCGGACTCATGATTGTGACAAGCATGCCACATTACACTGACATCTCCAACAAGGATTCGTCAAATCGGATTAAAACTTTAAGAATTGATAGTTAACATGACCCACATATGTAAAAACAAAAACTTATTTACCAAGCTCGTGGGGAATTCCCCGAAGCCATGAAAAACTAAATCGAACTGTTTTAGGAATTTAGCTTCATTTCAATACAGCACTTAAAAAAAGCTTTAATTTAAAACATTTGTGATGAAATCTTTGTAAATCTATCACGATTGTTCTTTTTTACCTACACACGGAGAAGAAATTTGGTTTGATAACTATGGGACCCATGAGTTTATTCTTGCAGAAACAAAAACTAAATACACAGTGTATAAAATACAAAATGTGGTTAGGGACCCTGTAGCATGAATATATGGCATAGAACATGTGTTTTACAAATAGTTGTGGTTAAACACGTGGTTGACACTCTGTAGTCTCGTTTAAATTAAGCATTGTGAATGTAAAGTGTATGTTGTTGGGATTCAGATTTGACATTGTGATGTCATTAGTGATATTGTGATGCCATTAGTAACCTTACTATGACCATTGTGATGTCATAAGTGATATTGTAGTGACATTATTAACCTTGTTATGACATTGTGCTAACATACGAGGCATTGTAATGTCACTAATGATAGTGTGATGACTTTAGTGACAGTAATGGCATTGTGGCGACATAAACACGATTGTTCTATACTAAGCTCTAATTAACAGATTGTACAGTCTAATAATAAGAACTAGGCTATATGGCAGTACGACAGAACAATACATTCGACTGTATAAGATGCCACAGAATGCTTATAAGTAATTGATTAGGAAAGGATATTCATGTTTATCCCCGTGAATAGATAAACCAAGGGGGTTAACACACGGGCAATCGTCAGATCACCTTGCGCCCACCGTCGGCTTACCGAAGCTATTGCAGTGTGTTGTGTGGGATTCTCACACGTTTCTTTAATTAAGTATGTAGCGGCTGCTTATTCAACTTATAAATTATTTTGACTATACAAGGTAGACGGGTAGCAGTTTAGCTTTATTGTTACAGTTTGACTCCGATAAGCGCAACGGTACAATTACAATAATGCATAAGCATAACCGGCTACGTAGTTTTATAAATGGGGACGGGCTGTAGGGTACGTTAAGCGTATTCCCGCCCTCGAGAGCACCAGAGTCTAGGCTATACAGACTGTGAACACAGTGCTGTAAGCCTAGACATCTCCGTGTCTGTTTTTTCTCTGATGAAATGATGTCTTTTATATGCGATTTGGCTCCAAGGAAAAAATGCGATGCAGAATATCTAAAAACGCACAATAGATTATTTTTGCGCTAGATACAATGGTAATTAAATGCGCACTGGATTTAAACGTTTACGTAAGTCGCGTTGAATTACATCGTGAATTTAGACCGTCCTTCGTCATTTAGCGATTTCTTTTGTTCCTTGTAGTTTTCTTGGAACGATCTTGCCAACAGCCAATTATGTCGGTACGACAAGTAGAAGCTACTAATCCACAAAGCTTAGGCAATGTACGTAAAGCGCAATGCCCGAGGACACGAGCGACAAGCTAGCAACCAGTTCTTCTGAAGTCCGACTCCCTAATTAACCTAGCTACGCTGCATCAGAAGGATGCAGATTTAGAGCCCTGGCACAGAATAACCTTAACACGCGATAAAAAAATACAAGTCGATTTACATTCTTCACGTTTTATTATACAACACGAAAATACCATCACAATATTTTGCATCAAAAGTCTATTTTGCGATTTTTTGTGTATTTTATATCTGGACATGCAACTAAGAACATGCGACTATATTCTGTACATTTCTGATACAGTCGCAGGCAAGGGCTTAGAGGGGGAAAGTTTTCACCACAAATTAAAACATATTTACAAGTAAACTGCTCAAATGACAAATGAGCGAAAGGAAATTAAAATTTATATTTTTGTCAGGATGAAAGCATTTTTTTCAATTTTTTTTCTTGAAATTTTGAAATGAAGCAGACGCCAAAAAGAAATGATTGAGACGCCGGTCATACTTACAGCAGCAAAATATTTATTCCTGGCCACCTCCTACAGCTATCGGGGCTGGTGCTTCAGTGGCAGCAGCAGCGGGGGTTGTATTAGCAGGGCGGCGAGTAGCTGCCGCCACTTTCACCTGGTGAGCTTGCAGCACAGCAACTGCCTCCTCTACCTTGGCTTTCAACGACTCGCGCGACTCCAACATGTCAAGAAGCTCAGAGTTGTCGATTTCCAGCAACATTCCGGTTATCTTCGAAGCAAGATCGGGATGGGATTGCTTAATCAACGGGTACAACCTTTCGCCTGAGGATTCAAAATGTCAGATGTTTATCACACGGAATTCCAATAACAATGAAAAATGTATAATGCACCAAGTCAGTGGTTTGAGATCTAAAAATGTCAGACTTAAAAGTTAACGGTTGTTTCAGCTCGCGAGAAAATACAAAATGCTCCAGAAATTTAAGACAATATGCTAGGTGCCTTACTATATCTTCAAGTATAGAAATGAACCAACTATTCTTATACTGTAATAGCTTCAGCAACTCGACTGTAGGTAGGAGGTGTCTTATGATACATGGACAGCTTGTTGCATGGCTGGGTCGGTCTGTTGCTGGGACTGAGTTTGGCTAGATTGTGGGTATCCAGCCATCGTTATTGGGTTGCGCACACTTTGGTTGTATTTGAATGCAGGCTGTGGAAGAAGCATTTAGTATTCACAATATTGCTATTCCATTCTTATCTATGGTGGGAAGTTAAAACCTATTCAATGCGTTTCAATATTGATATGTTAACATTTGTAATTTCCTATTTCTTTTAATCAGAAATAAAGCCATTTTCACGTATTCGATTAAAATTCCGCAAGAGATATAAAGCATAAGGGAGTTATAAAAATAGGTAATGTGTTCTTTTAAGGTATTAAAAAATATGAAGGCATATGTGTGAATTCATTAACTATTAAGCTGCTTAATTGCCTTGTACTAAATGTATATTGAAGAAATGTATTTAAATTGAGTCATATCATTGAATCAAGTTAGTTAGCATCTGGTGTCTCGTGCACTGCAGGTATGTTTATAATGTGTCAACCAATTTACTAGTTGCATGGCGTGCTCGTGTGCAAATTGGCTAAGAAATCGTTTGCATCGTATTAGGTTCGGATATTCATGTTTCACCCAGAAAAATCACAAGAGGCGGGGGGTTATTACATGCGCAATCGTCTTATCACCTCGTACCCACCGTCGGGTTATACCGAGCTATTACAGTGCGAGCTATTAAGGACACAACTGAAATGCTAGCGACCAGTTTCGAACCTGTAACCACTTGGATGAAAAGCGACACATTCACCCATTGCTCTAATCAGACGGATTACACATAATTGGGTCTCAGAGTTAAGACCTATAATGCTTATCAGTATAAACTTTTAATCTGATGACAAGATCAAAGTAACACAATCTCATTAAAAATGTCAACTTTTCATGAAAAAGCTCGTAGAAATGGCCGAGAGAAAAGGAAATATATTTTAACATGCATGTACAGGGAGTGTATACGACTAGTCGCTGCGGAGCAGTCTACACCCCAGTCAGAAATTATCTTCGACTTATCACCGGGCCATATACTGAACCAGACGAGTTATCTTTGATTTATTCAAGACATGGCCATGCAACGATTAAACCAGGATATTTCAGCGCGTTTTCTTAGGTTGTGCCACTGATACATCTATGATAACATATCATGGAAGGGCCCTCGATGATTATTTGGGTATACTCTAAGAAAAGTTTTTCTTAAAATATTCAACTACTCTGATTTTTATTCAATGTTCGACTTCGACGTTAGCGAAGATTGCGATTGATTGTCAACGGACCTTATATTCCGGCTGTTTTTTTCTATCGTTGTCGTTTAGGCCTAGCTTACTTGTTTTGTGACATGATGTGCTTTTTAATTTATTTTATTTATTTATTTAAAAATAAGTATAAAATACCAACTGTTTAAAGGAGAAAAGTTTTCGCTCTCTTTCGATCAGTCACTTTGCCAATACAATGCTAAGCCTCGCGGATTTATCTATTAGTTTAGTTTAACATTTATATTAAATATGATGTTTATGGTATTTTGGCATATTCGCTTTAAAATTGGAGGGAAATGAATTTGAATTTGAAAGTCGTCGTTTTTGATTGGTTTAGAAGAGAGACTGTGTTATAGTCTCTTTGATTGGTTTAAAGCTAGCATCTCTTCCAAAGGACATTGCTGTAAAATAGGCTACCGGTACGTCTGCAGTTCCGTTGCAGGTGCAAGGTTGGTTATAAAGTGTAAGGTTAGTTTTAATTATAGTAAGGCCTACGGCAGCTGTTAGCTACTGGAGTAGATTAGTGTCGTGTGGTTGGTATATGTTAAAAAAAAAATTGTATTTGATGATGGCAGACTTTTCAATGTATAGTAATCAAAAACTGGAGGATAAGTGAAACTGTTTGCAAGTGGCCTCCAGAGTGTTCTATACTTCAAGATTTGGTTTAAGAAGAATGTAACTTATAATTAAACTGGATAACCTATGATTGTCAATTCTGTGCGAATCAAGTAAGTACGGTATAAAATTTGCTAAATGAACTTTATAATTTATGTTTTATTGGTCTTTTGAGTTGTAATTTTTAATATCTATATATGTATATATATGAGTGAATACATATATTTTATGTACATTTTAACATAACTATTATTTTTCTTATGTAATCTGGGTTGTATTGTTTGTTTTTATTTATGTACATTTTACATGTATGTATACTCAATGGATAGATTCTTATGTCCTTGAAAATGGTAAAACACAAAGGGCGTTATCACACAGACAATCGTCAGACTTTATCATGCCGATCATCTGGTTGCCGTGGCTATTATAGTGTGATGTATATTATTGGGATGTTTTTATGTACAGTTTTAGTTAACCCATTAATCCACTTGGCTCAACGATGTTCGCAAATGTCTTAATCCAGTGGATTCAAAAAGGGTATTTAAAAGTGAACTAATAAAAAATACTCATGAGTCATTAAAATATCTCCGGCTAACCTACTGCGAACATTGAACACTGAAGTGGTGTCTTCTGTAGTTCAAAAGCAAGAATATTATACCTGGACCGTCCAGGCTGGACGGTGCGGACTCTATTCTTAATAAACAATATATTATTTTGAAATAATTCTCACTGACATGACTTATCTATTCTCCAGATTTGCTGCAACAAACGGAATATAAAGATAGTATTCATGACCAACTGGCAGCAGAGATCAGCACTGTGCTTTCTGGTGCAGAAGACTGGGATGGCGGTAGAGACAGGAGGCGTGTCAGTGGAAAGGCAGCAGAAAATTGTGTTGAAAATAAATGAAAATAAAAAAAATCATTTGGATTAACTATTATGTAACTTGCTTTTGACAAATTAGCGTCATGTAAGGTGCTAGGTACCCACCCAGCTCTGACCCACGATAGGGAACGCTTCTATAAACCAGAGATGTTTTTCCGATGCTTGGCCAGGTGTTACCTTTCCTGTCATAACCCATGTCTATATATCTGGTCAAACCCTGGCACGTCATGCTAGGACCATACTAAATGTTGGGATAAATCAAGCTCGATCGGAGATAATTTTTCCGACTGGGACCTTGGATAGAATCGAAAAGAAAAGCTACGTGTGCGGTCGTGTGACAGAATGGTTAATTAGACCGATACATATACCGACATATATAAAAACTGTCCGAGTGACAAACCCATCATAGGTTCGAAACTTGGCTGGGTTCGTCACTTGGCTCGGTAAAAAATGCTACATCTTTGGGCCATACCAGCGAAGACAATTTGCTTCGATCAATGTGTCAGAAATTAGAAACCGGAATGCAAAGAACAAAATTCCATTTATTAAAAAGTATTGTAGGCTACCTAGGTACATTCGAATCATCGCATCGTCACAACCGAAATTCAAACCGATAAGCGAGACCGATGTCACGTCACGATTACACGATAAGCGAGACCGAGGATCTTAATTAGAATCGAAAAGAAAAACTGCATGTGCGGTTGTGTGGCCGAATGGTTAATTAGACTGATAGGTATACCCGTTCTATATCATAAAGAGGTCACGGTTAGTAACAATTCAACAACACTCTCTTGAATTTTGTTTATAAATATGTGTTACACAATAAAATCATACTTTAAAATATGATTTTGGGGGCTTCTTCAAGACCACTGTTGGATACTTTGATTGCTGTTAATGGGGGTTTTACTAACTGGCAAACTGACCAAGGCAAATAGCAAAGAAGCGGTGACTCCAACTCTATGAACAAATTAATTGCAACTTGATGACGAACTTACTTCCCCGAACAGCAAATTGGAAATGGTCTCAGTGCCAAGTGGACTAAGTGGGCTTAACTAAAAGAGAAGACACAAGTATTTTTATGGACTGAACAACATTAAAAATACTAATAAATAATGCTTTAGCACGGCACAGTAACCACCACTAGAGCCATCGATAAAACTGAAGATATTGCAGATCCCCCACAGATTTAGTGTAATCAATACGCGCTGATACAAGACTTAGCAAAGCAAACTATTAAAAGAAAACAATAATTGTTCTATTTTTCCCCGATTAACTTTAGTTACTTGATGGTAGACGCGAGGTAAACTGACGAGTACCCGTAACTAAAAAACTAACTAGTGTTTATGTAGGGGGTTTCCCCAAAGAAAAACATTAACACTTTAGCCTCCATTGAAACTTTTTTTGAACATTTAATATGTGTTATAATTTTTTTTAACCCAACAACAATTTTTTCTAAACTGCAAATATAATTTTAAATTAGAATTGCTTTAACTGTGAATAAAATTAAATATTAATATGATAACTTTTAAATTATTTTAATTTGAAATTCTCTCAAATATGACTTTAAAATTGCCAAAGTTGTGTCTATATTTAGTATCATTTTGTTGGTTCCTCTTTTTAAATAAAATTGATCCGATATTTTAAAAGAAAGTTAGTTCCTCTTTTTCATAAAATGGTATTTAAAAGTAAAGAAATGCGAATACAATTCGTAGAGTGTAGCATTGTTAGTTAAATAGATCAGCATATACTCGTGTAATGTTGCAATTATCTGTACGTAATGTAACAGATTTATAAAAAAAACAATTATTCTTAATTTAACTACTTTCCTTTTATCAAGGTTAGTATTTGTACCATTTAAGTTTTAAATACACAATATTTTATAACAAAATAGTGGAAAACATAATATAAGAAATATGAATACTAACTTAAATCTCCAGGTCACTTAGCACTTACCATGTTGATTTATTGAAATGGTCAAAACTACCAATACATTTAATTTATTTTGCTACATAGTGTATTGATGGCAATATAAATTTACATTATTGTCATCTCGTACTAATTTCTGCTCAGAACCAAAGAAATCACAATGTGGTTTAAATCTTGTTGTATCTCCTGTGTTTAACACGGTGTGTCTGTATACAATGTCGTGGCATCTTTATTAGTGATTAGTATTATTTATTAGTGATCCCCCTGGTTTCGAACCACCACTATCAAATGCATACTGCCGACACTATGACTGCTTCCACTGCCTGGTTGGACTTGCTTAACATATCACATTCATTAATTGGTTGATGTGTTTGTTTAATTAATATTAATACAATGATAATGTAATGCATTGGGTTTCATTTTATTTTTGGGCATTATTCAGAACCGATATGCACATCATAAAGAGGCAATTACATAAAAAACAATAATACTTTTATAAACAAAGCTCAAGTGTATATGTACACACATTAATTACCACTAGTTTAATATTTGCAGCAGAAAGGTTTTTAATTATTTTATTTTTGTGTTTAATGTGTCACATTGTTGATGAAATACAATTGCTGAGCACAGGGAATTAGATCAAGTCAATCATATAGTGCGGTCAACTTCGAAGACTTGTTTTACATGACCCTATGTAAAGCTAAATACATTTATACAATACAATTTTTATTTTTGTTTCTTTCGCTGCAGCGTTTATAACCAACAATTTAAAAATACATGTCATATACATATATACCAAAACAAATATGGCGTTAACTAAAATTCCAATAATTAACCAAAGAAATAAAAAATACTACAGCAAAACAGGAAGGCACCAAAAAAAACTAAAAGTTATCTAGTTTGGCGCCTCCCTGTGAAAAAAAATAAAAATAAATAAATAAAAAAAATGTATATATAATTATCTAATTAAATAAGGGTTAACTTGTAACATAACTGTAACAGTTGGGATTAGCAATTCAGAAGGATTTATATTAAAAGATTAAAGCTGTTACATATTATATAAAATAATTTACACGCTTTCATATAGAACCATTAAAATAGTTTAACTTTGCTATAAACAGTACTACAGTTATATAGAACGGAAGTCAATTTCATACAGATGCTTAAGCAATAAAATAGTTTAACTTTGTTATGAACAATACTCCAGTTATATAGAACATTTATTCACATCTAGGTGATTTTTTATATTTATTCACCGTTCACCAGCATGAAACCTTGTATTTAAATATTAACAAAGCTATAATAGATGGATCAAATACGATTGACATATTTCTTAACTGATATAACTTAGCAGAATATCATGCATTCTATTGTTCATTGTAATGTAAATATTTAAACCAAATTTATTTATCATCTAAATATATTCCCAGGAATGTAACATGGAAAGTTTTGTTAATTGTATTAACTTTCTGTTCTAGCCAGCTGTAACTATTTATATCTTTCCTTTTTAACCTCATTTAAATCCTGCAAGTGGTCTTGCTATAATAAGATAATATTTTATTAGTTTTCATGCCAAATGTCAATTTTAACCAATTTATTATTTACTTTTATTTTTACATCAGTAAGATACATGAATGACATACAGAGATGGGTTTCATCGGCAAATAGTGTGAACTTGGATTTAAAAATGTCATTTATGTATAATCTAAATAATAGTGGTCCTAAAGTACAGGCTTGAGGTATACCACACATTTCTATTGGATATCCAATCATATATGACTCCATTTTCTCTAGTCATATATCACCCACCCCCCATTGATCTTGGTGTATTAGACACGATTGTACAACCTGCCATAAGGAGGATAGGATATTAATGTTTATTTCAATGAATGGGAAAACCAAGGGGGTTAAAACACTGGCAATCATCAGATCACCTCGTGCCCACTGTTGGGTTACCTAAGCTATTACAGTGTGTTATGTATGATTCACACGTTCCTTTAACTTAGTAGAACCCATTAAGCCGCTGGGTTCAGGCAATGTCCATTAAGTGCCTCGCCCAAGGATTCAACTGACTGGCTAGCTACCAGTTTCAACCCTTCAACTGAAAAGGGACTTAAACACTGGACTAATCTGTCGGCCATATAAGGTATAAAACAATATCACATTATTGATTAATAATCGATCATCAGAATCTTTTTACAGGCAAACTAGATTGATTAAAGTTTTTTTCTTTATATTTGTAATATTTACTAAATCAGGCATTCCAATGTTATTTCTTGTTTAACAAAGAAGAATTTTTTTTGTCTTTCAGGCATATTGGTTTCATAAAAGACCCTTTTTAATTGTACAAAGGGCGTTTTTTTACTACGGTTTAATTTATTTCAGTGTATATGTTAAAACATGGCGTAATAGTACCGGTTTACTATGGAAATGGATTGACCAGTATTTTAACTGCTGTATCTGAATAAGTAAAATTGAATACCATAATAATAAATTTTACAAAATCTAATTTCTAGACAATTTAACCTTAATTGAATTAACCCTTTAAAGTCAACTTGAGTCTAAAATAATTTCTGTGTTGACCAATATAAATCAATTTATAGGTTTGCATTTAATATTTTTTAGTTATTCGAGTGTTTAAAAATATATACATATATGTGTGCTTTTTATTGTTTTAAATAGTTTTAATTTTGGTTTTAGTTTTCAACTATTGTCGTCATGGTTCGTTTGTTTACTTTGAAAACCAGCCATTCGTTTTTCACTGGTTTACATTTTAGATTAGGCGAATTTGTGAGAATATGGAGGGTACAAAGCAATATTATGTTAAAGAAGCTGCCATTTTGTTGGCTGATAGTGATTCTGGAAGCAGTTGTGCTTAATTTTCGGTTACTTAATTTCAATAACACTTTTAATACTAATGAACTTGTTCAGTACTGTATTTCCTGTGGTATGTGTTTGTGTTTTATTGTGTGAGTATAAAAAAAAATGATTTGCGTATTACAACGTCATCAGTCAATTTGTGACGTCATCACAAAAAGAGTAGTCAGACCGCAAAATAATTATTTGAAGGTGTCTGTCATATGACCGGCAACGAACAAACAGCGCCGGTCAAATTAAAAAAGCACCGGTCAAACGGGCATTACTTCACACCGTCGTAATTGTAGAGTATACATGACGTCACGCCGTCGTGATTGTCGATTTAACATTTGCTTGGGGATGCGCCTAAACGTCAACGTCCATTTAAATACGCGGTACGAGGCGGTAGACTCAACGCTAATAGCTTATCACGCGTCCGCGGTGAAATCTGATTAATCGGCGCTTTTTAAGGAAAGCTTTATCTATTACGCTCTTCGTGTTTTATTATTGGACGTGGTTACAAACGTCATGGCTCAGCGCCAATAAGCGTAATTTCGTTCTTGTTCGGAATGTATATTTTGTGCGGAACAAGTTCTATATACAACTTCCCCATTATTCACGTTTAGATAGGTAAATTGTATCTTAATAAAGACCATTCACATGTTGATTGTCTGATGTAACAAAGCGTCTGTGAAACCATGAACGTGTTTTTAAGGACAATCTTTCGTTAATAATAATAATAAAGGAGATACTACAAAGCAGGAACCGGCATCGTGTAGTGCGCGTGTTATGGCGGGGTAATTGTCAGCGCCGGTCAACATGACCGATGAAAGGTGTAAAGCGCCGGTCACGGTAACTTAAGTGCCGGTCAAATGACCGATGACTGACCGTTATTTTGCGGTCTGGTAGTACAAAAAATGTTCAGAAGAAGATATAAAATAACGTTGCTACATACTGTTTTCTTTGTAAACGAGAAGAAAGAAAGTTTTTGTTGATCTCAAGAGTAACACATGGCATTGTTGCACAATGCATGACGTCATCAATATTTTACTAATGTAAGAAAAATATAATTTATTACTGAACAACTTTTATGTTGATCATATTATGCTTACAACAATAGTTTTTTGTACAGAAGCTTCCAACCTGGATGACTTAGCCGAAAAATCACCAGAAAAACAGGCGGAAGTTAAAGGGTTAATAATTAACTATGGATTGAGATTAATAATTAACTGGTGTAATGTTAAAACAAGACGTAATCGTATATTATGGAAATGGATAGACCAGTATTTTAGCTGCTGTATCTGAAGAAGTAAAATTAAAGATCATAATAATACATTTTTTCAAAATATTATTTCTAGATGACTTAAGCTTAACTGAATTCATAATTAATTAAGGCATGTAGGTTTTTAACTGCTTAAATCAACATCATACAATACGTTGGAAGTTTAGAGGCACTGTTTAAAAATAAAAATAGGCAAATACTATTTGTAGAATGTAGCTAGTTTAATAGATCGGCACATACTCGTAACGTTGTAATTGTCTACATGTAATGTAATAGATTTATATAAAAACGAGCAATTCTTTGTAACTTAAACTACGTTTGTTTTTCCAAGGTCAGTATCTTTACCATTTAAGTTTTAAATACACAATATTTTAAAGCCAATGGCTCTCTTAAATTATTGTCAGTTTGTTGACATGTTTGTTTAATTAATATTCATACAATGGTAATGTAATGCATGGGGTTTTATTTTATTGTTGGGCATTATTCAGTACCCATATGCACATAGGCACCAAGTTTCTAAAATGCGTAAGGGTTCGAAAACAAAATTTGCACAAGAATTTTTTTGAAGGTACATTTGTTGATCACTGAAATATCTTCAAAATAACTGTCTTTGAGGCTGACTTAATGGCAAAGCGAACTGAGCGCGGTTAAATAAGAGGTAACAGATTCTTAAAAACTTCAATGTTAATAAATAAGCGAAGTGTAAAAATTTGTTCTCTCCCCGCCAGCGCGGAAAGGCCAACGATCCTTAATAAACAGACTAACGGTCTTCTCTTTTATGACAAGTCATGGCCGCCGTGGTTTACTTTGCGTTTGCTAAAATAACTGATAAATGTCTGTCGTTGGCGTTTCGCCTTGAAATGCCTACATAAATTGCTCTTAAAAGAAGAAATATACAATGCATTCGATTACAAAGCAGTTTAAAATATTTCCGTCCCGCTAGAACCAACGCTGAGTTTTTACGAATTTAATTATTCCTAGGCGCACTAAAATAGTTGCCACTTATAAGAACTTTATAAACTATAGTTTTGTTTCTGGTTCTCAATATTAATTGCATTTGGATAAGGTATAACACGCACTTATTTTGTTTCATAACAATGGCGGCTGTTCCATACTTTGCCAATAAAAAAAACAAAGGAATCGTGGATTTATGACAAAATAAAGTATATTGTTATGCAGAAAGTGAACATCAAAAAAACTGTTTAACTTGTTTGTTTTTTTTCGCATCTGGTTTCTGATCACTAATTCAGTGATAATACCCTTATTTTTTTGTGTTTACTTTATTCGTAGACGTTTCGGTTACGTATCTGTTGTCATATTCGTGCCATTTTAAAATTCGTTATTTATTTAAATACGGAAGTATAAATAAACTAAATCGGTTAGGTTCTATGCGCCCTAAAACGATTGAATGAAAATCCAGATTTAGACAAAAATTTGTATACTCGCCAATGGAATGGATAAATCGTTGAATAAACTCAACATGTTAAGTTTATGAAATTTATTCATGTTTTGTGCTGCGCTAACCGACGTCCATATGAGCTTTAATAAAGAAATACCCATTTCTTCCGTTGTTAACGCGGGCTCACGGGCAACATCATATTTGCACGCATCATCATAAAGAAACACGTCTACACTTTTCGCGAAGATGTGAGTGATAGAAGTGGCAGTAAGATAAAACATCGGACAATATGCAGTGAGTATGTGGTCCGTTTTGAACCAACGTTATTGTTTGGCAGTTATCGATCGAATATATTATACTTATTGGTAGGCCTAAATCGTACAATTAGATATATATGTTTTTACAAAACTATTTAACTATCAAAATATGATCAAAAATATATATCCATCTCAACTGAAAAAATTTTTTTTTTAAAGCATGCAAATATGCGCGGGTGCACGGCACCTACACCCGCTAACTTGGTGCCTATGCATATGCACATCATAAAAAGGCCTTTCTAAAAAAACAAAATATGTACATGTTTATGTGGATACATGAATTACCACTAGTTTAATATTTGCAACAGAAAGGTTTTTAAGCATTTTATGTGTGTCATGTATATTGGTGATGACATGCATTTGCTGAGCTCAAGGGATTAGATCAAGTGAATCATCTAGAGTGATCAAGTTCGAAGACTTGTAAAGCAGTTTCACATGGAAACATGGAAGGCTAAAGACATTTATTCACATCCAGGTGATTTTTCATATTTATTTACCGTTCACCATAAAACCTTGTATTTCAATATCAACAAAGCTATAATAGGGATCAAACACGACTGACATAGTTTCTTAATTTACAGGGATCAAACACGACTGACATAGTGCATTTCATTGTTTAATATAATGTAAAACATATGTCATTTATGTATAATCTAAATAGTGGTCCTAAAGTACAGGCTTGGGGTATATCACACATTTCTATTAGATATCCAGTCATATATTACTCCATTTTCACTATCCATATATCATCTTTCCATATGATCTTGGTGTATTAGACACGGTTGTACAACCTACCATGAGGTATGACACAATATTACATCGATGATTAATAATCGATCATCATAATCTTTTTTCCGGCGAACTAGATAGATTAAAGATTCATATTTTATATTTGTTATAATTCATAAATTAGGCATTCCAACGTTATTTCTTGTTTGACAAACAAGAAGTCTTTTTTGTCTGTCAGTCATATTGGTCATAAAAGACTTTTTTATATGTACAAGCGGTGGTCTATTTTAACTACTGTTTAATTTATTTTAGTGTATATGTTAAAACATGGCGTAATAGTATAGCCTACTATGGAAATGGATTTACCAGTAATTTAGCTGCTTTATCTGAATAAGTAAAATTAAATATCATGATAATAAATTTAGGCAATATGTTATTTCTAAAAGATTTAATCTTAATTGAATTAATAATTAATCTAGGCATGTAAGTTGTCAACTGCTTATATCAGCAACATACAGATTACACACTGATTGAAGCATTGAAAATGTATAAAAACTTTTAGTTCCACGAGTATGAGTGAACATAAACATGTACGTTCATCGGTATTTGTTTAAGTGTGAGTGCAGCTCAACTAATTAGTGTACACGCCATTATGTACATATTCTAAGTCTGCTAGCATGAATTAAACAGCAAGAAATATTGTTCAAGTGTAGTTTATGTGATAGATATTGTATATAGGCCTATGTATTTTGTACATAATACAGTTTGTTTTTTATTCTTAAATACAACGCAGCAATATACTACTACAAACTTTCAGAAATTTCATTAAAATGTAAGTTAGGCCTATAATTGCAGTGTTGAAAGCGCTTTAAACTGATTTTCTGAAAAAAAAAACTGTATGTAAATGCATTATTATTATTTAACTTTAAATATTATATAGAATTATCCATTTAAATTAAGTCTAGTATTTAATAGTAAGTGCCAGGACTGTTAAATGCCTTGAAATAATGTCCCCTTCAAAAATTTAGCCTTGTATGCCTTATGATCTAACTGTCCGGATTGGAGTCAAAGTTCATGAATATATAATATAAATGGACAGATTGTTGTGTGCCAACTTGCATTTCCTGGTGGCGTATTCTCAACCTAAAACATTTTATCTTCTTTACTTGTGTAACATAAATCATATATTATTTACCACTCAATGTACATGCCTGGCTGAAAAACAAATTTCATAATTAGGTATTAGTGCTTTAAACTTCAAAATTAGATGGTTGAATAAATAGCATTTTTTATATGAATTTAGTCAAGATGGGCATAGATTTTATAAATTCTCATAGTGGTGACCTGATTATTCGCTTTGCGAGGTGATCTGACGATTGCCCGTGTGTTAACTCCCTTGGTTTCCCCACGGGGATAAACATGAATATCCTATCCTATCCTTAAATTTATCTTAAAAAAATAACATTTTGTTTTCTTTTATTATTATTTTAACTTGAACTAGGCACATGAAATATACATTTGTTAAAATGTCCACTCCCTCAAAATATTATTAGACATGCTGTGATGTAGCCTACCTGGAACTGGAAAACAAAAATTTATGGAGTAATTGTCGGAATGCAAGTTCCTAAAATGGTCCAAGAGCAGCATTTCTGCTAAACCTAGCATTACCCTACTTTTATATCTTCCGGTGCACATGTTTGGGTAATTATTTGAAACAATAAACGTATTAATGCTCTTCCATGCAGTGTGGAAATGCTTAATCAACAAATAAGTAAAACCGGCAGATAAGCATAGATACAACTGATTCTTGCAAACGCTTTAAGCACCTGAGAAGCTGAAATGGATTCGAAAGAACAAGGCACGGTAAGTAGGTTTGCATATTAGACGAAATTAATTAACATTTAACCACTCTAAACATGTCGAATACTGGATTATTTTTGTATATATTTATAGGTGTTAATAATAAACCACCAGAAATATAAATTAACATTTACTTTTATAAATGTGAAATCACTAACCTCCAAAGTTTATTATCAAATATTGCTTCTAAAAAAACACACAACAGAATTAGTGCAATTTGTTAAGGGTCGTAAAACACAAGGTAAAACAACAACATTAAAACTAAAAAGGTCAACCAATCCATAAGACCATAACATATTACAATTCATTTCCTAACTATTGAAAAAATGATCCCTGAATTTTACCTCCGTTGTATCCACTGTATAACAGTTCTTTAATTTTCCTAATGCATTATCAGACAACATTGCATAATTTGTTGCACAATGCTATACAATACGTAGAAGCATATACATTATGAATTCACACCAGTTTCAATACTAATTACAACAGCTACACAAACGTAAAAAACAGTTCACCACAGCAATTCATATTTATTCTTTGCAAAAAATCAACAGAAGCTGAGACTGTGAGAGGTTTTAATAAATGTAATCATGAAATTTTTAATTTATAGAATATATATACAATCTAACATTTGCTCGTTCATATGCTACCAGTATGAGTAACCACAATCTTCCACAGAGCAATCAACCTTCATCATCCAACCCCACCAATGTAGATGAGCAGGGACAACCGATCAACACAGGACAATACAATGTGCAGGGTGACATTGTCATCAACCAATATCATGGACCTCCCCCTGTTGATGTTAACGCACTTGGTGAGTGTAGTAACGGTTTATGGTCGTAAATATTCCCCAAATTGAAGAAAATCACAGAATAAGCGTGTATAAAAACTTGCCTTTAATTGATACGACCAAATATTAATATAGTTCACGTAATAATTTAATTGAAAATCGCAAACAATGACAACGAATGACAACCAGATATCAGATTTAGTGAAATTACTTATTGTAAATATAATGATGTATTACCTATGAAACAAAATCAAAATTCCTAAAAACAGGTATGGAATACTTTAGCCTTGTTAACTAAGCTACATGACACAGTGGTTTACATTTTGTTTGCATAGTTACAAAAGGAAATTTT
>CH003390.1:6002-17454 GCA_000149265.1 Ciona savignyi
ACATATTCCATTGGTATCATTCCGGTTAGTTAAATGATTTTAGTTTACATTTTTGATGGAAGATGTCTGTATGGTAGTAATACCACGTTTATAGTTTAGCTCCAAATTCTACAATATGTTGTTTGATTGTGTTTCTAAATTGTTTTTATATCTCTATCGTAGGTGATAAAAAGGTAGCAAAATGATATTTTGTTGAGTTTGAGACGTCAGTGGATGAATGAATTAGTCATGTGACTTGAGTATCGCCAAGTGATTGGACGGATTCGCTACGGCATGACATTAGCAAAACATGGGAGATATTTGATCATTTGGTTTAACTCTAATATAACGTTAGTCTTCCCTGGTTGTAACGGTTGACAAAAAAAGAAAAATATACTTAAATACAAATGAAAATATTAATTTTACCTAACAATAGGAAATTGAACGAACATTACATATACCCACATAGCCCATCATATCTGTGATAATTGGTATATACTACTTGCCATATAGTTTGGGGACAAATCGATATTATAAACGTGCAAATTATTTTATGCCACAGTTTTATACATGCACCTCCAAAAGTGTGACGCTTATTGCCGTGTAGCTACGCAGAGTTAATATTTAACCTTCGTCGTACAGTAAACATTGACAGCGAGTTTGACAGTGATTGACAGCGACGTCGTACAGTAAACATTGTTCTAATCACGTCGGAGGTTACTTACAAAAGAGAGAAGTCAAGTGGCCATTTGCAGTTTAAAAGTCAGGCGCTGGGAGTTAAACAGTTTATTTTCGATTATTTTTTACATTTTAGATCCGATTTCGCTCACTTGCCACCATAGATAAAACAAGTAGGAGATTGACGATATATGTTTTAATTCCGAACAGCGATCTTTATAATGGAAAGGCAGCGGAAGTAAAATTTATGTTTAGATTTACCAAAGAATGAATACGAGAACTAGAATAGACAAACTAGAGTACTAGACTATCTATGTAAGATGATTTTATCAAACTGTTTATTCGTAGGCGGTCGGTCATAACTTATGTAATCCCATACACCACCACTTTTTGTTTTTTTATCCATGCTAAGGTTCGAATCCATGAAAGGTTCGTAACTAAATCTGTTTTTTTTTATATACAGTAGTTATGGGTCCCATTTGAAAAATTGGGACACATATTGTTTTTGTCCGTTATTTATTTTTTTTTCTCTTTTTATTTCTTCGTCAAACGCTTGACAGGCATGGCATGTCGCTCCGACATCTTCCAAAAGGAATAATGGAATCGCAATTAAACTTAGGTATTTGTTAGACAACATGGTCTAGATATGCAGAAACCAAAATTGTGGGTGATACATTCAAGGGAATTCCCCTTAGACGTTAAAATCCAAAAAGCTCTTTTTCCAATAAATTAGCTTTTTGGGGCATATAGCGCTTGAACGGCTGCTCTAACTTTAATCAGATTTGGTGAAATGATAGACCATTAGAAACTTTGTGCCAATTAAAAGAAAGAAAACATTTACTAAGGGTAATTACGTTAAAAACGAAGATATGTTCCTGAAGTATGATTGTGACAGGCATGCCATACCGCACTGACATCTCCAACAAGGATTCGACAAATCAGATTAAAACTTTAAAAATTGTTACATAACATGACCCACAATCCTACATATGTAAAAACAGAAACTAATCTACTAAACCTATGGGAATTCCCTGAAACCATGAAAAACTAAATCCAGCTGTTTTGGCAATTTAGTTTCATTTCACCTTAGCGCTTGAAAAGAAGGTTTAATTTAAAACATTTGTGGTGAAAATGTTCGTAAATTTAAGACGATTATTTTTTTTCAACTACACCTGGAGAAGAAGTTTGGTTTTATAACTATGGGGACCCATGCGTTTATGCTTGCAGAAAACAAACTACATATTCAGTGTATAAAATAAAAGTTGTGGTTAGGGACCCTGTAGCATGAATATATGGCATACAACATGTGGTTTACAAATAGTGGTGGTTAAACAAGTGGTTGACATTCTCTAGTTGATTTATGTATCGGTCGCGTTAATCCATTCAGTTACACGCCCTTACCAAGTGACGTCATTTGAGAGTGGTTCGTACATGCAGCGGTAGCGCCACCGTACGACAGGGGTTTTATACATCAACACGACCGCTACTGCGTATTATACTCGGATTAACAAATGTTTGGCGATGAACACATTAAACAAGAACGGTCGTGTGGCTGAATGGTTAACGCGACCGATTCATATATCACATCGAGACTAAAAAACACATGTATAACAATATCTATGTGTTTTCTTACCATCGTATGTCTTAAATACTAGTTATGGCTTTTACGATACTGGTGTTAAATTTACATAAACGGGTTAACAATAACTCGTATGTTTTTAGCATTTTTTGCCCAAACTTTGACCAAAAATGTCAACTATGAAAACCACCAGGATTTTCAAAACCACAGTCGTCTTCTATATGATGCTAACAGAAGTTTCCTTACAAGGTTTTCAGGTACTTTTATGCATATTTGTGTTGTTATCGAGCTATCCTAGGTTTCAAACGTTGGTCCTTCATTAACTTTATTTTTAAATACTGGAAGGTTATATATGAAACCAAGTTAAAGATTTAGCCACAAAGTTATTTCCCCAGTCTTGCCTCGTCCTCCCTGCGACCTTATATTCGCGTAGATTTCTTAGGTCGCCCAATTTTTTTAAGATCTGATGTGGACTTGATTATTTATTTATTTGCGTTAACATCGAGGCATTTACTGATTAATTATTTAATGATTCCAGCATCCGTGTGGACAACACGCGACATTTCTGATTACCACTGAGGGAGGTCTATCCTGCGGGGCTTGCAAACTGGATGAATGTGTGAAGGATAATAGATGCGTGAAATCTGGAATGTTGATGTGCACACCTGAGGACCATCATACCTGGGCCTGCGATCGACCATTTTGTTATGAATGTGTTAAGAACAAGAATGGAACAATGACTGGGTAAGTTGTGAGGGTTTCCATTAACCAAAATAAACTTAAACACAACTAATTTTTGCAGGGAATGCGTAGAAGATATGATCTATACCGATGAAGAAACAGGTACGTAATTCTTATTCATAATACTGTAATTTCAATACAAGATTATTTAGAACAACAAGCAATCGTAACTTCCACCTCACGTGACGAAATGGACACCACCAACGATAATGACGCACTTCCAACCGTCAAGGAATGGACCGCACCAAGTCCAGGTGAGAATAATATTTTTGAGAATTTATGAGAAATATTATTTCTTGTTCTGACGCTAAAGTTGTATGAAATGACTGTTCTACATACCAACTAAAACAAAGTGTTCAGTCGTGTCGCCAAAAGGTTAGCAAAACCGAATATATACGGATGTAACAAAAACGGTCTTGCTAATCAACCCATCTTGGAATTTAAACTAACGAATTGGTTATTCCTTGACTAAATCCAACATTTATAAATCAAGCGTTGTTTTCCCACTAAAATATGACGCAGTGCAATAGCTCCGGTAACCTGACGGCAGGCGCGAGGTGATCTGACGATTGCCCGTGTGGTGTTACCCCAATTACCAGGATAAACATAAATGTCTTGCAGACGAAATGGCGGACAACCAAGGAAAGGACAAAGGAAACGGGAACCCGAAGAATGGCTGTAACTCATTTCTGATGCTGTTTGCCCTATTGATTGTGATTTGCATTAAACCGTTTATATCCTTATACCTATAAACATTTTAATTTTAACTGCAATAATATTTAAAGGGCAATAACGTATTTAAAAAAAAATTTACTTATTTTTTATAAAATTTATTTATAATTTTAATATAACTGTGATTAAATTACATATTAAAAATGGCAGCGCATCTTGAAATATTACCACCGCGAGATGTCAGTACGGAGTTACAACAGCAGACATAACAAACCGGCCCTTTATTAGCAAAAGGCATATCTAAATTCTAAACCACACCCTGCTGGTAAGCGAACTAAAGCAAATAGGAAACCAATGAAACCGAAATAATGTAGTAAAATGTTTTTTTGGACATGATAAGACAAATGTTATCATACGGGTAATTATCAGATTACCTCGTACCACACTGCCGGGTTACCCTAGCTAATGCAATATGTTACATACGATTTAGACGTTGACAGTTCAAATCCATGGGGTTCAGGCAATCCCCGCTTAGTGCCTTTATAAAAATACTACAAACTAGCTAGTGGGTTTGTAAATTAAACTTTTTTCCATTGCTGCTTAGACCAAAACGACTTGTATCCTGACAGTTACATACAAAATACGTAAAGCTAACCTTGTGAATTCAGCTTCAAATTCTTTCTTCATCAAAGTAATTCCATGGTCAGTATATCCGACATTATTTCACGTCATAATCAGTGGCTTCTTTTAAACAACAATCCTAGCTGTGATGCAACAAGAAATAAAATATGAAAACCGTGTATGTCGCTGTATATAATTTCATCCACGTACAACGTTATTCATTTGCTAAAATCGACCGCTGTATGTCGATTTTTTGACGAAAATTTATTAAATCGATATTTGTAAATAATTGCTATTTTTGTCGTTGAAAGAAAGCAAATCACTATAGATTGCTGAGATAAAATATATGTTATGTTACCCTGCAGGACGTACGATCGTCGAAATATAAGAGACACTTTTGATTTCGAAGTAACGTTTTTCCTTGTAATGTCTGCCACTTCAGCACGCATATGATAAAAAGTCGGTATATGAATCTGTCACCATTTAGCCACACGGTCGTACACAACCGTACATTTTTTTTATTAAGCTAAGTTTCGAACCCGGTATGGGCTCATCACTTGGACCGTTTTTGTAAAGATAGGTATATTATATCAGTCACGCTAGCCATTAGACCACACGACCGTACATTGTTTTTGTATTTTTTTTAAGTCGATCTAAGATTCGAACATGAGATGGGCTCGACACCAGGACCGTTTTTTGTATTAGAGTCAATATATGTATCGGTCGCGCTAACCATTTGGCCACACCACCGTACATTTTTTTTTTTTTTTTTTTTTTTACTGAGCCAAGTTTCGAACCCAGGATGGGCTCGTCGCTAGGACCGTTTTTTTTTTGTATAAAAGTCGGTATATGTATCGGTCGCGTTAACCATTCGGCCACACGACCGTACACCACCGTACATTTATTGCCCCGGTATATGTTTGTTTTCTCTGCAGCGCTTTTTGTGGTAAAGTTGGTTTATAAACTTATATTGCAAGGTGGCGCTGGTGTATATATATCGCATTAACTAATCGCGGACCGATAGTGTTCGGTTGTGTGGCCGAATGCAACCAATATATATACCAAATTATATATAAAAACGGTCTTAGCACCGAGCCAATCATAGGATTAAAACTAAGTCCGGTAAATAAAATAAGAAAAAAAACGACTCGACTGATAGAATTCTCCAAAAAAACGGACTTATAGTGACAAGCTTGAGGGTTCGAAACCCAGCGTTGTAAAATAAAAAAACCTAAACCGTCCCCACCACCTTTCGGCTGACTTGCTATGAACAAAACAAAATAATTATTCGAAAAATCAGACTCTCATATATCAGAAAGCCATCCTATTCTAATATTCTTGTTCAATCTAACCATGGCTTTTACTTCACCTGCCTTTTAATTATAAAGATCGTTGTTCGATATTAAAACATATATTGTTAAATTATCCACCTTCTTGTTTTACCTGTGATGGCAAGTGAGCCAATCACAATAAACGGATTTAAAATGTAAAAAATAGTCGAACTCCCAGCGTCTGACTTTTAAAACGTACCAACTTCCGCGTAATACTATAAGTTGCTGCGCTGTTAATATTTACTCTTCTTTTAACATTTGACCAAATGACGAAACTAACCTAGGTACAGTGTTTGCTGAAACGATGTCATACACAACGGTGTTACACACAATCGCCTCTTGTATGTTAAGAATAACTTGCTTTACTTGCCACCTTTTGTTCACATATAGAGATTTAAAAACAATTAAGGAACACAATCAAGCAACATATTGTAGAACTTGGAGCTAAACTGTAAACTTGGTATTACGACCATACAGACATCTTCTATCAAAATTGTGAACTAAAATCATATGACTTACCGAAATTATACCAATGGAATATGTAGCATGGTGGCCAAGTATCCATATATTGTTCATTATTACACGATTAATACTAAAATACGTCCCACCTATGGTTAGGTGCATTACATAAAGTAGAAATTGATATATACAGCAACCCATATTCGTGAGTTAATCGTGACTGAATCGGTTTATTCTATTTCCCATCCCACCAGGCAACAACCCTCCCTTGATAAGGAATGAGACAGGTAGTAGGCAGGAGTACCATACTGTACAATCCTATTATCACATGTAATGTCACTACATGTCAACTTTTCTTTCTGTGATAATGTTGAAACGATGATTAAAGTTGATTGAATGTTCGTTTAAATTCGATTTTTTTAAAAGACAATGTTTTGGAGGGTTTTGGTTTTTGTTCAGCCTAAAAGTATCGAACATTCGATTATCCCTTGACGTAATTCAGCAATACTGTGAGACAAATTCAGTGTATAGGTGGGTGGTGGGCCTGGCTTATGAAAAGCTTATACGAAGAAGTCGTTGTTTGCACTGGTTAGCTATTTGTTTGAACTCTTGGCTATAGAAAACCAACAATAGCGAACAAAGGTCTCCCAAAAAGTTCTACAACGTTTGTGTACATTTTGTATTACGTCACGTTTCTTAATGCAAAAATGGTCGGTAACCTGTTTACCTTAATCACGGGTATATAGCAAGTAAGAACAAAATCATTTTTCCGGGAAAACGATTAAAGATGGGCAATGAATGCCTGCACATTTGATCGAATTAAATTTTTTTATTTTTCGGTGCTAAGTAACCAGACGTTTTATAAAGGTGGCAATATAGTGTATTATAATGGATTATTTATTATTTTGTGCGTCCTCTTTTAAGTGCGGTTGACTGATTGGGAATCCAGGGGAAATTTCTCTTGATTTAACACCTAAAATTTTGGTTTCTGCATATATAGACCATAGTGTCCAACAAATGAAAAAGTTTATTGAAATTCCATTATCCCTTTAAGTAGATGTCTCAATACCATTGTCTAACTATATGCAGAAACTAAAATTTTAATTAAAAAATTCAGGGAAATTACAAGAAAAAACACAAAATACCTACGGTAATATAGACTTGTTTCATAAATTTACATTTTCTACCATAGTGCTTGACAGGCTGGCTCCAATTTTAATCAGATTTGGTAGAGTTTTAAAGCTTGAGCCACTATTGTACCACATCAAAATTAATTTAAAATTTACACAGGAAAATACCCTAAAAAATTTAAATTTGTCTCTATATCATGACTAAAAAGGGCATGCCATGTCGATCCAACATCTTTGGGACATTGAGGTACAAAAGATGTGTTAACGTGGGTTCCGAATCACTTTGTTTCCTCGTTTCAAACTTGAATCCATTAACTCGAACCGCTCTTTAGCTAAAGATTAATAACCATGTATCTAATCACTGTTTATGATTTGCTTTTAAAAAATGGGACAAACATTGGGTTTTGCACAATCTTTGTTCTTTTGTTCTTTACTCGGTTGACATAGGGAAATGTAGGTGGAGTTATTTGGGATTACATAAGTTATTGCATCATGTTAATTATCGCTACAATTATTGTTAAACTTCCAATCAACTGGATTCAGGCAATGTTCGTTGAATGTCCTATGACACAATCAACTGTCTCGCGTTGGTTTCGTCCCCTACAAACCCTACCTCTACCACACATAATTTTGAACTGAAATTCTCATATGACTAACCGGAATGATACCATAGGAATATATAACATGGGGACCACGCTTGAATGCATATATTGTCGCACGATTGCACATTTGGTACCGAAAGACGTCCCCACCTGTGATTAGGTACATTACCTAGGTGGAATTTGATATAAACAGCTGCCCATATTCGTGAGTTAATCGTGAATGAATCTGTTGATTATATTTCCCATCCCACCAGGCAACAATCCTCCCTTGATAAGGAATGAGACAGATAGTAGGCAGGAGTACCATATTGTACTATCCTATTACCACATTTAATGTTACAAGATGTAAACTTGTCTTTCTGTGATAATGTTGGAACGCTGATTAAAGTTGATGGAATGTTGGTTTAAATTTGATGTGGCCACTTCCTATGTTGCTTGACTGCTTGTACATGATGAGGATTTTGTTTTCGTTCAACCATAAACTATTGCACATGCAATTAAACTTTCACATAATTTAGCAATAACAGTAAATAATTACAAGGCAGGTGGTAATCTTAGATTGAGCAACTTCCCCGTTTGTATGGCCAGTATGTTGGTTGTGACGTGAAAAACAAGGTCCGAATAAGCTTCAAAGTTTACATTGAGCGTTACACTTCTGGCGCAGCACGGTATAGGACAGCAAATAAGCCAGTTAAGCTGAATGTTTACCTACTGGTGTGTATTTTGCAACATCACGTGACAAAGCTTGTTTGACATTGCGTTTATTGAATCTATTAGAACTGTGCATAAATTAGTTTCCACGTTTATAATATAAAATTTCCCCCAAATTATCTATGGCAAATACTATACCCTATGATCACCGATGCAATGGTTTATGTGGATATTTGTTATGACAATTGATTTCTATTTTCACAGAGTAACCTTGAATAAGAGGTGAATTGCGACATTGATGGTACAAGAGGAACGTAGTAAAATGGGACCGAACCAATTTGTATCCTCGTTTCGAACTTGAAGTAATTAACTCGAACCTGGTATTTCAAACCGCTCTGCAGCTAAAGATTAATAACCATGTGTCACATCAATATTAAAGTATTGCTTTTGGAAAATGAGGGATAAACATTAGTATTTTACTGTCTTTATTTTCAACGATCGGCAGGCTTGTTTTGTCCGTCCCTTATTGAACAAAGGATTTATCAAATTAGAAACAAAGTTATTTCTTTGTACGGAGATGTTGGAAATCAAAGGAAATTCATTGATAAAGTAACCAAGTCACCAAATTTTATTAACCTGAAATATCACGTTATTTGTATCGACTGTATCTACCATAACATTTTTATATTATTTTTTTATGTTAATTGTTCCGTCTGTTTTCACCGCACTTCACGTATTTTTCGTGTAAAAATAAAATATACTTTTTATTTTAAGGGACATTTCCTAAATCCAGAACATATAGAAAAACTCTCTTTCGATCTCTGTGTAGACGTTACACACTTTAACAACATAATTCAATAGGAACCTACGATAAAGTCAAAACAAGATTCTGCTTTCGCTAAAGAAGCAAGCACTATTAACTTGGTTATGTGCAATTTGACCTTGCGAATAGTTTGGTGGGTTAGTGCATAGCGTTTCGGTTAAAGAGTTGCAGTTTCGAAACCGAACGATTGTTCGACACATTCTTTTAGTGGGTTAGTGCGTCGCCTTTCAGCCGAACAGTTGCAGGTACAAAACTGGTAGCTGGATGGTCGGTTGTTTTATTGTGCAAGACACTTAGCGGACATGACAGGAAACATTAAATAAAAGTCTTATACACAAAACACTGCAATAGCTCCGGCAATCTGACAGTGGGCGCGAGGTCATCCGGCGGTTGTTTCTAATGCCCCTTCTGTTTTCCATCCACGGATATGATTATCCCAAAGTTTGTTATTTTCAGCGGGTTGTCTCATTTTCTTAGAGCGTTGAGTGACCGCCTTCTGGTAGGCCATAAAAATATATAATATTACGGAAGGGTTTCTGCATACCGATTAAGATTTTTGTTTATTCCCGGATGAGCTTAGGCTACCCGAGATCCTGAGCGAGGTTTCTGCATACTACCATTATTAGTCCCCAGACTAAAACTTAAGATTTCTATTGTTTCATTTATTTATTGTGTTCATTGAACCGTTACGGCGTCGTTGCAAATTGGGAAAGTCGCTGGAAATCATTTTTTGTGCTAGTTTAATTTGATCTTGGTGGTTAATGTTAATTTGATTGAACTGATTAAGCGTATACGTTACCCAGAAATTTCCTTTGCCTTGCTATTTTCACAGCGATATTGTTGAAATTACACGACATACACACAGGGTGTTTTTTGTGTCGAAAAAACAATCACTGGTCAAATTATGCTGAGGCTTCATCTTTGTCAACACAGGGTTGGCACTTAGAATAGGGTTTTGCCCAATTTCTACACCGTGAATGGGAAAACAAGGGGGGGGGGTTAAGTAGTATTTTAGTTAACTCACGGTCACCATTGGTTACCTGAGCAATTGCAGAATGTTGTGTACGATTAAGATATTACTTAATTCTAGGTTCTAGCATAAGCTAGTAGTAATCAACACTGTATTCAGAGTTCATAAATCTCCCGATTATTTTATGTCCACAGTTGGATAAAACAAATTCAAAGTTAAAGAAAATTGCAAACCCCAACCCACTGTCAGTAAGAGTTCAAAGAAATATTTTTATTAGCACTGAGCCTGGATTTAAATGCGATTGTAAGAAGGCCCCAACCCGCAATTAGTAAGTTGTTAATTGCCCCGACTGATTAGATTGGTGGGTTACCGGGCCGTCTTCCGGTCAAAGGGTGGGTGGTTTGAAACTGGTCGAAAGCTAGCCGGTTTGGTCCTTGGGAAAGGCACTTAGGATAGTCATCTTTTTCCCCGTGAATGGAAAAACCAAGGGGGTTAACACACGGGCAATCGTCAGATCACCTCGTGCCCATCGTCGGGTTACCGGAGTTATTGCAGTGTGTTGTATATGATAGACATTTTCCATAATTTGGTAGAACCCATTAATCTGCTGGGTTCAGGCAATGTCCGTAAAGTGCCTTGTCCAAGGACACAACTGACTAGCTAGCGACCAGTTTCGCACCTTCAACCTTTTGATTGAAAGGCGACGCACTTAACCGTTAGACCAGTGGTTCCCAACCTGGGGGTTGCGACCCCAAAAGGGGCCGCAAAGCATGTTAAAGGGGGTCGCGAAGCTGTTGCTCATGTAAGAACAAAGGTGAATGTCGGTAGAGCTTGGTACCTGGTACGCTAGTAGTATGTGCTATTCCTGTGTATAATTTTTCATTGGGACATTGCATTCGGATTGCATGTAGCACAATGTTATTGCATCAGTATGCGTCGATTGTGATGTCATAAATAATGACCACATGACTGTAAAGTGTGAACGCACTAGCTGCAAATTGGAACTCTATTAGGGAAGTAACTTAGTATATTATTCAACAAAAATCAGTCAAGACTTGAAATTGGTAAAAATAGTTAAGGGGAGCATCATACACGTTTAGCTGCAGACCTAAAAGGTCAACCATCGCACTGATTTGTCAATAAATGCAAGTAAAACATTTTTGTGCTTACTTTTTAATTTTTCATTTAGGATATAATATAAGTGTGGGTCACGGAA
>CH003390.1:37697-52481 GCA_000149265.1 Ciona savignyi
ATGATTGTTTCATTATTACGTAATATAAGCAACCATTCACACGTCGATTGTTTGATTGTCAACGTAATATACGCACCATTCACACGTCGATTGTTTGATTGTCAACGTAATATAAGCAACCATGCAGACGCTGATTGTTTAATTTTTAACTCAATATTACGCATTACAATCAAAGTTATACTATGTGTCTTAAGTTGACGTTTAAAAACTATAAAGTAACACATAAATAAGACCCGATAATGCCGGTAATCACGCGCGTTATTTCTTTGCTGCCTTTTACCGCTGCCTGAACTTTTTTTGCCAAAAACGGTGCCGATTTGATGGTAGTTTAAAGAAAATCGGTTAACGGTTAACCGATTATTTTTACATCATTTAACCGTTTTTTAAATTAACCGTTAATTCGCAGCCCTAGATATCACACAAAAATAATTGCATTTTAAATTTGATAGATTAGTTTTGTTTCATTAGCAAAAATCTAGCCTAAGATTAGTTGTCATACAAAAGTGACTCTATAGTCAATAGATTTATATTTATTTATTATTTATGTATAGAATTATAAAAACTGTTAACAACTTACTCAGTTAGGAGGTTTCCAATGCGAGTACAATCATACATATCATAGAACCAAATCCCATAAATCAGTTCTGAAATAAAATATATGTTTTACATATTTAAAACAAAATGTAAAAATCCTTTACTTTTGGCCTTGATATAAAACTAAAAAAAAATAGAAAACTTTATACGTTATATAGAGCTAACAAACCAAGTAGGTTTAATACTGCCGAAATGTCAGAGGTGGTGGTCAGATAGCCACCCAAGCAACAGTACGATCTATATCAGAAGTGGGCATAACTTCTATAAACGGCGAGCCAGATGAGGGAAAAGGAAATCCTTGATGGGCCGGATTATTGCATGAATAGTATTCATTATCTTAATTACAGGGTATGGTTAGATACAGTTTGCAGGCCGGTCAAAATCCTTTCACATGCCGGACCCTGCCTGGGGGGCGTATGTTGCCCATGCTTTTGCTATATAAGTTACATCATTGTAAATAAGTATTAAAGCAACTTACGCTTTGCATTAGTGTAAAGCAGGAATGGAGTTTTGTTTTGGAACTCGAGGTCTCCAGAGATAGACTCGGTAAGGTTGTCCATGCTCAGTCGATTCATGATTGTGAAACTATACAACGGTGGTGCCACACTATATGCATACAAAATTGTGTGAAAACCAAAGCAAAATTTAAAAAGCAGTTAATATCATGCTACTATACTAAGAAGCGATTAAGGTTCAAATTCAGTCAGGATCTAAAGGTGCAGTGTTGTAAAGCCAGATCAGGGTAGCATTGCTATGCAGACACTTATGAAAATATAACTGGAAAAAAGGTGATTTCCAGTACTACATAAGCCCTAAATACATCAACTTACTTACAATTATAATGGTAAATACAGGTGAAGCACGAAATATATCGAACATAACAAAGCAGGAACAACTACATTTCATGGGGAGTTACAACATATTGCTATGTCTAACAAAGTAATTGGGTGAAAATGTTAGGAAATGAATCCATACCACATTTGTGTGATACTAGTGGTGGATATGATAGTAACATTTGTTTGTCACTTATCAATATAAATATGTGACAAATAAATATGACAAACTGACCGGGTGTAGACGAACAATGTCCCTTCTACTTCTGTCTTTTCCTAGAAAATTATTAATTCTTGAATAACACAAATATGATGAGCACAAGTTTCTTATCATCTCATAGATGCAAAAATGGGCTTCATCTTGATTTTGAAGTAAAAAGTTTGTTTTGATTTTTATTATTATTTTTAATTTACATCGTTTTCATTTAAATTTTAATAAATAGAATTTTTAACCATTGCAAAACAGTGCCAGGTGAACAATTTGTAAGAATGGAAACAACAGCATCTAGTAAGTATCCATTTTGTAACACTAGAAACGGAAGAACATTAAGAAAAAGTATAGAGCCCTTGAAAATACAATAAATCGCATGATTTACAGTCCAATTTGCCCAGTGACAATGATTGTTGCATTAATAACACTTAAAACATTGGTGCAAAGTATACTGTTTGTGTTTTTTTGTATACCGTAAATTCGAACCAATAATTCACTAAAGTATTACTCAGTAAGCATTTTGTCCAACAATTAAAAGCCGATAATTTCTATATCAAATAAAAAATCACCATACACTGTTCATGTCATCATAGCGCCATGCAACCTGCCATCACACTGTGTTTAAGCACATAAATAGACTGTCAGAAATTTATCAATTTATTTGTTAAATTTCAGCATACAGAATTTTTAACTCAATGTATACCATTTATGTGTTAAATTTTATTTTTATGTCGAAAATTTAAAATGTTGGGGATAATTTTGACGCTCGCTGATTTTGAGTTATTTACCAGTATTTTACCAGTATGGGCAGCTGCACACTCGAGTTTTTTTTCCCTGCGTCTTTGCACACTTGGGTAATTTCACACACGATTACAAGCTGGCAGTATAAACATCGTATAATTTCCAACAAACCTGTAAACCTACCTCTGGACCTCGGGTAATTTACTGTCAGTATGTTTTTTGTTACGTAGATAGATATGTTAGCTGATGGATACGATAGATTTAGGATAGAATAATATGTTTGTTTAAGATTTTTACAAAATAGTAATAAAAAGGAGATTGTGTGCACACTTAAAGTGTGCACTTTTGGACGTTTGCACACTGCACACTTAAATATTTGATGCGTGCACACTTGAGATCTCGGCGAAAAGTGACGTACTTTCCATACGGGATTATTTACTTGTTTCATTGATTGTTTAATTGCCTTTTTTCTAAATTTTTGTAAAATCTTGGTTTTGAGTTGGTTGCTTTTGGTGAAAGATATATATGCTGTAAAATAAATTGTACCTAAACGCTACATATGCAAACTAGCATTTCTGTGTTCAACAAATTACCTTAATACCAGCAAACACTCACCCATTCGTCAGTTGCTGAGTTAAAGGTGTAAACAGCGACTTGGGTAGCAGAATCAACGATGTTAGAAATATACGGATCGCGTCGTTTTAACGCAGCCAGATTTATACGGGTTTGGGCTTCAGAAGCCATTTTTGCAACCATTTCACAAGATTGAATAGGGTAAACGTCTGATACGAATACCTGTAATCTAGATAAAAGACGATATATTAGTTGATATCCATTTTTATATGTGCTCCGTGCAAAATTTGCAAACCAGAACGTCCACGAACACAACGGAACTAAACACAAGATAAAAAAAGAATTAGGAGAAACTAACAGTGTTGCCTTGGCAGTACTGTTTAGTAATTTAATTATAGAAATTTGTTAAGAACTTTAAGTTTAAATTAAAAAGCATTCTTTCATTTTTTTGACGTCAATTTAAATCATTGGCTAAAATATGCGCTAATATTTTTATTTAATATAACTGTAACGTTCTTTGCATATATTTCTATTAATTGCGGGCGTCTTTCGCGCTGCATTTGTCCGACAGGTTAGTCTAGTGGTGTAGTGCGACGCCTTTCAACCGGATGGTTTTAGGGGCGAAACTGGTCGCTAGCTAGCCGGTTGAGTCTTTGGGCAAGTCATTTAATAAACATTGCTTGAACCCAGTGGATTAATAGGTTCCACCAAATTAAAGAAACGTGTAAATCATACACAACATAGGCTACTACCCGACGGTGGGCGCGAGGTGATCTGACGATTGCCTGTGTGTTAACCCTTTTGGTTTTCCCATTCACGATGATAAACATGAATATCCTATCCTGTCCTGTCGTATAAAAGTGTTGTGTTCAATGTGAGAGATAATATATATAGGCTAACGGCCACTATACGATTCGCTAATTTGGTGCTGTGACCAGGATGTGATCGCGTAGTGGTTAGTACTTTACGTTGTGGTCGTAACAAACCAGGTTTAGATGTTTTTTATTAAGACAATATAAGACATGCTGGTTTACGTAAATCCGCTACAGAAGAATCCAAGTCGAGTTTTTCTGGCAGACAGCAAACGCTCGACGTGAAATATGTTTCAGATATGCAAGCGGCGACGTTAAAGAAGTCGCTGGGCTCATCTAGTCGTCAATCTGTTCCACTAGAACCTTTTTCGGGGGAGGGGAGAGAGTTAAGAAGAATTTTCAAAAATGCTTGAGAACATGGCCGTGTTTTACAGTTGGCCTTTAAAGGAAAATGGCCCCCTTTTTAGGAGAAGCACTGCTCGTACAAGTATAAGAACAACGATTTTCATACTTTCCGCTGTGTTAGGCACTTTTTGCGTGTGGAAATTCGTCGCTAGCTAGTCAGCTGTGTCCTTTGAAAAGGGACTTAAGGTACTTTACCCAAACCCCGTCGGTTAATGGGTCCTACCAAATTGTAGGAGGCGTTGAACGAATTATTCTTCCTGTCTCTTCAATGCTAACACAAAAACGGCTGTCACTCAAAATCCTGACAGAAAGTCTTAGGTTTTTTCGCGATTTAAAATTGAATCTTGGCTTTGCAACCTAATGTGTGACGATTGCCAGAGTGGTTCATTCACGGAGGTAAACATAGATATCCTGTCCTATCCTAACGATGGTCTATAAAAAAACCAATGTTAAAACTGAATAATTTTACTTTTTTTGGTGAAGATATTTCTCTAAAGGTGGTTGCCAAAACTGAGCCACAAACAAGAGTTCTGCAGCAAAAGAAACGCCTTTTTTATTTTACCGAGCCAAGTTTCAAACCCATGATGGGCCCGTTACTTGGACCGTTTTTGTATAGGTCGGTATGTGTATCAGTTGCACTAACCATACGACCAAACGACCGTAGAAAAAACGGCTTTTGCTATACGTGGCTCCCAGGGTCAAGACTATACAATTATTTATTTATTTTAACATTTTTTTATTTATAGTGCACTACTGTAGTGCTCCTTTCCACACTTCTAAACAAGTGTTAATTCAAATACATTAGTGTAATTCAAGTTGTATGTTCTAAATAAAATATTTTATGCAAACATACGCCGGGAGGTGTTGTATCTATTAGGGTCAATTGACAAGTGGAATTTCATTTTAGGATTTCTTTCTTTTTCCACCCTGATCTACGCTTTCGGGCCACACCTTCTCATAAAGCCGGCTCCCCCACAGTACTGGTCGCGATTTACCGCACACTCTTCTCCAGGGCTCAATATCGTTTGGTCTTATTATGGGTCCCATTTGAAAAAATGGGACACATATTGTTTTTGTCCGTTTTTTTTTTTTTTTTTTTTTTTCGTCAAACGCTTGACAGGCATGGCATGGCGCCCCGACATCTACCAGAAGGAATAATGGAATCGTCAATGAAACTTGGTGATTGTTTAGACAACATGGCCTAGATATGCAGAAACCAAAATTTTGGGTAATAAATTTAGGGGAATTCCCTAGGACGTTAAAAACCAAAACAGTCATTTTTTCTAAAAAATTAGCTTTTTAGGCCATAGCGCTTGAACGGCTGCTCCAATTTCAATCAAATTTGGTGGAATGTTAGTGCACTAGTCACTGATTTAACACTTTAAAGAAATAAAAAAATTACCTAGGGAAATATCCTAAAAATTAAACTTTTGCTGTTAAATGATAATTGTGACAGGCATGCTATGTCGCCCCGACATCTACCAGAAGGGTTCATGGAATCGCAAAGAAACTCGGTGATTTGTTGGACAACATGGTCTAGATATGCAGAAATAAAAATTTTGGGTGATAAATCTAGGGGAATTCCCATGGGACGTTAAAACCAAAACAGTATTTTTTTCTAAAAAAATAGCCTTTTGGGGGCATAGCGCTTGAACGACCCATACAATTTGAATCAGATTTGATGGAATGTAAGTGCATTAGTCACTGATTTAACACTTAAAAGAAATAAAAAAATGACCCAGGGAAATACCCTAAAAATCGAATTTTGTTCTCCAATTATGATTGTTACAAGCATGCCATGTTGCCCCGAAATCTAGCAAAAGGAGTAATGAAATCGCAATAAAAAATTGACATTTGTAACAGAACATGCTGGTCTAGATAAGCAGAAACCAAAATGTAGGGAAATTCCCCTGAGACGTTAAAAACCAAAACATTTTTTTTCTAATAAATTAGATTTTTTGGGCATAGCGCTTGAACGGCTGCTCTAATTTTGATCAGATTTGGTTAAATGTTAGACCATTAGACACTTTAGGCCAATTAAAAAAAGAAAACATTTGCTTAAAGAGTAATTCCCCTAAAAACGAACATACGTTCCTGAATTATGATTGTGACAGGCATGCCATATTGCACTGACATCTCCAACAAGGAGTCGACAAATCACATTAAAACTTTAAGAATTGTTACATAACATGGCCAACATATGTAAAAACAGATACTCATCTACTAAACCTAGGGGAATTTCCTTTATTTCATTACAGCGCTTAAAAAGGTTTAATTTAAAACATTTAAGGTAAAATGTTCGTAAATTAAGATGTTTATTATGGGTCCCATTTGGAAAAATGGGACACATATTGTTTTTGTCCGTTTTTTTTTTGTTCTTTTTTTTTTCTTTTTTTTCGTCAAACGCTTGACAGGCATGGCATGTCGCCCCGACATCTACCAGAAGGAGGAATAGAATCGCAATGAAACTTCGCCATTTGTTAGACAACATGGTTTAGATGAACAGAAACCAACATTTTGGGAGATAAAACCAGGGGAATTCCCCTGGGACGTTAAAAACCAAAACGCTGTTTTTTTTCTAAAAAATAGCTCTTTTGCGAATAGCGCTTGAACGACAACTCCAATTTGAATCAGATTTGGTAAAATGTAAGTGCATTAGTCACTGATTTAACACTTAGAAGAAATAAAAAATTTACCTAGGGAAATACCCTAAACAATATGATTTTGTTCTCAAATCATGATTGTGACAAGCACGCCATGTCGCCCCGACATCTACCAGAAGGAAAAATTGAATCGCAATCAAACTTTGGTATTTGTTAGACAACATGGTCTAGATATACAAAAACCAAAATGTTGGGTAATAAATCCAGGGGAATTCCCCTGTGACGTTACAAACCAAAACGGTATTTTTTCTAAGAAAATTGACTTTTTTGGGCATAACGCTTGAACGGATGTTAAAATTTAAATCAGATTTTCTGGAATGTAAGTGCATTAGGCACTGATTTAACAGTTAAAAGAAATAAAAAAATTACTTGGGGAAATACCCTAAAAAATAAGATTTTGTTATCAAATCATGATTGTGACAAGCATGCCATGTCGCCCCGACAGCTGCCAAAAGGAATAATGGAATCGCAATGAAAATTTGACATTTGTAAGAGAACATGGTTTAGATATGAAGAAACCAAAATTTTGGGTAATGAATCCAGGGGAATTCCCCTGAGACGTTAAAATCCAAAAGGTTTGTTTTCCAATAAATTAGCTTTTTGGGGCATATAGCGCTTGAACGGCTGCTCTTATTTTGATCAGATTTGGCGAAATGTTGGACTATTAGACACTTTGTGCCAATTAAAAGAAAGAAAACATTTACTTAGGGTAATTACGTTAAAAACGACGATATGTTCCAGAATTATGTTTGTGACTGGCATGCCATATCGCACTGACAAATAAGACAAGCAGTCGACAAATCAGATTAAAACTTTAAGCATTGTTACATAACATGACCCACATATGTAAAAACAGAAACTTATCTACTAAACCTAGGGGAATTCCCTGACACATGAAAATCTAAATCGGCTGTTTTGGCAATTTAGCTTCATTTCACTTCAGCGCTTAAAAAGAAGGTTTAATTTAAAATATTTGTGGTGAAAATGTTCGTAAATTTAAGACGTTTATTCTTTTTTAACTACACATTGAAAAGAAGTTTGGCTTGATAACTCTGGGACCCATGCGTTTATGCTTGCAGAAACAAACAACATATACTCAGTGTATAAAATACAAATTGTGGTTAGGGACCCTGTAGCATGAGTATATGGCCTACAACATGTGGTTTACAAATAGTGGTGGTTAAACACGTGGTGGACACTCTCTAGTTCTTTTTTAACTACACATTGAAAAGAAGTTTGGTTGGACAACTATGGGACCCATGCGTTTATGCTTGCAGAAACAAACTACATACTCAGTGTATAAAATACAAATTGTGGTTAGGGACCCTGTAGCATGAATATATGGCATACAAAATGTGTTTTACAAATGGTGGTGGTTAAACACGTGGTTGACACTCTCTAGTTTAATTTTCGTTTCCACATTATTGGTTTTTCGCTTAGATTTGGCGGCACTGTCCGCTATATTTATTAAATTTTATCTTTTTTAAATGCAGTGTTTTAACGACTGCTCGTTTTGCCGTCTTTTCCTGTTCCTGTGTCGTGGTTTGTTCGTTTGACATTTTTTATACTGGGGCAAACAAATAAATAAACTAAACTAAACTAGTTACATTTCAAACTTGGAAACCGATTTTTTATCAGGCTTCTTTCCGGTGCATGATTGTCTGGTGACTAAGTCCAACTGGTTAGACTGGCGGTTTAGTGCGACGCCTTTTAACCGAAAGGTTTAAGCTTCAAAACTGGTTGCTAGCTAGTCGGTTGTGTGCTTGGGCAAAGCATTTAAAGGACATTGCGTAAAACCCAGCAGATTAATGGGTTCCACCAAATTATAAGAACGTGTGAATCATACACAACACACTGCAATAGCTCCGGTAACCCGACGATGGGCGCGAGGTGATCTGACGATTGCCCGTGTAGTAACCCCTTGGTTTTCCCACTCACGGGAATAAACATTAATATCCTATCCTGTCATAAGTTCTTTTTTCTATTTAATTCCTTACCGATCGCGTTGACCAATGGTTTATTAAAGCATACTAGAGTAATGATCATAATTTTTAAACATTAGTTTGGGTGGTAATTACTAGCGTTTTATTGTTGGTCATTGGCGGCTTTATTTTACAGCAAACTTTGAGTCTTAGTTGATGGTCAATTTACCTATTTTCGTGGTTTACGTTAAGTAGTAAAATATATATATATTTATAATGTAAAATGTACAATATGTGAAACACAAGGTATATATAATATGTAAAAAACCAGATTTAAAACATCTTCCGTTACACTTGACTGGAACTCATTTCTACTTCTCTTTGTGTGTCGGTGTCTTCGTGGTCGATTTTCGACGTTTTCTGAAACCACCAGGTAAATGGATAAAACACAAATAACAGCAATGCGCCAATCGTATTCAAAAACTCGACAGTATGTTTTTTAACGTGCTTAGTTTCGAACCCATGCTGATCTCGTTGCTAAAACCGTTTTATGTATGTATGGAATCGGACGTGTTCACCATTTGGCCACACGACGGTAGTGGTCGGAAGGTAAATCTGTCGATTGACCGTGTGGTAACACGACAAACGCTGCGCTTGGTGTAAAATATCGTGGTGCACGGTCGTGTGGCCGAATGGTTAACGCGACCGATACATACACCTAACTGTAAAAAAAAACGGTCTTAGAGACGGGCCATTCATGGATTCGAAACTGAGCTCGGTAAAAAATCACCATGCAGATATATACGAGTATCCTATGCTCTTCAACATCTCCCACTATTTGGTATGTACCTTCTTGGCCGATGGTCGTTTGACTTTGTACATACGAGGATGACAATGTTTCCAGTAGCGAGCCCGGAGAACAAGATACCAGGTCCGTGATCTGGGTTCGGTTCGGACGAGTTTACGTACGCGTCGAATTCGTAAGTGTTGCACCTGTCTTTTGGAAAGCTCCGTTGAGATTCGACCCCGAGATCCAAGGAGCAAAAGAAGCTTTTTTTGCTGCAGAATTCTTGTTTGCTGTTTAGTTTTGGCATCCACCTTGAGAGCAATCTCCTCACTAAAAAAAGAGTAAAAGCACTCAAATTTAACATTAAGTTTTATATAGGTCACGTGAGGATAGGACAGGATATTCATGTTTATGCCGTGAATGAAAAACCGCAGGCAGCGTTACCAGACGGGCAATCGTTAGATTACCTCGCGCCCACCATCGGGTTACCGGCGCTATTACAGTGGGTTGCGTATGATTGAGACGTCCCTTCAATTTGATAGAATCCATTAATAACCCACTGGGTGCAGGCAATAAACATGAAATGTCTCGCCCAATGACACAAACGACTGGCTGGTTACCGATTTCGACCTGCAACCCTGCGGCTGAAAGGCGACGGCTAATTGTTCGGAAGACGGCAATAATAACGTTTTTTTCCTGCCCACTGGAAAAAGCATTTTACATTATTAAATTCCTATACAAAAACGGTTCAAGTAGCTAGCCCATCTTCGGTTCGAAACATGGCTCGGTAAAAAATCAGTTAACGTTAAAACATTTGTCCAATATCACTTTGTGCGATCAGTCGAATTGCCGGAGATATTGCAGATTGTTAAACAAGATAATTATATTGCTACAGTATGAGTACAACCAAACTGCTTAAACCTGACGAATTCACGTTAAACTTGCGACCGTTTACAACAAGCGCAGCGTTTGTCTTGAACCGATGTGTATATAACGGTCGCGACGCCGGGCGAATATTTCTTTTTTGTTTTATGGTCGCTAAGCTACCGTAGGCCGAGCTACGCTTGTTGTAAACGGGGCTTTAGAGTTGCAGACTCGAAACTGTTCTGTAGATAGTTAGTTGTGTCCTGGGGCAATACTCTTAACGGACATTGCCTGAACCCAGCGGAATAATTGGTTCTGCTAAATTAAAGGAACGTCTCAATCATACACAATACACTTCTGCAATAGCTCCAGTAACCCGACGGTGGGCGCGAGATGATCTGACGATTGCCAGTGTGTTAACCCCTTGCGTTTTCCCATTCACGGGGATAAACATGAAAATCCGTTCCTGCACTAAAACAACCACATTACAACACTAGTGATACGTATAACCTTGGTATTGTAGTGGATGGGGGATGTTCTACTGGATCCGAGGAGGAAACCGTCATTGCAGTGTTCTCCTTGTTACATACAATGTTGTTCTCATTTGATACGATTGCTGGTTGTGTCGTAGTGGAACTGTTAATGTTTAAGCTGTTATAACTAGACCGTGTAAGCGTGTAACAGTATATAACTGGGCTTATAACATCTTAACCCTATATAGGAGGTACGGTCGTTTGGCCAATTGGTTAACGCGACTGATACATATAACAAATGATATACATAAACGGCCCTCGTAAGAAACCTAGCATGGGTTTGAAACTTGGCTTGGTTAAAAAAATAAAAAATAAAATAAAGAAGCAAAATTTAAACCCATTGGTATAGCTATTTGGTTATATTCTTGGGCAAGTCACTAAGCAGATGTTTTCTGAAAACATCAGGCAAAGGTATTAAACACAAATAAAAGCAATGCGTCAATCATACCCGACGCAATGTATTAGATTGGGTAGGCTAACTCGTCAATAGTGGCAAGGTTTTTTACCGGGCATAGTTTCGAACCCATGCTAATCTCGTTGCTAAAACCGTTTTTTGTATGTATCTGTATCGGTCGCGTTAATCATTCGGCCACACGACCATTCTAGTCGCAAGATAATCCGACGATTGGCCGAGAGTATAGCACGTATGGTATTTTGTCCGGGCCGTTGGTCTAACGGTTAAGTTTAAGTGCGTCGCCTTTCAATCGAAAGGTTGAAGGTGCGAAACTGGTCGCTAGCTAGTTGGTTGTGTCCTTGGGTAAGGCACTTTACGGACATTGCCTGAACCCAGCGGATTAATGGGTTCTACCAAATTGAAGGAACATGTCTAACATACACAACACACTGCAATAGCTCCGGTAACCCGACGATGGGCGCGGGGTGATCTGACGATTGCCCGTGTGTTAACCCCCTTGGTTTTCCCATTCACGGGGATAAAGATGAATATCCTATCCTATCCTAAACGTTTCCCACCGTGGGGATAAATATACATATCCAAACCAATGCTAATCGGTATTTCCCACCTTTCGGGTTTCTTAGTCTCAGGGCGACCATGAGGCAAGGTTACACCTAGTCGCACAACGATTGTGGCGCCTTCATTATTTGTCGTAAATTTCCGAGCAGTACAACCAGGCTTCTCTATGACCGGTATTTTGTCCAGCAAATTTTCGCATTGCAAAACACGAAACACGTAGAGTCTTCGGTTGTCTGAAGTGTAATATTTTCCATCTCGCATTTCTACTTGTATAGTTGGAAAATCCGTCGCTTTTAAACTTCCCTGTCTGATTCGGTCTATTTCGTCGTTCACATAATTTTTAAAACCACACTTTTTATTGCCAAATATTCGGCTTATACTATCTTGACAAAATCTAATATCAAGGGGTGATAAAAACATTGTGCAACGGTATACTTCTGCCTTCTGTTTATTGTACCTTGTAATGTAATTTTCTTTCACCAGGGAAATCCCCTAAGTGGTAAGCAGATTTACTCGTTTACAGATCAAAGATCGTGTAAGCGTGCGTGTAAGGTATGTCTACAGTTGAAAAGCAAACTCATTCAAGCGAGGTTTACCAGGTAACTTGTGTGAGGTCCAATGACAATGAAACAACTGATATTCAATTGTAACCATTGAATCTAATGAACTTGTAACCAAATTCACACTGTACTTATTAATATATACCTGCAACCTTTCGATTAAAAGGCGACGCACTTAACCGCTAGACCATCGGGCCGGAAGTGCGAAACTGGTCGCTAGCTAGCCGGTTGTGTCCTTGGGCAAGGCACTTTACGGACACTGTCTGAACTCAGCGGATTAATGGGTTCTACCAAATTAAAGAAAAGTGTCTATCATAAACAACACACCACCATAACTCCGGTAACCCGACGATGGGCGCAAGGTGATCTGACGATTGCCCGTGTGTTAACCGAGTTGGTTTTCCCATTCATAAGGGTTCAACATGAATATGTATGAGATATGCAGTGAAAAGATGTGATTAAATCAGGCCAGGAAAATTCCCACCATGCCCAAGAATATAAGCATGTGAACCGTTGATTCGATATAAACGGTCTTGGTGACGACGAGCGCGTCATGGTTTCGAATCACGGCTAGGTAAAAAATATATATAAACAATTCAATTTTCCTTTATTTTATTTTTTTAGTATACTAACGTAAATATTTTATTTAGAAACATGAATATTAAGTTTGGATTGGTAACTCGGGAACCCATTAGATTCTTATACACTTTAAATATGATATACCAAGGGTGATGAGATAGCCAGGGAATCCGATCGTTTCTGCATGCAAAAAAATTCCCCTATACTGGAATCCATACTCTCCATACTTGTAACATTTTGTTTTGTTTCAATATAGAGGTGCTATATAACTGCATTCTTTAGGAATGCGCGTCGCTTTATATTTTATACGCAAAATCAACTTGTAATAATATTCAAATATTATAAAGAATTTGGTATCCTATTCATTTTAGACATTCATAAAACATATTTTTACAATTTGTATTTCTAATATTGCAAAATACTTTTTTAACGTACAGTATTATTAAAATTTTACGCATTTTTTAAAATTTAGCCCCAAAGTAAACTTTTTGCGCCCAAACCAGGTTGTAATTGTAAAACTGTAACATGAAACACCTTTGGATGTGGAATAAAAACAAAGCCTGCATACTATTCTTGCTTAGCGTTGTGCATTATTCTGAGAGGAATAAATCAAAATGTCGAACAAAAATCTCACAAACGATACGAGGGCTGAACTATCCGAGTTGGTGAAACGCAAGGAGGAAATTTCAGTGAGTTGTTTTTTATTAGTTTAAGTAAGAATAGTAAAGATCATCATCCATTGAGTTACGTTTTTAAAATAAATGATAGTTAGTTTTTTTTGTGAGAAGCAATTAAATGATGTTGCTTATTTTGGAATGGTTTGTGGTTGCACCTTTCTACCCCTCGACGGTTTCTATTTTGCTTGTTGGAATACAAAAACTAAAAGTATAGAAAATAGTTACTTTACAGCAAAATGAAGTGACGTCCCTATAGACAGTTTAAGTGCTACTCTTAAACATAGAGCCCTATTGGAAAGTTCGTTTTCTGTGCGCCGGATTTTTGCACCAACATTTTTTAACCTAAATTTTGCGCCACGCCAGCAATACTAATTTGCGGCACCACAAACAAAGTTGCATCATTTTCAATTAAAACTTTGTAATACAAAGCTTAAAAAGTATCAAAAATACTGATAAAAATGAAAGAAAGTGTAATCACGCCACGCCAGCATAATTTTTGCAGTTTTCTGCGCCAATACCCGAAAAAGTAGTCAGTGCGCCACGCCAGATATATCCGGCGCATCATACGAACTTTCCAGTAGGGACATAGAGTACTGTTGTGGGCAGGGTTTATATAATTTGTCACCAAAATTTTAGTGACCAGTGTTCCTTATTGCCTTTTTCTTGTATGTGTTGACCGAATTCAAAATCTTTCACTTTTTATGAGCTGCCATATTAATCATATATTTATGAAGGACACACTTGCAACACTGGAAAGACAAATCTACGCATTCGAAGGTAGTTATTTGGAAGATACTCAGCTTTATGGGAATATTATCCGGGGATGGGACAGATACTTAACTAACAAGTGAGTACGGAATTTTTTTTGCGACGTCCGACCGGTTAGTTTAGTGGTTTAGTGCGTTGCCTTTTATTCGAAAAGTTGCAGGTGCGAAACTGGTCGCTAGCTAGACGGTGTCCTTGGGCAAGGCACTTTAGGAACATTGCATGAACCCAGTGGATTAATGGGTTCTACCAAATTAAAGGAACATGTTAATTATACACAACACAATGCAAT
>CH003390.1:66926-209323 GCA_000149265.1 Ciona savignyi
CTTCCCAAAAATTCTTCATATAATTTATAAGGTAGTGCGTCTAATATATGGATCAGGTATTTTAGGATGCATTATTGCCTATCCTTAAAACTAGTACCGGTACTGGTAATCTGGTATTATAAACAAATTGCTATCCTACACAATAAAATATGGTAAAAGCAACTGTGATATTCACTAGCCTCATTTTTTTCTTTAATATTTGTTCATTTGAAAATTTAAACCGAGCGGTCATAAAAATATTAAGTTTCTGGATGAATGAGCTTTATAGGGCAACTCTAAACCGTGCGTATTATGTTACGTAAAATATGGTAATTGTAAAATAAATAAAGTTTTAAATTTTGATTAAAATGATTAGAAATAGTAATTAGTACAAAGATTAATATGATTAAAAACACCTTTCTTAACTAGGAATAATCTATGGTAAAACACCATATATGCTTACAACACACAGGGAGTATACAGAAGACCAGTTTACATAGATTTATTGGTCACACTATTATACGAAATACAAACTAACAAGTCATTAAACAACATTAATGTGATATTATTGTCTACACTCCCTCTTTATACATAAACATCACACATCAACAAATACTTAATATAGCTTTACCCTTCCCCGAAATATATACATGGTACAAATTTCACCTTTTTTCAGTTAAAAATATTTAATAGCCTAACCTTTCTCTGTCATAATATACAAAATTTATCATTTTTAAAAAAACAAAATTTTAATGGCCTAATCTTTCTGACATATATACACAAAATACAAATTTTCCCATTTTTCCACTAAACTGCCTTAATCTTTTTAGCTCAGGGCAAATTGATGCCTGTACCTCTGTAGTATTTGAATTCCTATGGACCAACTGTCTGTGTGGTTAAATACAATAGCATTGTATGGAGGCTATTGTTTGTATAGTAGCCTTTATGATGGCTTATCAAGATAAACGATCAATTGGTGGCTACTGAGGTAAACTTACACAATACAAACAGCTGGAAACTGGATTATCCTTAAGAGAGTGTGAATTTATTCATCTGAAGGTAAAAAATGGACACTAACACTTACAACAGTTGTATCAAACAGTGATCAGTTAACAAGTTTTATGAAGGGATAATTAAAAGGAATGTTTTCCTTATCTACTTGTAAACCATTTTTCATACAGTATATGCACTATGCACCTATGTTGTATTAGATTTTATGCAGTACATTGATAAAGAAAATATCCAAATTATTTCAGGACCTGAATCATATTCATATTAGATCTTACTACTAGTGTGTTATGTTTGACAAAATATCAAATTCTCCATGTAAAATATAATAATCCAATTCTGTGGTTTATTAAAATGATTTTCCATACAGTGCATCATCTATGCACCTACTGTACTAGATGTAAGACATTAATAAAGAACCAGGGTGTGATCCACACCAAATTTTACTACCACCGTGTTATGTATGTTTAACCAAATCATGTTCAAATTTAGCACTCAAATTCGGACGTTTTTATTTAATTAAACTGTTTTCTGTTAAACTACAACTAAACCCATTGATACTACAAGTACCAGGAACAACTTAATGATTTACCGACACTCGTTATTATGCAATGGTAATAAATACGCTTGTGTTCATAAACTAATAAAGATATCATTCTGGATATATTGTCCATGGAATCAAATATAACTTATATACAGTTATAAAGATTTACACATGATAATAACACACATCACACTAAGTTTAAAATTGGACAATACTGTTTGTAGGCAAATTAAAGTTTAATATAGTTAAATTTTTATTTACAATGCAAGATTTTGTTTTGATAATTGAAAAAGGCATACATTTTTTTGGAATTGCATCTTTAGTATTGAATAACAATTTTTGTAAATTTCATTTATATTATTGTGTAAAATAAATTTGTTTCTTTTGCAAACAAATAAAATCTGTAATCTTTCTAGTTAATGATTCACTAAGAAAATAAAAAAACACACTAACTTAAACTGAATCTAGAGCAAGAAGGAATTTTCGGTTAATAATATATTTTAAATAAATATTTCGAAGACTATTGCCACCTTATATAAGGCAATTAATTCACTGCACTATATTTCCAATTCAACCCTCATGTAAGACCCCAATTATATAAGTTATGCAATCATTATATATATAATTTAACATTATGTAGTGAAAGCATCATGTAAAGCAATTCAGTGCACTTGAAGCCATTGTAATACACACAGCTCTTACTTAGCATTGATGTATGTTTAGTGACACATATAACTAAATCAATATTTAACAATAAGACTTCTAGACTGCATAGTAGTTTAAAAGAAAATCTTAACATATGAATAACATATGTATTAACCTTTGGTTAAATTTTAAGTTTTGTTTAGTTTTAAATTTTTAGTTTGTTTTAAGCAATTGTCAAATTGGTATAAATTACATACATGTTTGTAAAGTATTTTTAAAGATGTAATTATATTAAACCTACATGTTAGAGATGAAATAATGAAAAATTTATTTCTATCAGAAATGACAGATGGCATTTCTGAAGAATTATTTATAGAAAAATTGATTATTCCGATATAAAGCAATATGTGTTGAAAGTCTTGAAACACTACAATCCAAATTCAGATTCATTATTTGTAATCCAATATATTAAATCTTCACTAAACACATTGAATTTAAAACAGATCATTTGAACTGGGTCGATCACTACTATAATAAAAAAATAATGGAATTAACCAAAAAAAATATACAATTTACCCAAAAGTTACAAAACGACTTTAACAAAAATACCGAATTACAAAAAATTACAAATTTAACAAACAATTATGAATAGACCCAAAAATGTTTACACAAAATTAGGAATTTACCCAAAATTAAAATCTTCTTTTTATTACACAAGTTCACCCACCAAGTTTAAGCCGGGGTTTCGAAGCCATTTCCCCATCAACAGGGGTGTCATCTGGGATGGGTGAGGGACTTCCCGAGGATGACCCATCTCTGGGGGTGCTGGGGGCTGAACTTGAATCCCCTGGAATAAATATGATATCAGGGCAAAAAACATGGGTCACCACATACCCCCATTCATTTAATGACTCCCCAACATATCTACCCCATCCATTCAACAGCGCCAAAAATCCATCAAAATTCGGGCAAGTAAGAATTCTCGCGTTTGGCGTAAGCTCATGCGAGTAACACAAGTAAAAATGGCCCGCAGGCCGCACCTGTGGTTTGTATGACGTAACAACTGTTTAAAATCTGGTATTATAACAATCTGAAATTATGATGGTGCTGTTAAGTATTATAAACTCCAGTATTCGGACGCGGCATGTATAATAAAAACGTTATACTCCATTTGAATAGAAAATGGTCCCGGTAAACGATAATTAGTTTTTTATGTGCGCAAAAGTAAATTCTTACTTGCGCACATTTTTGGTCCTGTGATAATAAGTTGCAAAAACAAAATTGAAATATTTAAAACCAAAGTTTAAAAAAAATGAAATGCAATGCAATTTGTCATTTGCAGACTTTAAACTCTTTACAATACAAAAAGTAAATTATCTTAACGCAAAACCAAAATGAGATATTAAAAAAAAAAAAAAAGGTCTTATCACCTCTAGGTGTCATCGGAGAGCTACAAGAGGAAACGTTGGCGACGCTGTCTGGAGTCAATGGCCGTATTTCTCCACTGGAGGGAGTAGTTTTAGTATTTTCTTCAGTGGGGGTGGTTTCATGGTGTGGGGAGTTACTTTCCGGAATCTTCTCTGCACCATCTATTCCTTCATACGGCTCGAACGAATCTGTGGGAATTCCACGAAATGAGTTTGCGGGCGTTTCAAACTTTTCAGTAAATTCGGACAGGATAAAATGGGTACAGTAATAGAATAGCACCTTGGGGCCAGACTCATAATAATATCAGAATGGTCATAAAAAACGAAGTTGCCATAACCACGGCTGAAACGATGTCGTCGTTTTAATGATTGCAAAATTACTTCATTTCATTGTTGACAATGATGGAAGTAAAAAACGACAAATTGCTGCTGCCGTAACAGAAGATAATGTTTAATTTTAATTTTTAATTCAATGTGTTCAATTTGTAGCCGTTGCCATATAACGGTACGACAAATTTTTGTTGCCAAAACAAAGGTGTTTTTCTTCCTCAATGCATTTCCTGTGTGACGGTTAAGGTTAAGAAAACGCACAAGAAAGACAGCGACCATTTCTATTTGCCGCCCACAGGTATTAAGGCAACAGCATTTTGTCTAAGAAAGAATAAGATCCTTTATAGCAGTAGCAAATTATGTCTATTTTGGGATGTTTTCCTCTGTAAGGAAAGTTGAGAATTGCATCTTTAAGAAATGTGCATTGTGTTATTAGGGTTAAAAATTAGGAAATATTATTTTTTAGATTTTATTAGTTATCCTATATATTTGTTGTAAAACAGCAAGGTAAAATGGATGAAGATTATGATCTTATCATCTTGGGGACTGGGCTGACAGAGTGCATTCTAAGCGGACTTTTCTCCGTGAGTGGGAAGAAGGTGCTGCATATGGATCGCAATTCTTATTACGGAGGAGAGTCAACTTCCCTTACACCTGTCCAAGATGTTTATAAATACTTTGGGTCAGAAGCGGTTCCCGATTATGATAGACCGAGAGACTGGAATGTAGATGTTGTGCCAAAGTTCCTCATGGCTGATGGGAAGCTAGTAAAGTTGCTGATTCATACGAACGTGACGAGGTATTTGGAGCTTAAACCCGTAGATGGAAATTATGTAGTGAATGGTAATGGACTGCACAAAGTACCAGGCTCGTATTATGAGGCACAGGCTAGTTCAATAATGGGAATAGCGGAAAAAAAGAGACTTTCAGGGTTTCTAAAATTGGCTTTGAATTACCAAGAAAATGATCTTTCTACTCATGATGGTGTCAACCCAAAATCTTCAATGGCTGAAGCATTTAACAAATTTCACCTAACCTTAGACACAGTTGATATTATCAAGCATACAATGTTATTTTATCGTACAGATGATTACCTTTCTAAACCATTTGCACAGATAGTCCTAAAAATTCAACATTATTGCAAGTCTCAGCAGAAATATGGCAAATCCCCATTTCTCTACCCATTGTATGGGCTTGGGGAAATTTCACAAGCGTTTACAAAGTTAAATGCAATCTACGGAGGCACATACATGCTGAACAAACCAATTGCTAATATAGGTGAATTGGTCGATGGCAAAATTGGAGTTACATCAGAAGGAAAGACAGTCTACGGAAAATGTGTGGTTGGGGACCCTAGTTATTTTCCTGAAAAAGTGCACAAAACCGGTCAGGTTGTTCGTGCAGTTTGCTTTCTAAATCACCCCATCAGAGATACTAACAACAGCAACTCTTGCCAGATTATAATCCCTCAGAAGCAGGTTAAGAATCACCGCAAGCACGATATTTATGTGTTTTGCGGCTCCTATTCACATAATCTGTGCCCCGCTAAGTACTATCTTGCCATTGTATCGACAACCGTGGAAACTGCAAACCCTGAGGCTGAACTCACACCTGGTTTGAAGCTGATCGAGCCAATTGCGGAGAAGTTCATCAAGGTCAGCGACATATACGAGCCTCTGGATGACGGCAAAGAAAGTCAAATGTTCGTCTCAAAAAGTTACGATGCGACCAGTCACTTCGAAACCACTTGTGATGACATATTAGACGTCTACAAGCGGGTGACAGGGGAAGATTTTGACTTCACCCAAGTCAAGAATGACACTTTGGATAATACACATTCAGCGTCCATCAAATAATGTAGATTAATAAAGTTGCAGCAATTATGTTAAGGTTATAAAAGCTAATATAGTTTATTATTCTATATATTAGTACAAGAGAAAATATCAATGAAAAAATATGTTCAATGTTTTAAATTCACCAGTAAATGGGTTGATGCTTTGGGTATTGCGATAACAATAGAAGCCTTTCTTTATTTTATTTCATGTAATGTATTATAAGCTAGAAGGATTATAAGGGTGGTGTAGATAAATAATCACGTTTCATGTGTTTCCATGTATCACTATATTTGCTATGTTGTTGTTGTATTTCTTGCTTAACATCGGTGTTTAGTGTTCTGTTCCCCTTTTTTTTCGCTTAAAATGAAGATATATTAAACTCCAATATTTGGAAATGTTATTCATTTATATTTTGGCAAGACAAAAGGTTTGCAGGAATCATCACGAAAGACAGAAAACCATTATTTTTTCCGTTGCACAGGAAATGCATTGATAAAGAAACACATCTTCTGTTATGGTAACAAAAATTTGTCGTACCGGTATATGGCAACATCAATGTTATGGCATTGGCTACAAATTAAACACAATGAATTTAAAAGTAAAATTAAACATCATCTTCTGTTATGGCAATAGCGATTTGTCGTTTTCATTCCGATCTTTGCCATCTCTAAAAATTATCTGCCATGAGGGAGAATAATAGTCTAGTACAGGGGTTCTTAAACTGGGGGGCTTGAAAGTTTCTCAAGGGGGGCGCGAGCATGACAGTGACATATTGATAAAAAACAGCTCTAAATTACACTCAAACCTCGTTGTTCTCGTTACCAATAATTAGTTAACATTAATTCAATAACATACTTCAACAAAGCCTCGAATTAAACGACTAGTTTCCCAAAAACAGTTGCATCCTTCACACTAAGCAGGGTAATGGCAAATAAATTATTGTTCTATTTTTCGTAAATTTGATTTTTGAGTAGGTGAGGCGCGAGCATGAATCACAAATCTTAAGGGGGCGCGACTGAAAAAGTTTAAGAACCACTGGTTTAGTAGGTTGTTGTTGAAATGAATGGCTGAGAAAAATGCTCCCAAAAACCAGACAATTTTTATTTTCCCAGATTGGTATCAAGACTAGCTATTATTGCCCTTGCACAAATAAACATTAATTTACTATTTAACACAGTTATACCTAGGTAAAAGTATAATAAATTAATCACTGCAAAATCACCTAACTAAATAATTGAACACATAGGATATCATTTATTGTGTGAATTGAAAACATAGTTGTTTAAGTAGAATATATATTGCAAATACTAACGTGTTTATCTGTTTAGTCTGTAAATAACTCTTCCGCGTTTGGAATAATTGCGTCATATTTAAAGGTGCGATAAACCACGTTATTACAGCCTGGCGAACGTGACCTACTTTCTTTGTGCGTGCGTTCGTTTTAAGCGCGTCTGTCCACGATGCACGTCTATGGGACAACTGATAAGATAATGCTTGTTGTGCTTTGATGCAAATTGTATTTCTGAGCTACCGCATTAGAAAATGTTCGGACGCTTTCGCACGATAGATGCACTTTCGGTATGGAGAAACGCATTACGGGTATTACATACAAATGAAGAAGCCATTTTACAATTTTGATGTTACGAATTTACTTTAATGACGATTTACCAAAAGTTTCTTATCATAGTTATCCACTGTCGCACGCTTGCTGAAACGATACGCTGACGTCTGCATAATCGGCATCACGCATGTTCTCTCTATTTTTAAAGATGTAATTATATAAGACCTACATGTTAGAGATGAAATAATGAAGAATTTATTTCTATCAGAAATGACAGATGGCATTTCTGAGAGAAATTGATTATTCCGATATAAAGCACTATGTATTTGGAACACTACAATCCAAATTCAGATTCATTATTTGTAATTCAATTTGTACTTAAAATTATGGTTTTTAACTAAAATAACGAATTACGAAAAAACAAGCAATTATAAATAGACCCAAAAATGTATTTACCCAAAATTAAAATTTTCCTACTATTCTTATTAAATTGCTTGTAAAGATACGAATCCCTAGAGATTCAAATCTCAAAGATTCGAAATTCTATATTGTGCATCCCTAGTCATACATTGTGAATTTAAACATCAGTATCAAATTGAATCATTCAATAATTTGTAAGAACTTGACTGGGATTTAGATTATTAAGCAATAATATTCGAGAATACGACTACCGAGGTACGCAGTAATAGAAAGTTGAAATGCAGTTTTAATCTGATGAAAAAACATAATTTTTTGCAAAACAGATGTAACTATAATCAGAACAAATTGAACATATTGAAACAAAAAATAAATTAAAGTATCATCTTGATCTTGTATGGGTTAATTTTAGCATTTCACCGTCTTAGTTATTACAAAAGGTTTATCATAATAAGGGATATTACAAACACTATGTCACTTTCTACTCACATTCCAGCTTCTTGGCGTGGAATGAAAGCGAAAAAATAACCAAGAAGCCAGAGTTCTAAATACTTGAGGTACGACACTGTACAAGTATATTTGTTTTTTTAGGTCTTTTGTTTTTATTATGGACGAAACTTTTGTTTGAATATAGCCAGACCGGTTGCAAAGAGTATACTACCGGATTGATTTAATGATAAATCAACATTGCACAATATTAAAGTACACATAAATGTGCCGTGATTTGTTCACGTTTGCCATGCATGGTTGTTATGGGGTCAACAGATTTGCTCAACCATTCTCATAGCATTTTGCTTTGCACAAAGTTATGCAAGACATCATCCACATATCCCATAGATACAGTGTAACATCTTCATTATATTATGTATATGTACCAGTAAAATGCTTTGTACCCATGTATATTTTAACGATTTTAAATAAATAAATTTATTAAGATAATTGCTACAATTTAATGTCAGAAAAATCATGTCTCGGTATTTGAAAGTAATAATAGATAAAACCCCAATTATAGTCCACTACACCTCTGAGAAACCACTATACACAGTCTTAAGTTTATCCCTGTATGACTGTTTAGTTCTGCACACTTTACACCCAGTGATGGGATTCAAGAGGTTCACATAGTTTCGGTCGAACATGTTTTTGGAACGTCGGAATAATCACCGATCCGATTCTTGCTTTTTTTACAGCATTAGACCTTTTAGGGAACCTGTTGTTAGTAAGTACGATACAAAAGAGAACATGTTCTTAAAATTTTGAATCCCATCCACTGGTTATAACCATAGGTGTACACTGGCTGTTTTGCCAAGAGTGCAAAGATTATGAATCAATAGGGAAAACGCATATTGGTACAAATGTCAAGTATATTATAAGTTTAAATTGTAATTTCAGGACTTTCAAATGTCTGCTTACCCAAATCAAGCCGAGGCTTCACTTTTATTTCCATATCGTTAACAGCAGGTAAGGAAGAATCATTTCCAAGTTTTTCAATGCTTGTCGAAACTTTTTCGTTGTTCACATGTATTAGTTCCTCCATTTTCAGTACAAATCCTAACAACTTAACTAACTTAATCGATATCTAAGCACGAATTTGAATAATATCACGACAATTAGTTTTAATAGTTTCATCTTGTACACTTAAAACACTTAGTCAATTTTGCTAAAGTATTACCTCAGTTGTCATAAGTTAAATTTTAGAATAAGATATGTAATAGATAACATGGCACTAAATTGTAGTATTGCCAAAATACAAGCAATTATTATTTCCAAATATTACAGATAATAAATGTTGGTATTATAAGCGAAACGAAGAGAACAGAACATTAAAACACCGATGTTAAGCAAAAAATGCAACAACAACATAGCAGGTATAGTGATACATGGAAACACATGAAACGTGATTATTTATCTACACCACCCTTATGATCCTTCTAGCTTATAATACATTACATGAAATAAAATAAAGGCTTCTATTCTTATCGCAATACCCAAAGCATCAACCCATTTACTGGTGGAATTAAAACATTGAACATATTATTTAATTGATATTTTCTCTTGTACTAATATATAGAATAGGTATTAAATTACATTGCTAAATTTGCATTTACAAACTAAATATAATTTTTTGCAAAAAAATAGGGGCTAATTGAAGATTAAACTTAATTAATCTACATCATTCGAGGGAAATGTTAGTGTTAGCAGCGCTATTTTTCACTTTTCTTATATATAAGGCTCACTGGTATATTATATGTTAATCATGAATATAAATATCAAATATAAATTAGTAACAGTTGATATTATTATAGTGAAAAAATGACAAAATGATTTCGTGTACTTTTGCAAAGTGGAATTGTCCGAGATTAGAGGTGTAAATTAATATGATGTCATAATGATGACTAAGCTTCTTCCACACTGTCCTTCTTGACTTGGGTGAAGTCGAAATCTTCCCCTGTCACCCGTTTGTAGACGTCTAATATGTCATCACAAGTGGTTTCGAAGTGACTGGTTGCATCGTAACTTTTTGAGACGAACATTTGACTTTCTTTGCCGTCATCCAGAGGCTCGTATATGTCGCTGGTCTTGATGAACTTCTCCGCAATTGGCTCGATCAGCTTCAAACCAGGTGTGAGTTCAGCCTCAGGGTTTGCAGTTTCCACGGTTGTCGATACAATGGCAAGATAGTAGTTACTGGAGCAGACGTTATGTGTAGAGGAGACAGAACTTACATAAATATCGTGCTTGCGGCCGACCTGGTTTTGCGGGATAATGATCTGACAAGATTTGCTATCGCTGGTATTGTTGATGGGGTGTTTCAGGAAACAAACTGCACGGACAACCTGACTAACTTTTTTCACTCTGTCAGGAAAATAACTAGGATCGCCGACCACAAATTTTGCGCGTGCAGTCTCCCCTTCTGATGTAACTTCAATTTTGCCATCCTTTTTTTCAACATTTTCAATTGGTTTGTTCAGCATGTATGTGCCTCCATAAATTGCACTTAACCTTGCGAAGCCTTGTGGAATTTCCCCAAGCCCATACAATGGGTAGAGGTATGGAGAGTTACCATATTTCATCACAGATTCAGTGTAAAGCCGAATTCTCATGACTGTCGGTAGAAACGGTCCCGAAAGATAATCGTCTGTACGATACAACGCCATTGCATGTCCTAAAAAGTCAACTGTGTTCTTGTCCAGCTTGAATTTTGCTACTACTTCAGACATTGTAGCATTAGGTGCAACACCTTTGTGAGTAGAAGGAACATCTTGTTTGTAATCCATAACCCATTGCAAAAACGAGGCAAATCTCCTTTTTTCAAATATCCCCATCAAACTACTTGCCAATGCCTCTTTATCAGTGCTTGGTACCTTGTACACTTTGCCACTCTTCCACACAAAGCTTCCTTCTACGGATTTGAACTCCAAATACCTTGTCACGTTCGTATGAATCAGCAACTTTACCAGCTTCCCATCAGCCATGAGGAACTTTGGCACAACATCTACGTTCCAGTCTCTCGGTTTATCATAATTGGGAACCGCTTCTGACCCAAAGTGTTTATAAACCTCTTGGACAGGTGTAAGGGAAGTTGATTCTCCCCCGTAATAAGAATTGCGATCCATATGCAGCACCTTCTTCCCACTCACGGAGAAAAGTCCGCTTAGAATGCACTCTGTGAGCCCAGTCCCCAAGATGATAACGTCATAATCTTCATCCATTTTACTCAGCTGTTTTACAACAAATATATAGGATAACTAATGAAATCTAAAGAAAAATATTTCTTAATTTTTAACTCCAATAACAGAATGCACTTTTATTATAAAACAATGCAATTTCTAATATTTTTTTAGATGGAAGCAAAAGCTCAAGTTTTCAAGATTTAAGATTTTATTCAGTCAGCAGGATATTTTTGCAATGGTAACATTTACCATTTAAAATAAATGAAGAAAAAACACAAATAGTGTCAAAATAATATATTAAAAAAAACATTATTTATGCTGGCCAGGGTGACAGCGAAAAGACTGCTAAGTTATCAAGTCACTGCCACCCTATTTTATTTTGAGTTAAGAACAGAATTAATTTAAAAATCAGAATTAAACTCGTTTATGATAACACAGAAGGTTGAATTGAAACAGTAATATATCTTCCTATTGATATACTACACATTTACCTACATTTATTTAATGTATATATTTATGTGTTTTGCCATAGCTAGCGATAGTGGCAAGTATATTGTTCATGCAATTGAACACAAATGATACATCATTATTATTGTAAAAATAAATATCAATCACAGTACAGTAAAACTAAACCATGTTATTTAGATGCGGATATTATAATAAATGCTAAATTTTGACATTTTAGAAGATAAACCATAAATTGTGCGTCAAAATTTTATAATTTTCCAGATATTTTTTTTTAAATTTAAATTTTTTATTGTTGGACTTTTAATCACCAATATGTTCACATACGATCTTAAATAAAATAAAAAAATTATCTTAAAAGTCAAAGAGACATAGATAACGGGTTAACTAGTTTTGGTGGTATAAATATTCTTATCAATTTACACATACAACTTATTTTTAAATATTTAAAGCAAAATAGCAGACTTTGGTAAGAAAAAAATAAAAGTAGTCGCATAGTTTTACATTTAATATTCAATCACAGAAGGTCAAAAAAAAACTCATATGCTGGTTAGTGGTTTGAACAATTTATTTTTTTAAACCGTAATAGAACTCAAATCACCTACCGCCTACCGTTAATGTAATTTTTTATCTACACAATACACACAATTTTATCCTAAAGAAAATTTAAAAAATTGATGTTTGAAAAATCCTGAAATCTATGTAAGTTCCACAATCCCAGAATTATTATTAAATATGGGGTTTTAAAGATTTTTTTTACTGAATGTGAATTTCACAATTTAAAACAAACGTGTGAATAGACCTAACTAAACCTTTTAATTGTCTGCTTTCAATTCTTGGGTTGGATCTATGCTCTACGTTTTTACTTTTAATTAATATAACTCATGGTAAATCAATTTATTTCAGATTTGACTGCTGCAAGCAATAAACACAATGGAAAAAAGCGAAAAACCTAAAACTTTGGCGTGTCTAGTCATATTGCACTTTTTCGTGCAGTACACTTGAGAGATTTTTTTAAATTAAGACACATATTTAAAAGATTGTTATTTATTACATAACTACGCAAAAAAATAATTACTTAAGGTTTAAAGTTAAAATATATACAATTATTTTTGGTTAAATACATAATATTTTTATGTATTTATGCAATGATTCTCTCATTAAAGTTTTTTCTCCGGGCAAGAAAGTGTCAAAACCAGCGTTTAATTATTCCGGTCCATAGGCTATTCGGTAATCAATCTTAACTTCGGTGATCTACAGTTAACTTTCAAGTCCAACTATTTCCATGTATTTAATATTTAATTGTAAAAGGAGTGTTATCTCCTATAAAATTGTAAGACAACCTCGCTCTCACGCCTCCCAGTTGGTTTATGGAGTACTGTCCCAGCAGAAATAAAAAAAATAGCTCTTTCTATACTTTTAAAAAAAGAATGAAGCAACTGCTTTTGAATGCTTATACAGAGTAGAGATGGTAATTGTTGTGACCTATGGTACGCTTAATATGTACTCAGTGTAGGTTTTATTCAACTACGAATCTACAAAATAATAGTACACGTTAAATTACACAAACTGACAATGCACTTAACGCTATACACTGAATGTGCACACAACGCTATACACGCCACAATGCAGTAGTTGGTAACAGGCTCTAAGCAGGGCCAATCAACGTGGAGCAAAGCTCGGGAAGCAATCATGCTTAGGGCGAGCGCAATACGCGTTTATCACAGTAATTTTAGTAATAATACTGACAGTTGTCAAAGTATTTTAAAAATTAAGTACTCGGTAATAATAAAATTGTGGTATTATTATACTTGTGTGTGTGTTTAATCACTGCAATAAATTAAGTTTCTTTACCTATTTCTATTATTTAATACCTACTGTTGTGTTATATTTTGCTCTATTGACTTAATGATTGATTTTGAGAGAAAGGGGGCAATTGACTGGCTGACCGTACGGTCGTTTCGTTGCCTCCTGGTCATAAATATTTATTTAAATTCAAATTATGTGTTCTAATATATTGCTGTTGTGCGTATTCTTGACCAAATAAATAATTCTTGATTCTTACCGGAGCTATTGGAGTGTCATTGTAGCGGCTGCTTTTTCATTATTTTTCCAATATTAACATTCAACACAGTAGTATACACAGTTAAATAAACGGTAAATGAGCTACGTTCTTACCGGCCCCCGTTTCCGGAGCGCCGAAGTAACATACCAAGCGTCTCGAAAGCATAGCATGCTAACTGGCTGGATAGCTGTGTGTTTTTGGATCTTTTATAGAGATTCGCAATGAAAAATATGCAATGTCACCGGAGTTATTGCAGTGTGTTGTGTATGATTCAGACGTTCCTAATTCGGTAGAACCCTCCATTCCACTTATTAGTTTAGTTTATTTTTTTGCTCCTTTGTTAAATCAAAGAGGAATAGCACAATTATTTCAAGTTAAGGAGGCAGGATAAAACAGCAAAACTGCAGTAGTTAAAACACGGTATAATGGAGGGAAAATGACTGATTTTGGTGTTAACGAAGATATCAGACGTGCAATATCCATCTTCAACCTTTTTCCAGGAATTCCAATAAAGATGTTGATTGTTCATCTTCTGGCTGTTTTGTTAATAAATAGTTGCCGATGTACGAAGGGGTGTGGGGCTGTGGGCTCAATTTTTTGATGTAAAATTTTAGTGGTTTTTGAGTTTAAGTTGCGAATCCAAGCTTTAATTTTAAATTGTGAAAATCTAAGACTTTCTGTGCCAGGATTTTGAGTGATAGACGTTTTTGTGAGGTAGGCCCTAAGTTTGCATAATAGGTTTGGCGGCCGCGTCCGCCATATTTATTAAATTATATCTCTTTTTTATTGACGTGTTTTAACAACTGTTCGTTTTGCCGTCTTTTCCCGTTCCTGTTTCGTGATTATAGGCTATTCGTTTGCCATTTTTAAAAACTATGGAAAAAATGAATAAACTAATCTAAATATGAGAGATATAGGGAGAATAGTTAGTTCAACGTCTCCCATTAGATTGGATCGCCATAATGAACGAGAAGTTGAAGCCCAGCTTGTTGAGTTAGATGAACTGATGGGTTCTGTTGAATTAGCATCACCTGGTGACCTGAGTCGATGTTTTAGATTTCTCTTTTTTTTTCGTTCGCGCAGTTGATGTTTTGAAAACATGACTTTATTATTATCAACAATATGGAAACAACAACTGTCGCAAAATTGCTGATGAAATAACCAAACCCGTGTTCTTGATTTCATACTGAGATTTACTTTAAAAAAGTTCGAAATTGCGACAAGGCAATTAAAGTGTCGCACAAACTTTTGAGAATGTTAAAAGAAACCAACCGAAGTAGGCTACAAAGTATCATATACTCTATGACTCATCTCGGTTGTTGCTATATTGTCATGAATAAATATTTTATTTTGTTTATTTTTTTGAGTTTGGCAGAATAGGCTACCTATAGTTCTATCGATGAAGAATCACTATATCAAAAAGATTATATTTAAACAGTTTACGCATGTTTACTTAACCAAAATTACCACAATCTTCAATTTAATCCACCTTTTCCGGTAGAACTCGAGTTGTTTTAAAATATTAATAAAACAGTGATATTGTGGTATCGACGCTCGAACATGAATAAAGTCTGACAAATTATTCTGATGGGTTAATCTGTCGCCTTTTAGTCGAATGGTTTAAGCTACGATACTGGGCGCTAGCTTGTCGGTTGTGTCCCTTGACAGGAAATTTAACGGACATTGTCTGAACCCAACGGATTAATGGGTTCTGCAAAATTGAACACACTGCAATAGCTTCGGTAACCCGACGGTGGACGCGAGGTGGTCTGAAGAATGCCCGTGTGTTAACCCCCTTGGTTTTCCCACTCACATGAATAAACATGAATATCCTATCTTATATCCTAATATTTTTTTCGCTGCGTGTTATAACTATTACTTCGCCTTGTGTTTATTAATTTTTTGCGGTGCATGTAGTAATGTTACTCACTTTATAAATCTTCGCCCTTGCGTGCCTTGTGTAAAAACCTACCGTGTCTTGTTTTGGCCGATTATCTTATCTTCAACTGACTGTCCAGATCACAGTGCATTAAATGATAGCCTCCATAGTTTACGCGTTTCACTATTATACCATAAAATACCTTACCTCTGTCTTTTCACGTAAATATGATGATCGATATTATTCTATTTACCTGATTTAAACTGTATGTTTTATTGAATGAGGGTAATCAATAATTGTGATGATACCAAATGATCTTGTGTTTTGAAATTGCCCTAAAACTCAGACCGTAAAATAACCAGTGGCGGTACACGACCATGGTTGCTGCAAACTCAATAAAATACTCGAAAACTTATTAAAATCTTAAGAGGTCGGACTTGTTATGTCGATTGAGCTACAGGTATCTAATGATTACACAACTGCTTGCACCTAGTGGTTTAAAGCGATGAACAACCACAGTTCGCCATCGTATTCATTGATGCAATACATCTGGTAACCCAAGCTCATGTGTATACAGAACGATAAAATTGGCCCGTTCGGTACCCGACGGTCTTGAGATTGCCCGCATTTTACCTTCCGTATGTTCATTGAAATAAAACATAATATTTAATTTTTTTTTACTGAGCCAAGTTTTGAACCCATGATGGGTTCGTCACTAGGACCGTTTTTATATGGAAGTCGGTATCTGTATCGGTCGCGTTAACCATAGGCCACACGACCGTACAACATAACATAATATTTATGTATATTCCTGTGATTGGAAAAACGCAGTGGGCATCATCATACGGACAATCAATTACCTCGCGCATCGGCGGGTTATAGGAGCGATTGCAGTGTGTATCATTAATAAGTTTTTTTAATTTGTTGAACCCATCGATCCACTGCCCACTGTTTTCTGGCTTTGTTTGCTACGTAGGCTACCTTGCCCTATGAAACAACTAACTAGCAAGCAACCAGTTTAGAACTTGCAACCTTTTGGCTGAAAGGCGCCGCACAAATCACCAAGCTAATCTATCGGACAAATATATTAAAAACAACCTGTTCATTCTTTTTTTCAGGCGTCGATTCGACGAGTTAGTTACTTATTGGCCAATCGAACAACTTACCATAGTCCCCTTATCTACCTAGCATGCTTGAGTGAATCTGCTATTACTGTGATGCATGAATAACCGAACACGGGTTATGCATGTAATGTATTACGTAGTTATAGAGGTAATTATGTAGTAAGGTTTAGGCGAATAACTGTGACTATATGCGTAACAGAATTTGCAATTATTTGTATGAAACGTAATTAGTGATGCAGCATAGTCATACCAATACTCATAATGCGTCTGTATATTTGTCATGTTTAAACGAGTCAACCACAGCACAATAGTATAAATGTGTGTGGAAGTAAATAGATATGATTTTTGTTATTTATTTAAGCGTTGAGTAAAGGCGGTTTCGCTGTATATGTTTGAACTATAGGTCAAAGTTAAATGCAGTTTTAATTTAGGAAGTTATACAAAAAGCTAGATTGTAGCATTTGTTGGTGGTGGAAAACAAGGGAAACCGCTCACAAAAAGTATTGAAACTATTTCTACCTCTGCCCACACACTAATCTCAACCTTAGACCTAACCCTGGCTTTATTACCAGCCCTTAAACTACCCCTTATTTTTATTTTACCAAACAGTTTCTCTATGTTCTTCTTTTTAGTTCCCCAAAATGTAGGCCTAATTTAGTACCTCCACATTGTACCTATTTTGCCAATTGCATTACAAAGATCATAATGGAATATTCCAAGCATATTAAATGTCAGAAAAGTATCCGAAACAATAAATAAGTGTCAATTGGCTGAGTAGAAGGGTTTAAGACCATCAAAGGATAACTAATATTGCTTGTTTAAAGATTACTTCTGTTAGACGTGTGTATGGAAAATATACTTTACAAACATTGCCTCAGAAATAAATAATCGTATATGCAGTACAAAAGCATTTTTTATAGTATAGAGTTATAGACTTACTACTATTAAATCCGCTATAGTTTTTGCAATATGACCATGAGCTATCCAACAATAAAAAATGGGTTTTAAACTGATAAATCACCTGCCAATAATATTGAAAATAAAAGACTAAAGTGAGTGAAAAAATTTAGTATTTGATATACAACTTTAAAGTGTATAATTTGGAATTTTTCCTTGTCTATACCATGAGTGCATTTACCCAATATTTCTAAAAGTTTAAAACCATGTTTACAAACTTGGACTTTATTACATGTTGCATTCACAGATATGGCTAGCTCTTCTAAGGAGCCCAACCATAAGTCTGTTGACTGGGCCAACACATTTAAAAGACTAGTCGCAGGTGGACTGAGTGGCTGCTGTACAAAGTTTGCCATAGCCCCACTGGATCGTACTAAGATACTACTACAAGCACAGCATCCGTACTATCGGAACCACGGAATTTTCCGGTGCGTTCTGGAAATATGTCGGCGCGAAGGTGTATTATCGCTATGGAAGGGAACAAGTATGATGATGATTCGAATTTTCCCTTATTCTGCTGTCCAGTTTTATTCCTTTAGACAGTATAAATCTTTCTATGAGCCATTGATTGGGAATGAGCATATCAAGAAGATTATATCTGGTAGCTCAGCTGGCGTCACTTCGGTGATGTGCACTTACCCTCTTGACATGGTTCGTGCTCGACTTGCGTTTCAGATAACAGGGGAACACCGATATAACGGGATTCTTTCTGCGTTTGCATCCATCTATAAACACGAAGGAGGTATCAGGGGATTTTATAAAGGGATCAGTGCAACTGTGATTGGAATGGTACCTTACGCTGGAGTCTCTTTCTACACTTTTGACTCGTTAAAGGAACTTTGCATCAAACATTACCCAGAGTTGCTGGCCCGGCCTGATAATTTTTCGCCGGAAACTTTAGTTTTAAAGACGTGGGTTTCACTTCTTTGTGGGGGATTTGCTGGAGCAATTTCGCAAACTGTCTCTTTTCCACTGGATGTTGCACGCCGAAGAATGCAGCTTGCCAATGTATTACCGGACTCTCATAAATTTCAAGGCATCAGTTCCACTTTGGCGACAGTGTATAAAGAAAATGGGATAATTCGTGGGTTATACAGGGGTCTATCGATTAATTATTTGCGCGTAATACCCCAGCAAGCAATAGCTTTTTCAGTCCACGAATACCTTCTTGAACTATTTGGTATCAATCGGACGAAAGATTGACAGCTTTGTTCAATCAGAAAGAATATTTAATTTACTCCATAGTTTTAATTTAATTTAATTTGCATGACAGCGAGTTTCATTTTTTTGTTTTTCAAGCCCAATTGTTCCAAATTTTGCTTACAGATTTTATATGAAAAATTTCCAAGTTTTAATTAAACCCAGGTTCTAGTTATTTCTTACTTTTAATTCTAATTGCAATTCATATGTTACATGTGTTATCTTAGAATGTTGCAATGAGTTTTGCAGATACCAGTTGTTAACTATAATACCAAATGGTTTAAAAAGTAACCAATGATCTAGTTTATTTGATAAGATCACAGCATGTTTGCTTTACTTCACCCTATCTTCGCTAATGTTTAATCTCGTGCCTTAAGGTACTTTGTTTACTCTAGTTTGTATTTCTACTGTGAGTTCGAAAAAATTTGGTTCAACATTTTTTCATCACAATCTTATTTTTTCAACACATTTGAATAACAAACCAAAAAAAAGTTACAATAATTTAGTGATATATTGAGCTAATGGTGTAGTATCCTTACATGAAACAACCAAAGATATTCTAATCAAAAAAGGCCCAAATTGACAATTTTTTATTTAGAATCGTTTCTGAGTTGAAAATTCCTATTTTCCATCAGGTTGAAATTCTTTATCAGGTCAAAGATCACAAGCAGTTTTGTGCAGTGTAATATCTTAACCCAACCATCCTTTCACGTCCATGGGTAATCCATTTAACACGTTTTGCCTCAAACCCTGACCATAATTGTACCAACTACTAAAATAAACACCATTTTGATTCATCCCTGGCAGTTTCACTGTAGGCATATAGACTAATTTGATGGTTGTCTGTGTTCTAACAACTGATATTGCCCCATATATTAGAATAAAATCGTGAATTTTATATTTTAATTTCAAATCTAGCCACAATTCGGCCAATAATAAGGGTGGGACATGGATTAAAAGTGAAATAAAACTAAATTAGTGACGTTTCTAAACAAACAGTGTTATTGTAGATGTTTACACTGTTCTTTAATTTAGCTCTTATGCAATTATTCTCCAAATTTATTCTTCCTTTTAACAATAAGCAAAAATGAAAACACTGATGTATGTATGTTTTTCACATCACCCATTATATTCAATTGATGGCTATGCATTATTGGGCGTTTGGTGCATTATTTTATGTGAAAACGTTAATACCAATTCCTCAATTAAAATCGTTCCATATCAACCAAACTGTGAAACGATTTCTTATTATTAAATGCGAGAATATTGCTGTCATTATAATTTCGAAATTAAACTCCTGTTCCAAATGAAATTGTCTTTTTTGGAATTTAATTTACTTAGTATCGGTGTGTCGATAATGGTTTGTTTTTATCCATGTTAACCCCCGTGAATGGGAAAACAAAGGGTTAACACACGGGCAATCGTCACATCACCTCGCGCCCAACGTCGGGTTACCGGAGCTATTACAGTGTGTTGTATATGATAGACACGTTCCTACAATTTGAAAAAAAATCATAAATCCGCTGGGTTCAATAAATGTCCGTTAAGTGCCTTGCCCAAGGACACAACCGACTACCTAGCGACCAGTTTCGTACCTGCAACACTTCCACTGAAAGGCGACGCACTAAACCACTAGACTAATTTGTCGGCCAAAAATATAAAAAAAGCTAATGGCAAGGAAAAAAGCAATATAACTGCACACTACAGACCGTCCTTTCTATGATTACTGGAGTCATTTTAGATAAGTAATTTCAGAATTCGAAAAGCTAAGTCTCCAGTCTTAAACGCTGGTCACAATAAATTTAAACAGTCGTATCTTAAGGAAAATATTATCGCCGAAAACATGGAGATGATCTCACAAGTGTCCTTCAGTTTACATCCAGTACGGTTATTACGCAAAAGTGGAAGTCGCTTCCCTTCCACGCCATTAACACCGAACCACTTTCTCAAGATTAACCTGTCAAGTGACCTGCAACCAACTCAGAGCAATGAACGTCAATGCTACGCTCGACGCCGCTGGCGCTACATTTAACAATGAGCGAACGATGGCCGTGTGGGTACCTTTGTGCTACCGCTACACGCCAGAACTCACATGGATGAAGGTAAACCGTGAAGATCGGTGACGTTGTATTCCTAATGAACAACATTACCAGAACCACAATGGTTCATTGGAAAAATCACTTTCGTGTACCCGGACAGTCACGGTGTATGGTTCGAAATGTGCAAGTCAAAGCACGTGACGCCGAATTCAAGAGACCGATACACAAACTATGTATCACGGTACCCGATAAAGACGTACGAAATAGGAGCTACAGCTACTAACGAGAAACCGGGTATTTACGAACTCTGATGCCCGAGCATTGGATTGGAGTTAAACGCGACAAAAATCTATATTTGTAAAATGCACAATTGTGCAATCTAGAAATTCGCGAGGTAATCGGTCGATTTGCTACAGTTTTGGTTAGTAAGTTTTGGAATTATCTGTGATGTTTTTTTATACTAGGATGAATTTGTAATAATTTAATTGTACAAATATTTTCCTTGGAAAAGCGCCATTTACAAGATTTCGTTTTCGCCATCATTTCCGTACTTTTCTCAAATAAATCATGAAGTTGGATAATGGCGCATTAATTCAAAAAAGGAAGCCCTTTAAGCATCCTGCAGGGTCCCGGAAGCCGTTCCTATAGTCGGGAAGTCACACAAACGAAGTTTGTTTGCTCTGGACAAAAGATAACTTAAATACCCGATTTAATTTATTGCGTGATATCACTTGATTAATGGTTTGAACAATAGACTCCTTCTTTAAGAAGTCTATGGTTTGAACAGAAACTATTGAAGCAATGTCCCTATTGTATACGATACTCACGTTTATCCCTGCGAGTTGGACAATACAACGCGAGTTGTAAAAATAGTAATTTACCTCTTGTATAGTTAGACGCGCCTTGAGTTTTATTTCAACCCAATTAACAGCTGGGAATGAACGATGTCACCCAAAGCCTCAAGCAATGTTGCCGCTTTGCAGGAAGCAATAAAGGCTCGTCCGAGACCAGCCAGCGCCTGGTCTCGATCCCATAGCTTTCAGCCTTCTGCACAGCGGCGACGATCCTAAAGGTTTAGCAAATCGGAAGTATCGGCAGCAGTCTAAGGATTCTGACGTGATATGACGATTGCCCGTGTGATAACGCCAATTTCGTTTTCCCATTTACGGGGATAAACTTGAATTTCCTATCCTAGTTGCGAACTATCTGCTTGTCTGTCTGAACTTGGGGGCGTTCCTTAAACACTGTGGTTAAATGAATTCGTAAACAAATTAAGAAAGATCTTCTGCATATTCAATTCAAAGCAAGCTCCGGTAATTCAGCAACTTGGCCGATTAGTCTGTTCGGTTTAGTGCGTCGCCTTTTAATAGAAAGGTTGCAGGTACGAAACTGGTCGCTAGCTAGTCGGTTGTGTCCTTGAACAAGGCACTTTACGGACATTGCCTGATATCAGCGGACTAATGAGTTCTACCAAATTAAAGGAACATCTCAATCATGCACAACACAATGCAATAGCTCCGATAACACGATGGTTGGCGCGAGGTGATCTAACAATTGCCCGCGTGTGTTAACTCACGGGGATAAACATTAATATTCTATCCCAACTCTCTGGAAACGTGGTGATCTAAATAGATAATGCGTCACGATATAAATGAACTGGGTGTTATCACAGAGCTATTCATCATAGTACCTCGCGACCGCCATCGGGTTATTGCGGCTACAATTTATAATACATAATTGAGACTTTCATTCTACCAATAGAGCTAATCAGTCGGGCGGGACTGACAATTGACCGCCATTTTTAAATTAGAGATTATAAAAAAAGAGACAGCTATATTTATAAAATATAAATTATCTACAATGTGTTTTCAATACACTGCAATAAAGCTCCGATAACCCGGCGGTGCGCGCGATGTATTAGCTTTTACGGGGTATTTTCATTATTACTAAAACAACTCTTAACTTTCACACATAGTATTATTTTGTCACAATGTCGTATTTTTCTTTCAAGTAACCCGAGTGCAGGATCACGGGACACTCTTTGTTATTATATCTGCACGTCATAAAAGGCTTCGTTTACCATTCATTGTTAAGGCGACGACGAACGTACGTTTTCCAATCCGCCCATTGTTGTAAGCAAACCGTATAGGAAAACCAGCCAACAAGAAATTAAAGATTATTGTCAAGTTTTTCATCTGATTCCACGTCTAACTGTTCAAACATGAAGCAAATTTTTGCATCCATATTGTTTTCTACTTTTCTGTCTTTGGCTTTAGCAGGTAAAATGTTTATTATTTTGTTGTTTATTACTTTTTAATATACGCTAGTCTAATATAAAGCCATAGTTAGAAGCAAAATATACTTTATACGAACATCAAGAGTCTTTTAATAGTTAGGTTTATTATTTATGTTTAAAAAAGGTTTCCAAATGATTAAAAAGGGAACTACCATCTAAGAAAGGAAGTGAAAAAGACAATATTACAAACGATATTTGTCATTACGGGAATAGTTAATTAAAAAGAAAGGATGTACGGTGGCTGTTGATATACCCGACTTATACAATCGACATATTTGCTTTGCAGACAGATGCCTATGGTGTGGGTTTGGCTATTGCAGTAACGGATGTTTCCCAGTCTGTTTGCCGTGCGATACTATTCCTAATGCTGGGTTAAGGTAAGTATAATAATAACATACATCATTCTGTGTAATGGTAAACTTTCTGATGTGCTAGAGATAATCAATTATTTATGCAGTTGAACAAGATTTATTTTGAACAGTTTTTAAACGGTATAAAATTGATAATCGTTATCAGTTTCACACGATGAAGTGGCCATTTAATTCTCCGCCATTTGGGCACATGTTAATAATTCTAAAACACACTGTTTGATTCCATTGAATGGAAAAACTCGGAAGAGTTATCACACGGGTAATCTTTAGAACCCACCGTCGGGTTTAAGATGTTCAGATTACCTCGTCGCGCCCACCGTCGGGTTATCGGAGCTATTGCAGGGTTTTATGTATGGTTCACACGTTTCTTTAATTTGGTAGAACCCATTATTCCAGTGGGCTCTTGCAATGTCCGTTAAGTATCTTGCCCAAGGACACAACCGACTAGCTAGCGATCAGTTTCGTATAGGCAACCGTCATCATTCTGCGGTATTTATATGAAAATATAATTCTAATATGTTTGTACTTCTTACAGTGTAGGTGCGATCATTGCAATAGCATTCGCCGGTTTAATTGGGTTTTCCATTATGATTTCTGTCATTGTTTCTCTGTGCTATTACTGCACCTCTCGCTCGCGGAGGCCTGTCCGACCTGTAGCTGTGAATGCTGTTTCCTCATGTAAGTAAGTGAGGATCTAAGAAAATGTCGTGTTACGACTGTGCGGCTAAATGGTTAGCGCGAACGATTTTATACCGATTTCATTAATAAAATTGTTTTATAGATGCCCCGCGATATAGAAATTTAGCTTTAAAAATATTAAAATACTGTGTGTAGAGTGAAAGGTTCTGCAACATAAATATACTCTATGCAACGACAATCGTTCTTAGATTGGATACAACCCTGTCAACCGTCCTTGTGCTGGAGCAATTGCAGAGGGTTATCACAGTAAGGGAGTGTTATCACAAGGGCAATCGTCAGAATACGTCGCGAATACGTAAGGGGAGTGTTCTTACACGGGTTATCGGGTTATCGTTAGCCTATATTACCCTATGCAATGTGTTGTGTATATGATTAAAACGTTTCTTCAATTTTATTGTTCTTTATTTTCTTTTTATTTAAATATTTCAGTTCTTACAATATTGTTATACATTTTAGCAGCTTACCAGTCAAGCACCTTCCCATCCGCACCTAACATGTACGGAGCATATCCACCGACTTACGCCAGCGTTGCAAACTACCCACAGAAGAACCAACCAGTACTGCCCGCTCAACCCCATTATCAACCTCCCCCGCCGTACAACATGCAACAGCAAAGTCAGCAGTAATATTGAAAAGATTTTTTCGATAAAACTCACCATGTACATTTTCCTTTGTTGCAAATAAAACTTTAATTAAGTTGACTTAAAATCCGTTCTTTTGTAACTCTTACGTTTCTACTTTTTGTAAATAAGAATTTTAAAACTTAGCTTTATACTGTGATTACCTTTTGGAAATAAACTATTTGATAGAGCAAAGAACTGTTACCTTTAACTATTATATTTGAAGACGCAGAACACAGCTAAGCTGTATCAAGAATTAGACTTTGAATTTGAGATTTAGACTTAAAAATCGTACCTACTATAAAAATAGTAGGCGTTCTGTGGAGAGTAAACTTACAGACTTTCCGTTAAGCAGCTCGCAAGAGTCCGTTAGGCAGCCAGCTAGAGTAAGCTTAGCCAACGTCCCGAACAGTAAAACCCAAATTAAAAAGCGAGCCCACACCCCCAGGCATGGTACAAATGTAGAAATGTTTTTTGATATCGGCATATTAGGATTTCGATGAAAAATGGTTAGATTATAAATGTTAAATTACAGTTTGCACCCATCCCCAATAACATATCAATTACATTAAAAAATTTAACGGAATCTCCTTATAATAACACAGGCGAAAACGACTGACTTTAACCTGGAAGGTAATAAACCCTTTTTTATTTAAGGTCTGTGGGTATAATTTGTAAATAAACATTCGGTATTTTGGGGGCGAGTCTTGAACGAAGTAATTTGTGAATAAAATGATGCAGCATTTTCGAAGTTTTCTTGATTCATTTACCTCAGCTAGACCGGTATGACAGAATACCTTGTTCTTATTGGTAAGCAGTTACAAGTCAGATACGCTAAGTAAAAAAAATATTTGACTAGGGGTGAACGAAACAGTAAAAACGATTAGATCACTGCACAACACTCGAATCCTTTACCTTTTTCATAGAAGCTTGGTCCCTGCTTCAATATGGAAGCCCATTCCAATCTTACCAGCCGTGTTAAACAATTAAGACATCAGTGAATTAAATGCCTTTCTATTTTAATTATTGTAGGTTATTCTTAATTCTATCTAGCTCAATAACCATTAAAGTCATGATAAAATATCATATTTTGTTAAATGACTTCAGGTCCTATATAACACGTTTTAATAATAGTATTTTTCTAGGTAATCTCTTTACATTGCTCTATACTGTTATATACAAGTAGATAGGTTGAGCTGTAGCAGAATGAATGATATTTTCTCCCATTGTCGTGATGGCAATCTAGTGGCTGTCAAGGTCTGGTTGGATAACACAGAGAACGACCTTAACCAGGGTGATGACCATCTGTTCAGTCCTTTGCACTGGGGATGCCGGGAAGGTCACATGCACATAGTCGAGATATTACTGAACAGAGGTGCACGGGTGAATGCTGCGAATATGGGTGATGATACCCCTCTTCATAACGCCGCTCAAATGGGTCATTACGACATCCTAAAAAAGCTCATCAAGTATAATGCAGATGTGAACGCGATTAACGAGCATGGGAACACGCCACTGCATTACGCGTGTTTTGGGCAACATGCAGCCTGTTGTGAGGACCTCGTTACTAACGGAGCAACCGTTGGCATCTGCAACAAATACGGCCAGTCCGCTGTCTCTAAAGCGCGACCCATGCTTGCACGGAAGCTGACTGAAATGGCGTCGTCTTTGGGCCAGGACCTGAATAAGATTGCTTACAACCAGAATGAGTGGAAAGGTACGACGAGGACTCGAGCGAAAAACGAAACTCTCAACCACGAGAACGTCGAGCTGTCCAAGCTGAATCTGAAAGGAAAGATTGCTTCGACGCATTCTGGGGAAACCTGGAGGGGTAAATGGGGTCAACAAGAGATCGTGGCCAAGATATTAAAAGTCCGGGATATAACTTCAAGGAAAATGAGGGAGTTCCATGAAGAGTATCTCCGTCTAAGGATCTTCTCCCATCCAAATGTCCTTGCAGTAATGGGCATCGTGAATTCCCCTAAAAATCTCGCCACCATCAGCGGGTATGTGATGGGTGGGTCCCTGTATCACGTCCTTCACGAATCCACCGTCACTGTCGACCACACGAGGGCAGTGTTATTCGCAACAGACATCGCGAACGGGATGTCCTTCCTCCATTCACTGGAGCCGATAATCCCGCGGATGCACATCAACAGCAAACACATTATGATCGACGAAGGGATGCAGTGCAAGATCAACATGGCAGACGTAAAGTTCTCGTTTCAGGAGCCAAACAAGCTCCACAACACCGCATGGATGGCACCTGAAGCGTTGCAACGGAAACGGAGTGCTATAAACCGTAAATCTGCTGACATGTGGAGTTTTGCTATCCTTCTGTGGGAGATGGCAACCAGGGAAGTCCCCTTTGCTGATCTCTCCAATATGGAGTGTGGGATGAGGGTCGCGCTTGAAGGGATGAGGGTGTCCATACCCCCGGGTATTTCCCCTCATATCTGTAAACTGATGAAGATCTGCATGAACGAGGAGCCCAACCCAAACGACCAAAGTTGGACATGATTCTTCCCATTCTGCAAAAGATGAAGAATTGATTGACATTTTTACAACCTGCATATGTGATCCGCTTGTATCAAATGTTCTATTGTTGGCTAACATACACAGCACGATTTCCACCTATATATCTGATCCACTTGCACTACACAAAAGCAATAATTTCCACCTGCACATTTGATCCAATTTAAACAGTGATATATTGCTGGCTCACATAAACAGGGCAACTTCCACCTGGTAAAATGATCCTTTTTATAAATATATTGTTGATTTGAAATATTTTTCTGTATAATAAGCCAAGTGTCTTAGTCCATTCAGCTTGTGAGCCACTGTTTGAGAGTGTATGTTTTCCAAATATATATTATGTTTCAAAAGTAGAATTTCACATATTCTTATTCATTGTATATAGTTAAAAGTTGTTATTGTTAAGTATATGATTTGGTAAATGTGAGCACAAGTATAAACAGGCTATTTATTTTTGTTTAGCAAAACTATATTTATCATGTATATCTATAATTTATAAAGTAAATAACCTATTTTTGCGGCAATAAAACTTGAGCGTGGTAAAACTGCCGACAAATGTAAAGAATTCAATAAATATATTAAATCACTAATAGTGTATTACTTCTATTAATAGCCGATTAAATGTTAATCCTGCAATCACTAAATTTGGGAAATAATTTATTTGATAAATTGCATGTTTTAACCCAAATTAATGAAGTACTTTCGTGCGTTTTATTTGTGGAAATTGTTTGAATCATGTATACAATATTTAAATGTTTCAAAACTTTTTTTTGAGTTTCAATATCAACTTTTCCTTGTATTTGTTGTCGAAAACAAACGTATACTTTTGATATGAACATAACTACTTCATTTTTGCATTAAAAACAGTGTTTTAAAGTCTTAGATTGTGTTAATCACCATAAACCCTACTTTTCTTCTGCAAATGTTACTGCAATTTTCCATAATAAGTCGTTTAATTTTATGTTTTCCAGGGATTAAATTGTAAATTTTCAACACCAAATCATAATTTTGTAGTAAATGTGTTTCTTGACTAATATAGATAACCCAAAGTCAGTTCTTTTGGATATTGGTACTGTTATAAAAAATATTTCGCTTATATTGTCTTTTAGTCTAATTTTTGTGGTAATATATCTAAATATTTGTACCAGTATCCAAAATAATTAACTTGGTTTTTGTTTAACTGTCTTCTATAGTTTGTTTTAAGTTGCTGAAGTCTTTTGTTCAATGTTTAAAATGTTAGAATTGCGCAAACAAAAACACAAACATTTAAACGTTCTTTTTGATAACATGCAATGAACAATAATTTATTGCAATAATACAATGCACAAATTCCATAATGAAATAGTATTTCTATGTTTTATTATCAAATGTTTCAACTATTGCTTTCAAAATATGTGTTTTCAATAAATCTGCTGGTGGCCGTTATTAAGTAATCCGATTAATTTTTATTTTTCATATTATTCAGAGAGTACCTTTATTGTTTATAACTGCGCTGCTCCTTTTAAAACGTGTTCCTACTAACCTTTTATATTCGCAGAATTTTAGGTTAAATTAAAATTTTTGAAAAAGTTACAAAATGTCACGAAGATACGATTCCAGAACCACTATCTTCTCACCAGAGGGCAGGCTTTACCAGGTTGAATACGCAATGGAAGCCATCGGCCACGCAGGTCTTAACACTATTCAAATTGTAATATCATTTATTACCAAAAACAATTGTATATAAGATAGCATGACATTGTGAATGGGAAAACACAAGGGGGTTAACACATGGGCAATTGGCAGATCACTTTGCGCCCACTGTCGGGTTACGGGAGCTATTTCAGTGCGTTGTTTTCCACAACCCTTTTTTTTATTTTAAAGGTTTTTAATTATAGTTATTGTTATTTACTTATTTTATTGTTTTTGCTTTTTTTAAGAACAATATTTAAATCCAAATGTCCAAATAATGCAGTTCTTAAAAACTAATAATATAAATAACATTACAAACACTTTAAAACTAGATATTATTTGTAAACCACACTAATTATTACTGTATTAATGATTTGGTAAATGTGGACAAAATAATAAACTTCTAGAATAAACTTCACAAGAATAAACTTTCTTCTTGTCGTAAAAAATTAATATCAATGGTAAAAAAATACTAAAATAAACATTCTTGATGCAGGTTCATGTTTGGGGATTCTTGCAAATGATGGGATCGTACTGGCAGCTGAGAAGCGAAATGTCCACAAGTTATTGGACGATGTATTTTTATCCGACAAGATCTACACTCTGGACAATAACATTGCGTGTAGTGTTGCCGGGATTACATCGGATGCCAATGTTCTTGTCACTGATTTAAGGCGGATCGCTCAAAGGTAAAAAAAAATCTGGCAACACTTTTTGTGAATTTGCATATTAGGAAGTGTACGTTTCATAAAATGCAATAAAATGTGGTTAAACATTCTTGTAACATTACGCTGTACCTAGTTGTGCACTTATGTTAACTATTTTAAAAGCATTTATAAAAAATTGTTATGGGTGCGGCCTAATAAAAGTTTGCCTCTAATAAAAGACTTTTTGTTAAACAAAAAGTATGGAAACTTTTATGGTGTAATTTTATATAACAATATGCAATTTAACAGATTTTTACTGTTAAAAGCATAATTGATTTGTTTGTATACATGATAACTTACAATCGATTTAATAGATTTGTGTAAACACAACGTAATCAAACCATCACAGATACAAATTGAATTACCAAGAAAGTATCCCGGTTGAACAGCTGGTTACACATTTATGTGACATCAAGCAAGCGTATACACAGTATGGAGGTATTCAAGATCTTTATTTGCATTTCCTATTTCCTCCATACATCAAAGCTATATTGACTGATTGTGATTCAGTTGATCTTCGTGTTTATTACGTGCTCACTGTAAAGTTTTAGTTTGACCCAAGTTTACATTGAAATTTTACTTTACAAACCTTTTTTACAAAATATAATACATATAAATTACTAATTACCCAAGTTTACTTTAATATTATACTAAATATATTATATATTATTTTTCCAAATTTAACTTAATATTATATTAATTATATTACATCTAATTACCAAATTTTACCTAGATAGGCTATTCTATTATATATATTATATATATATTACATATTAATTATCCAAATTTACTTTAATAGTATCATTTATGCTACATAGTTTACCAATTTTAAAACAACTTGGTAATTCACAAATGTGTTTAATTCACTAGTTTTGTCCTTTATTAATTGTTCACTTTAATTAATTTACAGTAATTTATTAAAAAAAGAGCAAAAATAACCCAACAAAAAACAGCAAAATCTTTTTTTAAGTATTAACCCCAACTTATTACTTTTTGTTTTGTTTTCGAGTGATGTTTTTACAGTGATGTCTGAAACAAATTAATTTTAACCAACATATCCAGGACAATGTCCATTTTTGGATATCTTTAATTAGCAAATTAAGGTATTTATCGAAAAAGAGCAAAATTGTCCTCAAAAAACAGCAAAATATTGATTTACCTCTAAAGTGCAACTTATCTCTATGTCTTTTTTCAAGAGATGTTTTTACCATAATGTCTAAAACAAATCAGTTTTTAACCAACATATCCAGGACAATATCCATTTTTGGATATCTTTAATTAGCAATTTGCAAAATATTGATTTACCAATTACGTGCATAATGTCTGAAACAAATTGTTTTTAACCAACATTTCCCACAGGACAACGTCCATTTGGGATATCGGTCCTATACATGGGGTGGGACAGACATTACGGGTTCCAACTCTACATGTCAGACCCCAGTGGTAACTATGGAGGGTGGAAAGGAACCTGTATCGGCAATAATAGTCAGGTATGATTGGCAAAGCTTAAAGTGCTATAAAAAATGTTATTTCAAAAAAATGTTATTTCTTGGGTTTAAAAAAAACTAAAATCATCTTGTGTTGCCAAAATCCCATCATTTTATTACTTTATTAACCTTAACATCATTATCTTTATTGTGCAGTTAGCTGTTACCCAGAATTTTTGGTCATCTAACTAATGTTTTTAGAACCATGTATGATAAATGTAGTTTTTTTCTTCTTGAAGTTATTTGCATTTGACCACACATCTCCAAATAACACTGCTATGATTTTCCCATCACTAATGCCGGGTCGGCCATTCGTGCAATACCACATCACATGCCTATAGGTTTATTTAGCTATAACTTTTTTTTTTTTTTAAATATGAACAATCCGTTTAGCTAAATTTGGCGATAAGTTTATATATAATAATATTTGCCAATTATTACCAAAAAAGTCACCTGAAATATAACTATTGATTTTAATTTAATAATCAGTTGATTTTTTTATTTATTTTTCGCTATTTTGATACAATAAAGTTACGTTTCAAAACTCAATATATAAATCGCAAAGTTTTGACTTTTTTCTCCCAACATTTAAAGCTTAAAATCCCAACTTTCCAGGCAGCAATATCCATGTTAAAGCAAGAATACAAGGAGAATGAAACTGATCTTAATTCTGCTTTGAGACTGGCTGTCAAAGTATTGAGCAAAACCCTTGATACCAACAAACTTACGTCAGAAAAGGTATTGTTATATAGCAATCTCCAAAAGTTTGATTTTTACCAGGTTTAGTTTTAAAACCGTGATTTTGCCTTGTTAGTATGGACAGTATCTCTGTTTTGGTATAGTCTAAATTTACTTCTATTCTATTTTGCAAACAAGACAATTATACTTTTAGTAAAAAAGAAATGCTTAACCTTTTGTTTCCGCATTTTTTTTGTTACGGTGAATTATAAGATTATCTCATACATGATCATTGTCCGGTGCAATGTGTTTGGTGAAGTACAGCCCTTGTGTAATTATTTAATCCACTAGACCACAATCAATGTGCGTTAAGTGGCTTTTTGTTAACCAGTACTTGGTTTAGATCCTACAACCTTACTTATACTTGTGCAACTGTCTGGTGTGTATGATTGCTTTTAGATTTAATAGAACCTTTCCACTGTGATCTGGCAATGTCAGAAAAGTGCCTTGCCCAAGGACACAACCGACTAGATATTCGAAAAGTTTCGAACTTAAAACCCTTTAGCTAAAAGGCGATGGACTAACCCACCAATCCATTCAGTCGGACAGTATATTTATGATAAAGGTCGGACAAAATACACCAAACCCTCAGCCATCAACCCTGTCCCACAGGTTGAGATCGCTACACTGACGAGAGTAGACGGCCAAACCGTCATCACAGTGCTTACCACAGCTGCCGTCGACAAGTTATGCAAGGAATACGAGGAAGAAAAGGCAAAACTTGAAGCTGAAAAGAAGGAAAAGGAAAAAATGACGCCTTCAAAATCCAAGAAATGAAGAAATATTAAACCAATTTAGTGATGTTACCGATTTAAACCTGTGAAATTTAAAGTTAGTGAATATGTGGCATCGTTTTGATATGGTGCTGCTATTGCTATAAGTCTCTACTTTAAAGTTCCTGTTATTTTGTGATGGAAGTTGACGTAATGAAAAGAAAATTCATTTATCTTCAGTGCGTGTTGTAATTTCGGTATGTAGTTGAATGACAGCAATTTTGGCTTCTTAGGTCTCCGTGCAATTCGACCGACGTGTTAGTTGAAAGGAAAAGATATTCATGCGAATGGAAAAACGAGAGAAAGACGGGCAATCGTCAGATCACCTCGCGCTCACCGTCGGGTTACCGGAGCTGTTGCAATGTTTTGTGTATGATTAAGATTTCCTTTAAGAAGATAATCCATTCTTCCACTGGGTTAAATGCGATATTTGCTAAGTGGGAATCACAAGATAATTTGCGTATAACCAATGGACTTCTATGCGCGGCTAGAAATGATATGTCTTCCTTAGTCATGATGTTTAAATAGTGTTTTGCTGAGTAACAAAAAGTGTCTTGCTTTGTATACTAGTTTGCCATCTGTGGAGAGTTTTACGGTTGATTCTTTCTCCCATTTCTTGCCCACATCGTGCCGTACGAAAATGGTGGTGTTTACAAGCTTTTCCTTATTTCTTGACACAAAACTAGTGAAAACACTGACGGTGATAGTCGTTAAACCCGTCGAAACAATTACAGTTGGGGTAAGGTATCCCCTACACCAGTGTTTCCCAACCCGAGTCAAATGAGTCCGTGGAAGGTTTAAATGAGTCCGCAAGCACATCAACAATTTGCAAAACTTTTATTTGATAATTTTGTTAAAGTTTTGTAGTGTTCTGTGGTGTATCGTATGCACATACAGTTACGCTACACTTTTGACTTACGCTAATTGAAAATTGATGATGCACTTTGAGTCCGCAAAGACTTTCGCTGGTAAGGAAATAGTCCGCGACCAAAAAAGGTTGGAAAACGCTGCCCTACACACAGTAACGCATTCGTCTGTATTGGGCCGACTGTGAGCTGCGCTCCGTCCGGTACACAGTTTAAAGATCTTCCCCTCGTAAGGTATGTGGTTTGTCTTCTTAGTACTACTTCCTTCCTTAAGGTCAAAAAAATCGTTTTTTGTTTTTCCAGGGGTAATGCAGTTTTGATGTGGGTCGTTTTTCCCTAGAGAAAGATTTTTATGTTTATCTGTATGAATCAATGGAGTTACTACACGGGTACTCGTCAACTTACCTCACGCCCACCGTCTGGTTAACAAAGGTATTAAGATGTTTCTTTAATTTAGTAAAACCCAATAACCCACTAGTTAAGGCGTTGTCCACTAAGTGTCTTGCCCAAGGATTCAACCAACTAGCTAGCGACCAGTTTCGAACCTGCAACCTGTCGACTAAAGGGCGACGGACTAAAACTCAGAAACTAATCGGTAACTGTTATATTTTAATCTTACTAGAAATGGAATAGACATCGTACTTATGTTCATATTTACTTATCCTCGGCTGAATTTAAGGATTTTAGATACCGATTAGGTGAACAGGCCTCTCATGGGGCTTATGGTTAACCAGGACACCGAATAATTTTAGTCTTTTTACTGTCAGGACTACCGATAATTTGAATTTATCCAAATTTTAAAACCAGAACTTTTAAATAACATATTCATGTTTATGCTCGTGGATAGGAATGCGCAAGATGAGTTATCACAAGGGCAATTGCAACGTTTGACGTTTAACGGAGAGTTTACTGCAACGTTTGACGTTTATCGGGCGGTTTTACTCTATGTGGGCGCACCTTGGCGTTATGGGTGGACGCTCTGTGCTGCACCGCGTGGCTCGAATATATGCTGACTCCGATATCCGACTTCCAAAGATCGAGTCCACGCTTATTGAACGTTGGTTAGTTTATTGTCAAACGTTATCGATAAGACACACGAATAAATCAATGCACTTTACTCGGGAATCACTTCGCAGCGACCGAATCGCGTCGGAATAACTGCGCAATGCGTTTAATAGACCGTTCGTTTTCCTTGCGGCTTGTCAACTCGTTCTTTGTTTAAACCGGCAGATGCGACTTTTGTCTTGTTCCTCTTCTGTCAACTATACCACAAAGTCTCAATAACCTGGCGCTTAAACGCGCGCCAGGTGGCAGTCACCTCGTTCCCCCTGGTCAGCCACCAGTCTCTCTCTTTTGACGGCCCAAACATCCGTATTTATTGCTCGCCCAAACATGCGAGCATTCACTGGCGCCATAATGATCTCATCGTGATTCTGCAGTTTTCGAGTGGATGACGTCAATCTTATCGCGGATGTTTGAATTGTAGTGAATACAAAGCGACTCCACTGCAGCAATCGTCAGATTACCTAACGCTTACGTTAGATTACCGAAACTATTGCAGAATGTTTTATTTGTTTGAAACGTTCCTTTAATTTTGGTACAACTAACCAATCCAGTTGGTTCAGGCAATGTCCGCTAAGTGCCTTGCTCAAGGAATTAACCTAATAGCTAGCGCAGAGTTCCACAACCTTTTTTGGTCGCAGACTAATTCCAAACCATCCAAAGTTTGAGAAGCAATAATGCGAAATGATTAGGAAAGGATATTCATGTTTATTCCCGTGATGGGAAAACCAAGGGGGTTAACACACGGACAATCGTCACATCACCTCGCGCCCTCGGTCGGGTTACCGGAGCTATTTCAGTGTGTTGTATAATTGAGACAATCCTTGATTTTGGTTTAACCTATTAATCTGCTGGGTTCTGGCAATGTCCGTAAAGTGCCTTGACCAAGGACACAACCGACTAGCTAGCGACCAGTTTCGTACCTGCAACCTTTCGATTTACATGCGACGCACTTAACCGTTAGACCAACCGGCCGGACTAAAATACTTTCCAAACCCTATGAAATCATGAAATACGCCATTACCTGCTTCACTATTACCGCAAAACCAAATCGTGTGTAACGAATAGAAAAATTTCAATGCATTATATATTAGACGAGGCGGTAATAACACTCTATCGTTAAGTGCTTGTGGACTCGAATTGAAAAACAATGAGCTAGAGAATAGTTTTTAACCTAAAACCATTCGGCTTACAGTCGACAAACTAACCCACCAGACTAATTCAACATACAAAACATACAGGATTTCTTATGATGTCGGACCATTAACCCACAGATGGTAGGATCAAAACCAGCCCCATCCCGGCTAGTCGTGTGTGTCTTTGCAAATCACTATCAAACGGTAGTTGCGTACGGTCGTGTGGCCAATTGGTTGCATTTATCAAATTCTATATAAAAGTGACTTACTCGCGAGAACATCATGGATTCGAAACTTAGCACGACAATAAATAATTTCCATTGTGTTTTCAAATGGAGATAATTATCTTCTTTTTGAAGCTTCCGTTTCAAACAAAGATTTTATTCCAAGAAATTTTGCATTGATTGGCACGTCCGACAATATTGTTTAATCCCATCTAGCCTACAGGACAATCAAGTTATTTTTCGCTCGTCAATCTGTTCTAGATTAAGGAAGGATACTGAAAGGAGACACGCGTCAGCTCGGCAGAATGGTCTTCATTTACTGATTAACTTTACGATTATATTGCAGGATATTCTTGATCTGCCTTCCGTCTTGTCGGATAGAAGGTTTATTCTCCAACTGTCGAGAATTCCCTGCGATTTGTGAGGCAATAGACTGTCAATCAAAACACACAATAACACAGGATGTGGATATCCCGATATAATCGTTGCAATTCCGTGCAAAAACACAACTGTGAGAAATTCGAACGATAAGGCTTTGCGCTTCATTTCGATTAGAAGAAATCAAGAAATATTTGCTATTTCGTAAAGATGAAGTATCTATTGGTTCTGTTTATGTTGATTCTGGTTATAGATGCGAAGGGAAAATGGAGAAAGTAAGAAGCGTGATCTTGATTATATCCAGATTATAGTCAGACCGAATGGTTTTGTGGGTTGATGCGTCGACTTTCAGGTTGTTTTCCCACCAAAACGCGTCAAGCTTAACCACGAAGCTATTCGGTCTGACAAATATCTATATCTGAACGATCGTGTGGCCGAGTGGTTAATATGGGAACGACGGACAAACCCATTTATATATATAAAAAAAGCAATGATGGGTTCGAAGCTTGGCCCCGTAAATAATATTTAGATTAAGTTTATCGTAAAACCGTAGATTGACTGCGTTAACAAATAAATCCCACAAGGAGCTCTAAAAAGGTATTTTGACATTTTCTAAATGCAGGAACATTGAATCCGTAAAAACTTATAGTCTGCGAATTACACGGGTTATCCCATTTCGACCCTTTTTTTTCTATTTACACCGAACTAAAGTTTCTAATCTGTGATGGCCGTTCGTTGAGCCCGTTTTTATCGGAGTTTTACAATCAAAATCGTTGCTGAGGCGGTTTTTATATAATTCGATTTATGTATTGGTCGTTATAACCATTCAACCACACGACCACACATGACCCCGTTCTATATAGAAAACGTCATATCAAACAATCTAGTTGACAATTCGGTCAAGTGATGTTTACTGTAATATAATAACTGTAAAAAAAATTATTGCAATCATATTTTTAATAACCTGTATGTTTATCCAGGGTTGGACACCATATTGGTGTATGGCTGGGCCATGCAGCGAAGGTTGCAGGGATAATAGCAGCACTTGGAGGAGACGAGGCAGCATTGAGCATGGATCAGATGAATAGTTTGAGAGATTTAAGGGACGAGGTACCCAAGTTCCGTCTATACTTGGATTGTGTAGATTTTATTATAGGAATGTCGGTGTGGTATTTGGGGTTATGACTGCACGCTGAAAAAAAAACCTTTAGGCATTCCGAGTCCCCAAAGCGTAAATAATAGCCAACCAATTTGTTATCTTCGTACCGGGGCAATCGTCATTACCTCGCGCCCGCCGCCGGGTTGCTGGAGCTATTGCAGTGTGCTTTCTGCACAGTCCTAACGATATTACCGAATGAGCTATTCCGCACGATATTACCGAATGAGCTACTTAAAACATGTGTTGCTAGAATGAAGACGCGTACAACAAAGTGCTTGAGGTAATGGAAGCAGAATTGGCGAAAGTCTACAGCGTCGATGAAGCCAGCAAGCTGATAATGGATTTCAATATGATCATCTCTGACAGTACGTATATGACATAGTAGAACAGTATATTACGTCATAAAATGGTTTGGGTCATGTCGCCTGTATTACGTCACAATATGGTTTTGCTATGTCGCCTGTATTACGTCACAATCGGTCGCATTACCCATTCGATACAACATTTGTTCTCTATGGACCTTAAATAGATCTCTATGACATTAAGGTGGCGTTATGTGCTTAAGGAATGCTGAAATGATTTGTTTGGAACCGATGTTGCGTTTCTACTTTCAGAATCCATCGATCTTCAACAATTAATGGACCAGGTTGAGAAATAATGACGTCGCATCGAATGACATCACTATGCTGGGTTTCGTCGATTCTTATTTAAAAATAAAAAAGCATATACAATAATAGTTGGCGTTTATGTAGTATCGAAGAGTATAGATGTGTGTATCATATCACCTCAAGCCTACAGTCAGTGATACCGACGCGCGATTGTAGTTTATTGAAGAACTCGTTATTAAATGATCATTCCAAGAAACCAAACTGTAACAAATTTTACAAGAAATCTTGGAAATTTTATATTTTGAATAGGCACATATTAAAATGACCAACTGCCTTGCCCAAGGACACAACCAACTAGCTAGCTACCAGTTTTAAATCTGAAACCCTTCGGCTAAAGGCGACGCACAAACCCACCAAGCTAAACAGTTTATCGGAACTGTATATACATACTCTTCATACATAGACCTTACCGAATAAAGCTAGCATATTGGTATTCAGAGACGCGCTAGTTTCTATGGTTATACAAAATGATACGAATTGTATAATGAATAGGATAGAATATTCCTGTTTATCCCGGTGAAAGTGAAAAACCAAAGGGCGTTATCACAAGGGCAATCGTCAGATCACATCGTGTCCACCGTCGGAAATTGTAATACAACAAGGACCAACTGTCAAACAGTCTCGCTTTACTAAGCTGGTCCCTCGCTGTAATGCAGTAAGTTCAGAGTTTTCCTCGAAATACCGAATACCTAGAAATATGAACATTTCAAAGCTTTTCGATATCGAGATATTTACATATACGTCATGACTGCTCAAAGGCCACGTAAGTAACATGGTTAATGTGAGTAATATAACGAATCGTCTAAAAGTGAAATTTTCAATAGATATAAGTGGGTGTCGTTGGTAGAAACACCTAATACTTCCAAAATGACATTAGGCCAATCGGGATAAAAACATCAAATTCTTCTTTTATTCCAAGATTCGCATAATTTTACATCGAAATGCAAATAAACGTTATTTTAACGATTTTACTATTTTCACAAAATTTGGTCAATTTTTTATCGTGCAGCACTGAATTGCTGGTCCTGAATTACATTTCTACCCTTCTCAGAAGCATTACGTACATTTCCGACATGCGTTTTATCATCGAGAGTTGTTACCAACACCAGAGGATAGTTTACATTCGGTGGAAACAGTTTTACCTGCAAGGTTATGGCTTCGGTTAAAGTTTGTATGATTTTCTCCCTTGCTGCTATTTTCACAACCCTTATTGACGGTAAGTTTGACAATTACCGCAACTGAACGTAAAAAATATGTATTTTAATTTAAATATTAATCAACCGAAGGTCCTTTGGGATTAAAATGACGAAATAGTTCACGGAGAGAGAAAAATATAGAAGTAGGTAAAGTGCGCACTAAATTAAAGAACAATACATTCATTGCAGCTAGTTATGGGGTTGAGAATAGTGTTTGGGGCAAGGTTAGAATTAGTTTCTATAGTTTTAGTAAGTAGTTTCCCTCTTTTTAGTGTTGCCCAACAAAAACAAGTTCCGACATGTATAAGTATAAATAGCAAAAACGTAAATTGTGGATTTCTATATACATCCAATCACCATTTTCTCATTATTTTTCATTATTTTCGGCATCATATGTAATAAAACTTAGTGTAATGTTGCAATAGTACTATTGAATTTAACTCTCACATATAGAAACCCGCTGCATTAAATCAAAGTTAACCGCCCGTCATTTTTAAATTGTGTATGAAACGTGTTTTGATTGAAATTATTATTTGATCGAAATTTGATAAACACATAACACACACATAACACTCCGTTCAGACGAATGTAAAGTTGCATATTTTCCGAGAAAGACTCTACATCACCAGCAATATTAAAAGCTCTCGTGTAATGTGATACGCTGAATAAATGAGGACACACACAATTATCGCTCACGTGTTTAAAGCTTTTGACGAATAATAATTAAACTATGTTGTTGTAGTTTGGTGGTAGGACTATATGGGGTGGTTATTTTTGTTTAAGGTCGTTTGGCATCCAACCGTTTGGCCACACTACCGTTCTTAACAATGCGGTTTTAACTAAAATGTATTTAAACTTCGTGTGTACGTCATATCAAATTTTAAAGTGTAAGGTATTTTCGTGTATCACTATTTAACAATTTAAAAGTAAAAGTAAGCTACTATGTTTGACTGTTTTTTTTGGGGGGTGGGGGGTTTAAATGCTATTTCAACTCGTCGATCGCATATATTTCGCATTGAGTGTAACACTTCATATTTGTTAGTAGGTTTAGCGTTCTTTGACGAAGAAAACAACCATCTTTATATCGAATGGGTTTGAACACCGAACAGCTCGGTTATTTTTAAACCGATGACGCTTTTAAATTATTACCGCAAGTCGGCGTAAAGAGTCAAATTGCTAAGGTCTGGCAAATTAAGTAGTACCGTGTTGTACGGTCGTGTGGCCGAATGGTTAACGCGACTGATGCATATACCGACACTTAAAAAAAACGGTCCTAGTGACAAGCCCATCATGGGTTCGAAAGTTGAATCAATGCAAACATAAATTAACAACGCATTTTTACTGACTAAAGAATCCTGCCAAACAACCATGGAGATACGTGTTACCGGAGCCATTGCAGTGTGTTGCGTATTTCACTTAATAACAGGCTTGACATATCAACTTTATAATCGTGGCATTTTGACCTTGTGATCTTTTGAAATATTTTGAAGAGTATTCAATGAATCCTATTATCAATGGTTTTGGGGACAAGCCCGTCATGGGTTCGAAACTTCGACCGGTCAAAATATCTGGTATATTGAGTATACCTACTTAAGTTACCCTTGTATAACCGCTTAATGCATTCTTTACTGAGGGTAAACATAGGGATTCAACGAATCCTCTGAGTAAACTGACGACATCTATTATTACAGGTCAACCCTATGAATGCGATTGTCGTCAAAACAATGCCACTTGTACGTCAGGTGGTATTACATTGTCCGGGAGGTACAACATGGACAAACTGTGCGATGGCTTTAACGACTGTGGAGATTGGAGTGATGAGAAAAACTGCACTTTCGCTTGTCTCAAGAACAATCAAGTACCGTGTGACTGCCATTTAACAGGAACGTGTAACCGAGATGGGAAAAGCTATTACTGGCCTTGCTATAGTAGTAACGAACGATGTAATGATTATAACGATTGTGGGGATTGGAGTGATGAAAAATACTGCAAGTACACATGCAGCAGTGGCCAAGTAGCCTGCGATTGTTTTACCAGCAATTCAACCTGTAATGCCGTCGGGGTCACCAATGAGAGGCGACCAACTTGTTTTAATAATGAGTCACGTTGCAATGGAAACGCCTACTGCTCAGATTTTAGCGACGAAAAAGAATGCGTGTGTAAGGAAGGTAGCGTAAAATGTGGTTGCATTTTGGACACAGTAAATTGTACATCTAAGTTGGGTTGTATATCTAGAAATGATATATTGAATGGCGTTAAAAACTGCGCCGATTTTTCGGACGAAATTTGCACAATTAAACCGTTTGTAACGAATCGACTGATTTCTACCAGTACCAACGTTACCACTTCTTTGGGAATCCTACATCAATGTAAAGATATTGAATCTTATCAACATTATATTGCACTCATCGGCAAAGCAGGTAAAAGACAAGATTGCAAACAAATAGAGATCTTCTCAGGAGTCAGTTTTGATCGTATTGAGTCACATTGGTGGTGCACAGATTTGAAGTATTGGGACAGTGGAACACAACAGTGTGAAAACGGGGACTTTATTTCGGCTCAAGAATTGTGTAACGGTTACAAGGACTGTAGCGACAACAGCGACGAAATGATTGGTGTCCCTGGATTTAAATGTAGAGCGAAGACAGAGTACGATCAGCAGAAACAATCCTGTGTTCTTCCTCAAACGAATCTCTACAATAACAACTCGTATTGCGAAGATGGAACAGATGTTTGCTTTGTGGGTGGAAAGCGGAATTGTTTTCGTTGCTTGGACGGCAGATTAATGTTATCGGCGAAACAAATATGTGACGGAGTGATAGATTGCTACGACTCATCTGACGAATGCTTGTGTAGAAACCAGACAATTTGCAATGACGTATTGGGAAGGTCAAGAGATGTGTGCCAGCAACACGAAATGCTCTGCAATGGCGAATGCGTGTTATCAAGTAATGTGATCTGTAACAAGTCAGTTAACTGTAACCAAGGAAGCAATAATAGATATTGCGGTAATCTCGATAAGTCAAGCAAAAACGTTTATGAAACTATGTTTTGTACAATTGACCAAGAAGACAAGGTCTACACACGGGCTAAAGTGTGTGATGGAATACCGGAATGTTATAACCGTCAAGATGAATGTGGAGCTGGTTGTATGAACGAAACCCACTTCTGCAATGTCCCGATAAACTGCCACCATAGTATAATAAACACAGAGCACGCTACTTATACTCCAAGTTACTGTGATGGTCGACCTGAGATGGTAAATGGTTCTTGGGATGCTTGTGGGTTTGGTTTCGATGAAATCAACTGTACGAAACGCTTCTACTGCAATAACGCGAGTGCAAATGTTATAAGCGTTTCGAACAGATTCGTTTGTGACGGTGTATTTGGTTGCGAAGATGGTTCTGACGAGGCGAGAATAATGTGCCAAGATTCACGCTTCTACTGCAGAAATGGACAACCAGTTTCAGTAGCGAGTAGTCTCGTCGAAAATGGATTTCAAGATTGCAGCGATGCAAGCGACGAATGCCCGGTAATAACACAAAAGTCGACAGTATTTTCTTCCAGACATGAAATGATTGAAGACCCGATCTTCAGAGGATTATTTTGGGCGATGGGAATTATTTCTCTTATCGGGAACGTTGGCGCATTCATTTCGATAGCAATACGTCAGAGTAGGGAGTCACTCTCACCATTACAAGTCTCTTTGAATTGCTTTTTATTAAATTTATCAGTTTCAGATTTCTTAATGAGTGTATATCTTATTGTGATTTCAATCAAAGGTGTTGAATACTCCGGTGGGTATTGCAGTCACGACGCAAAATGGCGGACAAGTGGTTCGTGTTCATTTCTAGGAGCTCTCACTGTTGTTTCCTTTGAAGTCACGTCTCTGTTGTTGGCAATGATGGCGACATTTCGATTGATTTCAGTTTACAAGCCTTTTAAGATGTCCAACATAAAATGGCCTGCGTACGTTATTCCGACCCTCTTTGCTTGGACTGTTGGCATTCTGCTTGGCACGATTCCACTTATCAATGTTGACTATTTTGTTTCGTCGATTTGGTTTCCAAACTACTTCTATTCGAGAGACATAATATCGAAATCGGAATTCAAACTTTTATTTAGTCGAATATCAAAATTTACCAACTCTTCTCCGATTACTAATGATTTGACGCAAAAGAAGAATTTTGTGATTCAAACCTTCCCGGATTTGGAGATTAAAGGAGAAATTGGCTTCTTCGGAAAAACGAGTGTTTGTATCCCAGAGCTATACGTCAAAATCGGTGATACGTCTTGGGAATACTCGACATTCCTTATCGTTTCGAATCTTTGTCTGTTTTTATATCTTGTGATTTGCTACATCGCTATTTTTAGAAAAAGCATTCAACGGAAACGAAACGATCAACGAAGCATGGAACTACAGAAGACTATAATAATACTGATAATGACTAACTTTTTCTGCTGGATACCAATTTGTATCATGTCGTTCCTAAGTTTGGGTGGCATTAAAATCGGCAGGGTCGTGTACATTGTAAGTGCAGGCTTTCTGTTACCAATCAACAGCGTTATAAACCCATTCATCTATGCACGGGTGGGAACACTGTTGCGGAAAATAATCGCGAAGATACGAACGAAGCGGAGGGAACGTAGTTCAAAACCACAGCAAGACATACAACCTTCCAATACAACTTCAACACAAATGAGCAAATAAAATAATCAAGTTTGCCTGAAAAATTGTTTCGTGGAAACTTATTCTAATCCTACCCCAAACACCAATTTCAACTCCAGAACTAACGAGAACTCTAACCATGGCCCTAACATTTACATTATTCATTTTAATGAGCAGTTTCTCCCTCTCTATTTTTAGTGTTGCCCAAATTTACCATCATTTTTCACGTGAATTCTGTTTAAAAAAACGGATCCGTTAGTATCCACATTTTTGTTTGAAATCATTGCAAGTTTTTTAAACGTTTAAGATTCAATGTACATTTGCACCCTTATGTATTATGCTTATATAAATATATATATGTCAGTACTTTGGACTTCTGTATTAAGATATGATAGTTTATACCATTTCAGTATTAGAGTAAGTGCTTTCACTTTAGGTAACATTTTGCCTAAGCCTATCATAGAATTATCCCATAAAAGCTTTAATAAAAAAATAATTTTAAAAAATAACAAAACATTTTCGCATCATTGATATAACTATTACGTCACATGACACACGACTGTTAAATGGTTTTAATTTTCCTCAGTTCCAAATAATAGTAAAATACTTGTAACTTGCCCTAGGACACACAGACTATAGGTCAGCGACTAGTTTCGAATATTTAACCCTCGGCTAAATTGCGACTTGAAACCAACACAAATCAATAGAGAATGTTAATACAAACATAAACCCTCGTATTTTATAACTACAGTTTAACACCGAAAATTCTCAAAAAATAGTATAGCCAACCAAATTACCCACTGTATACACTCGATAGAAAGATAATTGTTTTTAATACTACCACCGCAGAAATTATTTATTACAAGCTAAGAAAACAGGTCTTAAAAGTGAATAATTAGACATATGGGTTTTGGAAGGCTAGACATTGTAGCAAATTCTCGAATTATATTTAATTGTTGAGTATTTATACTGTTTGCAAGTGTTATACCAGGCTCTGTTAGGAAAGGTCGCTGCGCATTCGTGTAAACTGTAAACCATTGGTTCTTAACCGGGGAGGGGCACGCCTGCCCAGGGGGCTTACATAAATTTTTAGGGGGCGCGAGCCTTAATAAATCCGCATTTGTAATTCCGCATTTTCAACACTAGTTGCCATCAAACCAAGTATAGAAACAAGCTGGATGTTGAAGGAGACTTGCGGCATGCACTCTCTGGAATTAAACCACGTATAAATAAGCTAGTTGCCAAAAAAACATTGCTAGTGTCTCACTGATTTGTGATTCTTAATAAAATGTAAATGAAATTGTATTTTTGTATTTAAAGATGGGGACGTAAACTGACATTTATCGCGCAAGAAAGGCGAGATTCAAAAAGGTTAAGAATCACTGTTGTAAACCCTTGCCCCGATTTCCCTGTCCTGTAAAACGGTTATAATCCCAGAACCTGTTTTCTCTCTAGTTTTTCTCTCCTCGTAATATCATATGTGTCCTGTGTGCTTATATTAATAGTCTTGAGAAGTAAGGAGCTAAAAACCTATAAGACCTCTTTCGGGAGGGCGCCGTTCGACTGTCCTGTCAGTAGCGCCAGAATTAGTTGTGTGTTCCGTACGGTCGTGTGGCCGAGTGGTCCGACGTACATAGAAAAAACGGTCTTTACAACGAACCAATATGGGTTCGAAACTAAGCCCGGTAAAAAAAATAGTTGTGTGTTTAATTGTGTTTCCTATTATTAAAAAAGATAAGAATCTTTCGTAACGAGACGTATTACGAGTTATTGGAGTCCTGACTGAGAACTGTTGGTTGGGGGTCGTCAGGACAATATATATTGCCAAACAATAGCCACAAATACCAAAATTAAATTAGACGACACCCCACACCTTTCTGACTTAATCAAAAACATCTATAATTTCTTTTCTCAAATACAATTTTTGTTTTTCGCTGCAGCGTTTACCACCAACAATTTGAAAATACATGTCATATATATGAAAATATATGTCATATGTATATATATATATACCTAAACAAATATGGCGTTAACTGAAAATCCAACAATTAACAAAAAACTGGCAAGATATGTGGGGCCAGGGGTTTTTCAACAATCTAAATTTGGCCGGGACCAAGTCCCAGGATCCGCTGCCGTCTATATCTAGTACATAAATCTCGTAGATATATTCTTTATTAGGCTGTGTTTCTATGTATATGTATGTATGGAATCGCACAACGCTTTATAAAGCAAAATATGACGTAGATGGAAAACAAATAATGACGTAGTTAGAAAACAACTGCTTTAGGTGTCAATGGCGTCCATAGGTGATGACAGAACGAACACAGTTGGCGTCGATTAAATGAAATAAATGCATTTTTTGCAACTATAAAGTCAAGATCGCTACAGATACTACAGAAAATCAGGAAGGCACCATAAAAGTTTCAGATTGTGTTCCCTCAACACGTATTGGATTGACCATTTCGTGATTCAGGCACCTCGGGAGTTCCCCTGTGATAAAACATCCAAATTTGGGTTCGGACATCTAGGCCGTGTTAGTTTCCATAATTGTAAGTTACAGTAGGATTTATCAAGCACTTCTTGTTGTCACTTTTTGCCAAAAGGAAACCATAACTGGATCACTACATTAGTTATGTTTAGTTTGGTAAGTTTTTTGGGTGAAACTAAAAGGAGGGAAACTGCACACTAAAATGAAAATTATGACATTATTAGAGATAGTAGGATAGGATATTCATCTTTATCCCTGTGAATGGGAAAACCAAGTGGGTTATCACACGGGCAATCGTCAGATCACCTCGCGCCCATCGTCGGGTTACCGGAACTATTGCAGTGTGTTGTATATTATAGACACGTTCCTTCAATTTGTTAGAACCCATTAATCCGCTGGGTTCCGGCAATATCCGTAAAGTGCCTTGCCCAAGGACACAACCGACTAGCTAGCGACCAGTTTCGCACCTGCAACCTTTCGATTGAAAGGCGACGCACTTAACCGCTAGACCAACGGGCCGGACAGTTTTAAACATTGGGTTGGAGTTAGGGTTATTGCTGGGGTTGAGCTTATTGTTTAAGGAAGGGTTTAAATTAGTTTCCGTAACTTAAGTGACCAGTTTTTCTCCTTTCCTCCTTTTAGTGTTGACCGTGTTTTTGTAATTTGACGACTCTTATTCGTTAAGTCCTTTTTAGTTTGGCTGCCACCAATGACTTATTGTTTCTATTAATATTTGATAATTTAAAAGTACACAAACATGTAATAACGGACGCGATATTGTATCAGTTTGTAATACAGTTTTCCATTATTTATTATAATGCCTTACATATATTATGTTTTTTTAGTTGTTGCAAACTACCAAATAAGAGAATTGGAACTAAATGAATTTTATTGCCTTTAACAATAATTAAAACACTGCAGATTATATAAAACAGTAAAACACGTTCATAATCTCGAAATATAAGTCAACAGCTATGCATAACAACAACAGTAAATTACCTTGACAAAATCAGTTAAATTAAATAAGAAAAACAAAACACATTTGAAGAAATTACCTTAAACGCATGCATTGTAAGTACAATATATATGACAATTATAAGTAAACATTTACAAAGTGGATTAGGATAGGATAATAGGGTATATAATTAGGCTGTGGGAAAAAACACCTGGCCTATTTACAAATGATAAACTATGTCATCAAGCAGTGGTAAGTTTGTACTTTACAGTGTATTATGTTATTTGACCATATGTTTGAACTTTGAATATATGATTTAAAATTTGGCAGCATATTTTGGTTAACTTTATAAAATTGAACTTAATATGAAAATAGAAATTTATTGAAGAATTAGGCATAAAAATAAACTGCATTTATTTACCGGCATTTTTTATTAATATTTAATTGTTATTTGATTAACCCACTATGGAAGTTAAATCTTCCTTTATTTTGGAATATGCCTGCAGTAATTCTTGCTTTGTTTCAAGAACAGCTTCAATATCTCCTTCACTGTGAATAAAATCACTTGCATAGCCGAACAACGACATAAAGTTCAGTGATCGCTTGAAGCCCAACCCCAGCAATTTTTTCAGAAAGGCGGCCTCTTCATTAATGAAAAACATCTCTATCTGCCAAAGGTCAGTGACATCACCCACATCATGATCGTATGCATGACGGTGCAGTTGTTGGTTCACTGAATTAACAATTTCTACTTCCACACTTCCTGCTATGATACAATGCTCTAAAGCAAGTGGTATAGCTGCGCATGTAACTGCACTCGTGAACAAATCATCTCCACTTTTCTGCCTCAGCCAAAAACAAGACATCGCGAAACTATGTCTGAAATGCGCAATATTTGGATACGTGGTAATTATCTGATTGAAAGCAGCTCTTTCTCTTTCATCTTGAAGAAGCGCATTGAAGAAAAAATTGACTCTTTTTTCAATTGTATCATCCTGATTATTTGTAGACCTAGCAGAAAGTAAATGGGGAACTCCAGTTGCTGGTTCAGCCACCACAGAACCCATACTCCTGTAATCCAATCCAACCCTTCCATATTCATCTACTTCAAGCTTTTCTCCTATCATCTCAGCAAGAAGCTGGTATTGCTTTTCACGTATCGGTTTCGAGACTCCCAGGGGCATAACTTCAGGGTGAGCAGTGTCAAAATAGACGATTGAAAAATACCTCACAGAAGGTCTTTCCTTTTGGTTATCCTCCAGCAACATATAAGCCCAATATGGGAAAATCTCTTCAAGCGCTAGGGACAGGACTTTTTGCATCAAAGGAGTACTTGTGACAACCTTATCATGTGACTCATCACTAAGAATCTCATTCAAATTTGGATCTGCTTTTCGAATTTTTTCACGGACTTGACATAAGACCCTCGGATTTCGGAACCTATCAAGACAATCCTGAATCTCCAGCTTTACTTCTTCTACACCTGTATGTATCCCCAATGTCATTTGCTCTATAAGCTCTGCATCAGTGGAGTAAAAGTTTGCTAACCAGCGAAGCAAGTTATCAATTCGATCGGGATACATTCGGCGCCTTCCCTGAAAAGGAAAGATTTACCCGTGGACATCAGTTCAGGTTATTTTCTGCTTCTTTATTACATTAATTATTATTTTCTGCTTCTTTATTACTTTTATTACATTATTTTATGAGAATAGCAGAGTTATTTAAAAAAGAGAAGCCAGGATAAAACGGCAAAACTAGTAGTTAAAACATATACACAACAAAGTGACGTGGTTGTTTATCTGATTGCCCAGTTTGATCAGTGACAAAGTTTATTTTTTTGAGCGATGTTTTGAATCCATAATGGGTCGACTCTAGGACAGTTTATGTATAGGAGTCGGCATGGGCGTCGGAATAGGGGAGCAAACAAAACGGGGTGCTTTTAATATCAAAAAGCACCCCTGTTTTTATCGATTAGTTAAAGAAATATATTCGAAGCGAAAGTTATATATGCGGAAGCGAGGGTATTTATGACAGTTAGAAAATCTTATTCGTTTCCTTAACTTAATTTATTAAGCAAACTTCGCCAAAGGCTGTATGTAAGGATTGTTTGGCCCTGGTCCAACTTGCACCTGCACCGGGTCGTAAAGAGCGACGCGTGTATCTTTTTGATGACTCGTGCGAACGCGCTCAGCCCACGATAATAATAGGAGAGAATAACTAATATTTCTTGAATATATTAAAGTATGCTACCAATTAAAAACTGAAAGTGCAAATTGTTTCTAAACTCCATAGTTCACGCATTTTGCATAATTAAAATATCCAGGTTAAAAATTTCGATGATTTATTGTTGTTTATAAGATTTAGCCTTGTTAAATCCATGCTTATTTTGACGGAATTGTTTTTTTTAAATAATGCTTTTTAGCAGAAGTTTTCACTAGAGCTGGACGTAATTACGAAAATTACGTAATTACGAAAATTACGTAATTACGCATCTGTCCGTAATTATTCAAACGTGAATTGCACGTCGCTGTAAATACACTTTATAAACAATTTCTTGTTTTGTTCTTATCAAATCAAGTTTATTTCTTCATATTCGTTCGAGAAAAATAGTTCGAAGCACCGGAGGAATAATCAAAATCGCGGTAAATAAGTGATCTTGGATTCGCGCCAATTTATTTATCTGGAATCAGCGCGGCAAGATAAAAGGCACGATCTGCGGATTGTTTACTCGTGTATTTGTTTCGACTTTTAAGTCTCTGTAGTTAAGTTTACTTGCATTCTCTTTGTCTACCATCAAAATGCACCCCAAAACACGACAATTTTTGTTTCTTTGTTTAAATAACGATGACGTCATAAAAATTACGAAATTACGTAACTGAGCTGGCGTAATTTCGTAATGCAACTTTGATCAATTACGCCCAGCTCTCGTTTTAACAGAACCGGTTTATGCGCTTTAATTCTCCCTCTTTACAAATATAAAAAACCTATTTGCAATAAATAAACCAATTCTGTTTTTTATTTTTTATATATTAATCCCGGATCAGCTGTGGTGGTCTGGGCTTTTAATGTAATACCCATCCGCTCGGAGTTTTGCTATCATTCTTACATCGAGTTAAGCGATTTCTGGTGTATATATGCAGTCATCTAAATATCGAAATTCTACCAGGCGAAACAACACGGAATTCAAATATTTGGTAGTGGTTACCCGAGAATTGGAAAAGCTAACACGTTTTAACTATAATAAACAATCTTTGGCAAAGCTTAAAAGGATTGTTTTGTCCTGGTCCAACTTACACCTGGTGGAAAATAGTATAGTCGCGTGTATCTTTTTAATGACTCGGCGAAATCGCTGATAAACATTTTTTTAATATAGTTGTTATAGTAAGCGTCAGAACTGTAAAAAATCTCTTAACCGGAAAGATCTACCCGTCCGGATTAAAACCACAGGTCCGGTTTATTACAACACAACTGAAGAGAAAGAGACACCGTCTGTGTGCAAATTTATGCGCTCGGTTTGCATACTTCTGAGGCAATTCGGCCTTCGTTACTCGCATAAAATAAATAATGGTTATATAAAAATGGGGGCGGTAGGGACGCATTTGAAATCGCATAATAATGCATTTCCGTTTTGAATTCTAAATAGCATTTTTTATTATAAATTTAGTGAAGCCGGGCAAACAGGTGTGAGCTACGAAGTTTATTACTTTCTGTCCTGAACTAATAGCTGACCTTGCGACAAAATAATAGTTTATTCTCTTTTATTATTACCGTGAGCTCAGCGCATTCCCACGTGTCATCAAAAAGATACATAAGTCTGCTCTTTTAAACAAAGATTAGGCTATTCGAATTATTATTTAAATTGGAGTTGGTGTTAGTTCAAGGGTTTAGATTAGTGTTTAGGGCAGGGTTGGAATGATTTTCCATAGTTTTAGTAAGCAGTTTTCCGCCTTTCTACTTTCCCTTCTTTAAGTGTTGCCCGTTCGGCCTATAACTGCGGAGATCAAATGAGCAACTACGTAATTACACAATGAGATATCCTAGACATAAACCGTTGGAAGATAACTTTAGTTTCACCAATTATTCCACGCTAGTAATGAAAGCGGAATGATTTACGTCTAGGAGACCAATTTTTGTATAACTCGAACCTTTGGCCAATCCGGACGGTTAGAACCCACCGGAACATAAAATATTTTTTGGATTGGGTCGGCTTATATAAACACAACCTTATTGTAGACGAGTACAACACTGACTAGTGACTTTAATATTCTTATATTGCATATAGACCTACAAAAAAACAGGAAATTTAATACCCGTGATGCGTTTCTCCATACCGAAAGCGCGCGTCTATCGTGCGAAAGCGTGCAAACATTTTTTAAAGCGGGAGCTCGGAAATACATCTTGCATCATAGCATAACAACAACATTATCTTATTATTAGTCCCATACCCTTTAAAAGTGTTTTTTATCTCTGTGTGTTCGCCGCGCCACGCAATAAATTCGCGCTCGGAGATTTTAACAACGCCACCGGTATATTTGTAATAACAACCTTTTATATTCAAAGGTTCTGCGATATATAGACAAATAGTAATGCATGAAAAGTACTTTTCCATGACGAATGAATGTTTACACAATGGACGCCGTGAATATATAGCTAAAAAGGCACCCCACTTGTGCACGTTTTTCTGCATTTTCCGACGCCTATGGGAGTCGGTATATGTATCGGCCCGATAACCATTCGACCACACGATCGTGCTGGTTGGATGACAAATTTTGAATCAGTTGAACCAGTTATGGCTACTGATGCCTGGTGGTAATATGCATGAAATTACAAGAATCAAGATACCAACTTGTAAGTAGGCGCATCGAAATGGATTGAAAGTTTCAAATGGAAAATGGTTGTTGTTGTTGAAAATAAGTCCAACAAAGGAAAGAGAATCGTAGGACAACCGATATTGTGTTAGAAGAGTATCAGCTTGATACAACGTGGCTTTAATTGCTTCCCCATTTTCAGTTTGGATTGGATTCTGCAGGAAACAATTAAGTTTGATTACCAATTCAGTAAAACACATGAAACCAAATTAAATTTGGTTCAATTTAACTTTTACGATACTGGTCATAGCTCAGCAAAAAACTGAATAAACTCTCATATTAAGAATAATATGTAAAATAAGTGATGGTCAGAATTAATCATTTTATTCGTTTATTTGTGGTGACTTTGATCAGCTATTTGTTCTTCCACTAGAACATATTAGAAAATGTGTAAAAGCAGAATGGCAAGCAAATTACTTATGTTATTCTGTGATGTCAATTTAATTATACCCCTCTGAGCCTGTGGAAGGCAGAAATGTCTGACAACGTTGTTTATTTCCATAGTAATAAAGTGGAAATAAATAGATGATTAAGGGTTAAGAAACCAAACAAATATTTGTCCGTGGGGATATTAAATCAGGGGTGGGCAACTTCTTCAGTCGGCGGGTCAGATGTGGGAAAATGAAGTCCTTGGTGGGCCGGATTATTACATGAACAGTATTCAATATCTTAATTACAGCATATGGTAAGATTTAGTTCGGACTCCGGGCCATATGTTGTCCATGCCTGGGTTAAACTATGGCAGACATATTGGAGCATTACTACAGGTATTACCCATTAGCCATTAGTACAGTGGGTTTTGCCAATTTACGTCTCAATCATACACAACACACTGCAACCCGACGATGGGCGTGAGGTGATCTGACGATTGACGGTGTATTAACCCCTTTGTGTTTTCTTATTCACGGGGATAAGCATAAATAAATCCTATCCCATACTTTCTAGGCATCCTGTCGAAAATACAATATGTTCTATATAGCAGGTTATGTTGGTCTGTCAACCAACCATCCAATCAAAATGCATGTTCGAGATGAAGCCACAACGGAGATTGTAGACGCAGAACTCAGTATCCCCCCCTAATACTGGGGCTCCAATCATGTTGCAAAGAGCAACGATATCCTCAGCTGAGTTGCCATAAGAATTTGCCCACGGGATTCCTAACTTTTCAAGCTCGGCAGTTCGGCTGAAATCTGGATGGATGAATTTAACTTTTTATCCTGATGGAGAATTTTAAAGGATTTATACACTAGGATAGGATAGGATATTCATGTTTATCCCCGTGAATGGGAAAACCAAGGGGATTATCACACAGGCAATCATCAGATCACCTCGCGCCCATTGTCGGATTGCAGTGTGTTGTATATGATAGACACGTTCCTTCAATTTGGTTGAACCCATTAATTTGCTGGGTTCAGGCAATGTCCGTTAAATGCCTTGCCCAAGGACACAACCGACTAGCTAGCGACCAGTTCCGCACCTGCAACCTATCAACATGTTTCAATCAACCAATTTACAGCTCAACTTTAATTGATTGATGAGTCTTGTGGGTTAGTCCATCGCCTTTCAACAGAAGGGTTGCTGGTTTGAAACTGGTCTCTAGCTAGTCGGTTGTGGCAAGTACATTGCCCAAGTAAACAACGAGCTAACCATTAGTTTTAATCCTCCAACCCTTCGGCTGAAAGACAACGCATTAACCCACCAAGCTACTCGACTACAATGTACGTCTGGTCGGTTGGTCCAGCGGTTAAGTGCGTCGGCTTTCAATCGGTTGTGTCCTTGGGCAAGGCACTTTACGGACATTGTCTGGACCCAGCGGATTAATGGGTTCTACCAAATTAAAGAAAAGTGTGAATCATACACAACACAATGCAATAGCTCTGGTAACCCGACGGTGAGCGCGAGGTGATCTGACGATTGCTTGACCGTGTTTTATCCCCCTTGGTTTTCTTATTCACGGGGATAAACATGAATATCCTATCCTATATGCAAATAAAAAAAATGTGAAAAAAGAAAAATGTTTTAAAAGAAAAATCTCTTCAATTCTATGCATAAATAAAATTAATTTAGTTTTCAAAATTTAACAACTTCTATCACCTGATGCACTGGCAACTCTAATCGTTCGAACTTCGTTAACTTCTACAGCATCTTCAGCTTTCTCAACTTTCTCAACAGAACTTGATTGGGGAACTACTTGAGCATTCATTAAGGCTCTCTGGATGCTAATTCTACGTCTTCTTACATGCTCATGCATCTTGCCCTCGAACTTGCAACTAAGAGAGTAAAATGTTTATTGGATTTTCAGGGGCACACAAAAGAGACCCCATTCCACAATTGGCTTTCATGAGGGAAAAGTAACAATTTTAATGTAACAAATACTGCAACTTGCCCCTAAACTTGCAACTAATGGAGTAAAAAGTTAAATATCCCACAAATGAGGAATGATATCCCATTAGACAAATAATTAGGCTTTCAAAGGGGAAAACTAACAAATATAAAGTAATAAATTTAAACTAACAAATACTAAAGCTTGCCTTAAAACTTGCAACTAAAAGTAAATACCTAGTGTAAATAAAATGAAACAAAAAACAAACAACACCAAATGTCAATTAGAGGTATTTGTCTGATCATGATATCTGACCTAGTGACCACGTAGCTTGGTAGGTTAGTTCGTCGTTTTTTAACTTAAGGGTTGCCGGTTAGAAACCAGAATATTCATGTTTATCCCTATGAATGAAAAACTCAAAAGGTCGTTATCACACGGGTAATCATCAGATCACCTTATGTCTATAGTAAACTAGTTGTTGCAGTTGTAAATGATTAATATGTTCTATATATCTCAACCGTATTTAAAACACTAAATGTGGTGACATTGACTATAGTTATACACCAGATGTGTACTGAACATAGCCCATGTTCTAAAAGACGATTGTTTTTCGAGAGACATGATCCTAACTTATATCTCATTGGGTTAACATGTCGCCTTTCCGCCGAAGGGTTGTAGATTCGAAACTGGTGGCTAGTTTTTCGGTTGTGTCCTTAGGCAAAGTACTTAATGGACATTGCCTTTATTTTGTTTTGAAGGCAGATGCTTGTCATGTCTCTGGGTATTTGAATCGACACACTCCTAATCACATTAAAACTTTTAGGAATTTCAATTGGAGTAATAAGTTTACATTTATGTATTGACACAACAATATAAATCTTACGTGTTGAAAATAACAATAGGCTTGATGCCACATTGCTGTAGCGTCTTCATAAATTCAACATAGAGTAGATCGACGCTTTTTTCCTCATCTTCTAATTCTCTAATGTCGACAAATATTAGGTTTAGAGCTGCTTTTACAAAAGTATTTCAGTTTTTTTATCACTCTTACAGAAGTATTTTCAAGTAAAATGTGTTTTTTTTTTGCTTTAAAATGTTGTGGTAACTTTATTATTGTATGCTGAGCCAAACAGCCAATAGTTGGAAATGGTTTTATTGACCGATTATCTTAATGAATTAGTGAATTGCCTTTCAGCTGAAGAGTTGCAAGATTGAAACGCTGATCAGTTGTGTCCTTGGGCAAAGCACTTAGCGGACATTGACTGAACCTACTAAATTAATAGATTCTACCAAATTAAAGAAATGGTGTTAATCATACACAACACACTGCAATAGCTTCTAATGGTACATAACATTTTGTCCCAGATTATAGAGTCAACAGTAAGTGGTTCAGCATGTAGTTATAACTGTACAGGCGCACTAAACCTGAAGCATAAAATACTGTAACCATAAGATTATTTCAAGATTTAAATAAAACTCAAAATAGTGCATGACATAGGCTATTTAACATTACCCTACTTACCCCAAGCTATATAATAGCTCAATTCCATAAATTACTAAATATTGATTTGATATTTCCACTTTAGAAGTAACTTTTGGAAACTGGTTCATAAACCACTGAAAATATTTGATTCCCATACTGGATTTAACTTAATACAGTTCAGTACTAATATCACTCTGTAATGCATAATACATTGTAATGCGTGAATTAAATACCCATAATTTAACTTATTAATCACCTGTAGTAGAATAGGATATTTATTTTTATCCCCGTGAATGGGAAAAACCAAGGGGGTTGACACTCTCTAGTTTCTATTGAAAATTTCACTTTTAGACGATTTGTTATATTACTCACATTAACCATGTTAATTACGTGGCCTTTGAGCAGTCATGACGTATATGTAAATATCTCGTTATCGAAAAGCTTTGTGGGGCCAGGGGTTTTTTAACGTTCCATTATTGGCCGGGACCATGTCCCAGGGTCCGCTGCCGTGTATAACTAGTAAATAAATCTCCGTTCCGACTATATGTACACACATGGCGTGGAACTAAACTAGACTGGCAGCGGAACCTCCACTAAATAGAACAACCGGACAACTCGTACCAGGGTTGCCAGACGCAAAGTACGCTTTACGGCCAAACTGTTTTTGCTTTACGGCCAAAATTCGGCCAATTTGTATCAAGTGCAAAATAAACTATTTAATTTAGTCAATTGGGCTATTTATCTCTTTATTTGTTGAAAAATTGTTTAATTTTAATTCCCCCAGATTTGTCGAACCCGTTCAAATACTATACAGGAATTTCTATCGTTATTATTTTATTTTAAAACGTCATAATCAGCTTTGTGATTTGGGAATGAGACAGCTGATATTAATTTATTTCCATATACTGTCTCTCTTTTTCCTTTATTTCTACTGTAGCGTAAAAATAATATGACGCTTCGGTCAAAAACTTGACAATATTGTTATACGGCCAAATTCGGCCAGATTTTTCTGCACGGCCAAACTATTTTTTTTGCGTCCAGGATGACTTTGGTACGGCCAAAATGGCAAGGGCCAAATGGCAAAAAAAGGCCAAATGGCAACCCTGACTCGTACTCGTATTCTTTATTAAGTTGTGTTTCTATGTCTCTATGTATGTAATACAATACAATAATACAATACAATTTTTATTTTTGTTTCTTTCGCTGCAGCGTTTATAACCAACAATTTAAAAATACATGTCATATGTATACAAAAACAAATATGGCGTTAACTAAAATTCCAATAATTAACCAAAGAAATAATAAATACTACAGCAAAACAGGAAGGCACCAAAAAAAACTAAAAGTTATCTAGTTTGGCGCCTCCCTGTGAAAAAAAAAAATAAATAAATAAATAAAAAAAAATGTATATATAATTATCTGATTAAATAAGGGTTAACTTGTAACATAACTGTAACAGTTGGGATTAGCAATTCAGAAGGATTTATATTAAAAGATTAAAGCTGTTACATATTATATAAAATAATTTACACGCTTTCATATAGAACCATTAAAATAGTTTAACTTTGCTATAAACAGTACTACAGTTATATAGAACGGAAGTCAATTTCATACAGATGCTTAAGCAATAAAATAGTTTAACTTTGTTATGAACAATACTCCAGTTATATAGAACGGAAGTCAAACAATAGCCTACACTCTCACGCAATACAATACAATATAACTTGTGACATAACTGCAACAGTAGGGGCTAACAATTCAGAGATTTATATTAAATGATTAATAAACTGTTACATATTATACACAGTGAAGTAAGTAAATAATAAATACAAAAAAGGGTATTTTAATCTTAAACTTATGGGGTGTAATTACAGGTCACAATTACAAAGTAAATATATTTATCAAATGCAAATATTAATATTACTCCGAATAAATAATTACATATTAACTGAGTGTATGATGTACCGTATACTAAACCTAAATATAATTACTAATTAATTGCACTTTAAGTTGTTTACAAAACACGGAAATAGGAGGCATGTTTAAGGGATTCACTGATCAGCTTCCACACCTTAATCCCATTATGCAGAATCGTTTTGGTTCCAAAGTTAGTAGAAAACGAGGGGAGGAAATATACTGTAGTTTTAGTTTGACGAGTATCATAACAATGCACAGTGTTTATTTTTTTAATCAATAATTGTAAGGGTTGAGGTAAAGCATTATTAAACAATTTATGCATAAATTTACCAACTTCTAAGTCATAGATGTCATTAAACTTTAGTAGGTAAAGCTTCTGATAGAGTGGAGTAACCGAACAACTACGTTGACTGGATGTAATTATTCTTATAATCGTATTATGCAATACATTAAGCGGTTTTAAAACTGTTTTGTTTGCTGCACCCCAGCATATTATAGCATATTGCAAATGTGAGTGAATGAAGCTAAAATATAAAAGGCGCAAAGTGCGAATGTCTAGATAACGTCTGATCTTGTAAAAAATTCCGCAATATTTAGATATTCTTTTTTCTAAACATTTTATTTGTTCATTCCAGTTAAGCTTATCATCTATATATACTCCCAAATATTTTACCGAATTAACACGCTTTAAGTTGGTGCCGTCCAACACCACTTTAAAATCAGAAGTTGAACAATATTTGAATGGGTTTATTATCATATAGTTAGTTTTTGAATGGTTTAAGGATAGTCTATTATAATGCAACCATTCAGTTACCTTTAGTAGTTCGTTGTTTGTTTTGGTTTCAAGTTCATTTAAACTTTTATCTTTTAAAAATAACACAGTATCATCAGCATATAGTTTAGTTTTAAAGTTGGAAGCACAAGGCAAGTCATTAATATAGAGAAGGAATAATAATGGACCTAAAATTGATCCCTGTGGAACACCACATGTAATCATACTTGATTCAGATTTCACTGTGTTGACATAGGTATATTGGTACCTATTTATTAAATAGTTTTTAAATAAAAGCAGGGGTCGTACCTCTTACACCATAAAAATAATTTAGTTTCCCTAACAGTATTTGGTGGTCCACCGTATCAAAAGCCTTTGATAAATCTAAAAACACGCAACAGCTATCAAATTTATTTTCAGAGTTTAACAGAAGTTGATTATAAACATCACAGACAGCATTTGCAGTAGAGCATTGCTCACGAAAGCCGTATTGATGTGGGGAAAGTAGATTAAATTTAATTAGATAATCATATAACCGATTATATAGCAACCTTTCGAATAGTTTAGAAAATTGGGATAATAGCGAGATAGGTCGATAATTTGTACATTTATGTAGCGACATTCGCGGTTCGTGTCATATTTGTTGTACAATATATTAAGTTTTGTTAAACTGTTTAAGTAAGCCATTATTGTATGCTGCACGGCTGTGCGCCCGTTCCAAAAACCTTTGTAAATCATTTCCTCTGCGTGCCAGCGCGCTATTATTCCCAACATTTCCTATATTATCTTTTCCACACAGTGTGCCATACAAGCGTTGTGTGTATAAACTCATTGTATTAGATTATCGAAATCGCGTTTTGGAATAAGGATCAAAATAAATTGTCTGCTTGAAGCTTGGCTCCGGGCATGTCCAGTCAATCAGTTTAACTGTATTTGCTTCACTGTATTAGTTTATAAGATACAGTAAAGAAACCTTTCGAGACGGAGTCAATTCGGAGTCTAAGTAGTTGGAGAACTCAGGTCAGGTTCAGTGCAAGGTATAAGCATGCCAACCGACCACAAAAGAACCTGTTTCTCCACAGTGGTGAGTCCCCAATACGTGTTTGAACACGCAAGTCTATCATCTACGAAGAAAAATGTGTTGGCAAAACAATCGCTTCAATTTTCCGATGCCAACAGAAATGCCGCAAGTGAGGATTTGTTGGTTTCACAAACATTTTGGCTGCCGTGCTCGAAAATGCAATCCAGGCTGCAATTGGTCTGCAGCCAACAGCAAGAACAACACCCAAATCAACATTCCACAAGTCAAGTCCAGGATATCACGCGAAGTCCGGTTTAATTTTTGTTGAAGATGTGGCAAACAATTTCAAGTTTCTGGTGGACCCCAGAGCATCAGTTTCTCTTCTACCTAATTTGGAAGATAAGCGTTCTATTTTCAACCAATGTTCCGGTAAAGTGCGTCTAAGCGAAACGAACTGCTTATCAACTGGAAACAAGGTATTGGACGTTTCCTTACACAGTGTGGGCTGTTTTAAATGGAACTTTCAAATTGCAAACGTTCGCCATCCCGTGATTGGTTTGGACTTCATAAAGCGTTTTAATCTCATTGTGGACGGGCGAAGTGGCCGTCTACGTCGATTAACAAAAACAATTATTATAACACCGCCTGCACCAAAGCGCAAAGAGACCGAAGAAAACCAGAGAGAAGCGCTGAAAACGCCGAAAGACATTCCCGCAATAAAGAAACAATCATTCACGAGCAGCGCATTTGAGGAAGAGAACAATATTTTTGACATTTTGGTCGAGTCGGAAAAGACTTTCCTTCACGACACGCGTCGCAAACCTAAGCGATCACCTGGGCTCACGTATATACGAGTTTGTCGTTTTCGTGGTGGCCGTTTTGTCTATGAGACGGATCTTTGACTGTCACCGAGTTGTTCAGCAGTTTGCTCAAGGATTGGTGAGAAATGTAAATATGGTACGATCACGACTTAAGCATTATTGATTATTACATGAGTATTGAGTATCGTCTAGAGTGGCTTATTTTATATGAGTATTTTGTGTCTACTGGGTATGTTATTGCGTGTGGGGGATGCTCCACGCCGACTAAGTTTTTATACGAGTATGTTTTTTATGTCTATTGCCTATAGCGTGATTTGCGTCTGAATAATTCTTTGGTTTAGACCCTTTCCGGAAACCCTTGTTCAGTTTATTTTACAGATGTCATTTGCATTTTACCATCAAAGAGATCCGATTATTCGTTTATTGAAAAATGATTTTTCCCGCCACCATTTGATATCCGCGATGTCCCTACAATAATTTATATAGATCCCAGGGCGGATTAATATTTTTTAAATTTTCGGGGGAAAGGAAGCTATGTAGCGACATTCGCGGTTTGTGTCATATTTGTTGTACAATATATTAAGTTTTGTTAAACTGTTTAAGTAAGCCATTATTGTATGCTGCACGGCTGTGCGCCCGTTCCAAAAACCTTTGTAAATCATTTCCTCTGCGTGCCAGCGCGCTATTATTCCCAACATTTCCTATATTATCTTTCCCACACAGTGTGCCATACAAGCGTTGTGTGTATAAACTCATTGTATTAGATTATCGAAATCGCGTTTTGGAATAAGGATCAAAATAAATTGTCTGCTTGGAGCTTGGCTCCGGGCATGTCCAGTCAATCAGTTTAACTGTATTTGCTTCACTGTATTAGTTTATAAGATACAGTAAAGAAACCTTCCGAGACGGAGTCAATTCGGAGTCTAAGTAGTTGGAGAACTCAGGTCAGGTTCAGTGCAAGGTATAAGCACGCCAACCGACCACAAAAGAACCTGTTTCTCCACATCTATCAGTTGCACCAGTTTTATGAATTGGTATAACTTCTGCTATTTTAAGAACATCAGGAAAAGTACCTGTCTGTATGCAGGTATTAAATATATCTGCAAGTATTGGGGATAGTACACTGGCAGACAGCTTTATGAATTTAGTGGGAATATCACTTTGTTTTACTGCCTTTTTACAGTCTAGATTACTTATCAGGTTATGTATTTCATCAGGTACTATTGGATATAAAAATAATGAAGAACTTGCCCATTTCAAAATCGCATAATCGCACAACGCTTTATAAAGCAAAGAATGACGTACATAGAAAACAACTGCTTTAGGTGTCAATGGCGTCATGAGGTTATAAGTGTCAATGACGTCATAAGGTTAAACAGAACAAACACAGTTGGCGTCGATTAAATAAAATAAATGCAGTTTTTGCAAATATAATTTCAAAACTGCTACAGCTTTGAAATGTTGATATTTCTAGGTATTCGGTATTTCGAGAAAGATTCTGAACTTACTGCATTACAGCGAGGTACCAGCTTAGCAAAGCGAGACTGTTTGACAGTTGGTCCTTGTTGTATTACAATTTCCGACGGTGGACACGATGTGATCTGACGATTGCCCTTGTGATAACGCCCCTTGGAAACAGGAATATTCTATCCTATTTATTATACAATTCGTATCATTTCGTATAACCATAGTAACTAGCGCAACCCTGGACACCAATATGCTAGCTTTATTCGGTAAGGTCTATGTATCAATCGTATGTATATACAGTTCCGATAAACTGTTTAGCTTGGTGGGTTAGTTCGTCGCCTTTCATCCGAAGGGTTGCAGATTCAAAACTGGTCGCTAGCTAGTTAGTTGCGTCCTTATCATACTCTTCGATACTACATCAATGCCAAATATTATTGTATAATCTTTTTATTTTAAAATAATCGTCGAAATGATCTTGACCCTACGTGTCTAATGGACCCAGCATAGTGACGTCATTAGATGCGACGTCATCATTGTATTTCTCAAACTGGTCCATTAATTGTTGAAGATCGATGGATTCTGAAAGTAGAAATGCAACATAACGGTTCCAAACAAATCATTCTAGCATTCCTTAAGCACATAATGCCCCCTTAATGTCATAGAGATCTATTTAAGGACCATCTATTTGTGACGTAATACGGGCGACATGGCCCAAACCATATTGTGACGTAATAGAGGCCACAGGGCACAATCCATATTGTGACGTAATAGAGGCGACAGGGCACAAACCATATTGTGACGTAATAGAGGCGACAGGGCACTAACCATATTGTGACATAATAAAGGCGACAGGGCACAAACCATATTGTGACGTATTACAGGCGACATGACACAAACCATATTGTGACGTAATACAGGCGACATGACCCAAACCATATTGTGACGTAATATAGTGTTCTACTATATGTCATATACGTACTGTCAGAGATGATCATATTGAAATCCATTATCAGCTTGCTGGCTTCATCGACGCTGTAGACTTTCGCCAATTCTGCTTCCATTACCTCAAGCACTTTGTTGTACGCGTCTTCATTCTAGTAACAGATGTTTTGAAAACGATTTCTCCGGCGGAATAGCTCATTCAGTAAGATCGTTAGTACTGTGCAGAAAACACACTGCAATAGCTCCAGCAACCCGACGGCGGGCGCGAGGTAATCTGACGAGTGCCCGTGTTACGAAGATACCAAATGGGTTGGCTATTATTTTTTTTTCAGCGTACAGTCATAACTCAAAAGACCACACCGACATTCCTATAATAAAATCTACACAGTCCAAGTATAGACGGAACTTGTGTACCTCGTCCCTTAAATCTCTCAAACTATTCATCTGATCCATGCTTAATGTTGCCTCGTCTCCTCCAAGTGCTGCTATTATCTTTACAACCTTCTCTGCGTGGCCCAGCCATATACCGATATGGTGTCCAACCCTGGTAAAACAATCAGGGTATTAAAAATAGAATTTTATTAAGTTTTTACAAATATTATATTACAGTGAACATCACTTGACCGAATTGTCAGCTAGATTGTTTGATATGACGTTTTCTATATAGAACAGGGTCATGTGTGGTCGTGTGGTCGAATGGTTATAACGACCAATACATAAATCGAATTATATAAAAACGGCCTCAGCAACGATTTTGATTGTAAAACTCTAATAAAAACGGGCTTAGTGAAGCCTTCACAAATTAGAAACTTAGTTCGGTGTAAATAGAAAAAATGTCGGAATGTGTTAACCCGTGTCATTCGCAGACTATAAGTTCCTACGGATTCAATGTTCCTGCATTTAGAAAATGTCATAATACCTTTTATAAAGCTCCTTGTGGGATTTAATTGTTAACGCAGTCGATCTACGATTTGACGATAATTTTAATCTAAATATTATTTACGGGGACAAGCTTCGAACCCATGATTAGTTATTTTCACATATAAATTGGTTTGTCATTCTTTCCCATATTAACCACTCGCCCACACGATCGTTCAGATATAGATATTTGTCAGACCGAATAGCTTCGTTGTTAAGCTTGCCGCGTTTTGTTGGGAAAGCAACCTGAAAGTCGCCGCATCAACCCACAAAACCATTCGGCCTGACTATAATCTGGATATAATCAAAATCATGCTTCTTACTTTCCCCATTTTCCCTTCGCATCTATTACCAGAATCAACATAAACAGAACCAGAAGATTCTTCATCTTTACGAAATAGCAAATATTTCTTGATTTCTTCTATTCGAAATGAAGCCTTATCGTTCGAATTTCTCACAGTTGTGTTTTTGCTTATATCGGGATATCTACATCCTGTGTTATTGTGTGTTTTGATTGACAGTCTATTGCCTCGCCTATCGCAGGGAATTCTAGACAGTTGGAGAATAAACCTTCTATTCGACAAGACGGAAGGCAGATCAAGAATATCCTGCAATATAATCGTAAAGTTAATCAGTAAATGAAGACCATTCTGCCGAGCTGACGCGTGTTTCCAGGATCCTTCATTATTCTAGAACGGATTGACGGGCGAAAAATAACTTGATTGTCCAGTAGATGGGATTAAACAATAATGCCGGACGTTCTTAACAATCAATGCTGAATTTCTTGGAATAAAATCTTTCAAAAACAATCTTTGTTTGAAACGGAAACTTTTAAAAGAAGATAATTATCTCCATTTAAAAAAAATTTGCATAGAATTTGATAAATGCAACCAATTGGCCACACGACCGTACGCAACTACCGTTTGATAGTGCTTTGCAAAGATAGGATAGGATAGGATTTTCATGTTTATCCAAGTGAATGGGAAAACCAAGGGGTTTAACACACAGGCAATCGCCAGATCACCTTGCGCCTACCGTCGGATTACTAGAACTATTGCAGTGTGTAGCCTAGTATGTGGTTAAGTCATTCCTTCAATTTGGTAGAACCCATTAATCCGCTAGGTTCAGGCAATGTCCGTTAAGTGCCTTGCCCAAGGACAAAACCCACTAGTTAGCGACCAGTTTCGATTCTACAACCATTCGACTGAAAGGCAAGGCACTAAACTACCAGAATAACCGTGGGAGCGAGACATGGCCAACTAACCAGGAAGCAGGCTGGTTTTGATCCCACCGCTTTTGGGTTAATGGTCCGACATCATATAAAGCTATGCGGTGGCACCAATCCTGTGTGTTTTGTCCGACGGAATATCTTGGTGGTTACTTAGGCTAGTCGAAAGAGTTGCAGATGCGAAACTGGTCATCAGCTAGTTGGTTGTGTCCATGGTCAAGGCACTTAACACATTGCTTGAACCCAATGAATTAATGGGTTTTTCAAATTTTAAGAAACGACTCAAGAGCTTTTAGATTAAATACTATTCACTTGTAACTCGGTTAGGTTCTTGTAAAATGCACCCACCGGTTGGACAGTTAATCTAACGATTGCTTGTGTGTTAACCCCCTTGGCTTCCCATTAGTTTAGTTATGGGTCCCATTTGAAGACACATATTGTTTTTGTCAGTTTTTTTTTCCTTTTTGTTTCGTCAAATACTTGGCAGGCATGGCATGTCGTCCCGATATCTACCAGAAGGAATAATGGAATCCTAATGAAACTTTGTCATTTGTTAAACAACTTGGTTAGATATGCAAAAAACAAAAGTTTGGTTAAAAAATCTAGGGGAAATCCCATGGGACGATAAAAACGAAAACGTTATTTTTTTCTAAAAAAATAGCTTTTTTGGGGCATAGCGCTTGAACGGCTGCTACAATTTAAATCAGATTTGGTGGAATGTAAGTGCATTAGTCACTGATTTAACACTTGGAAGAAATAAAATATTACCTAGCGAAATACCCCAAAAATTAGACTTTGTTCTCAAATCATGACTGTGACAGGCATGTCAATTCGCCCCGACATTTACCAGAAGAAATAATGGAATCGCAGTAAAACTTTGTCATTTTTTAGACATCATGGTCTAGATATGCAGAAACCAAAATTTTGTGTAATGAATTCACCTAAGACGGGGAATTTACCCAAGACGTTAAAAACCAAAACGTTTTTTTCTAATAAATTAGTCTTTTGGGCATAGCGCTTGAACGGCTGCTCTAATTTTGATCAGATTTGGTGAAATGTTAGACCATTAGACACTCTGTGCCAATTAAAAGAAAGAAAACATTTACTTAGGGTAATTTCCCGAAAAACATAGATCTGTTCCTGAATTATAATTGTGACAGGCATGCCATATCGCACTGACATCTCCCACAAGGAGTCGACAAATTAGATTAAAACTTTAAGAATTTTTACATAACATGACCCACATATGTTAAAACAGTAATTTATCCACTAAACTCATGGGAATTCCCCGAAACCATGAAAAACTAAATCGGGCTGTTTTGGCAATTTAGCTTCATTACACTACAGCGCTTGAAAAGAAGCTTTAATTTAAAACAATTGTGGTAAACTGTTTGTACATTTAAGACTTTTATTCTTTTTTTTACTACACATGGAAAAGAAGTTTGGTTTGATAACTATGGGACCCATGCGTTAATGCTTGCAGAAACAAACTACATACTTAGTTTATAAAATAGAAAATCTAAAATTTTTTGGTGAAATTTTGAAGGGTTTTGAGGTAAGGTTGCAGATCCAAGCTTCAATTTTAAATTGTGAAAAAATCTAAGACTTCCTATGTCAGGATTTTGAGTGACAGTCGTTTTTGTGAGATCAGTTTGCATTGGAGAGATAGGGAGAATAATTAGTTGAACGCCTCCTAAACCCACATAAAAATAAATGAAATAAAATAAAAATGAAAAAATAAATGTTTATAAATTCACAGGAATAAACATGAATATCCTATTTCATCCTATAAACAAAAAGTCTTGATATTTTCAAATTTAGTTCACTCTTCGCTTGCAGACTGGCACTAAGCTCCTTAAACATAACATCACGACAATATAAAACTGCTTCCAACTTTAAACTCTTAGAAACTAGATAACCACATTTTGTCTTTTGGACATGTGCCAATTTAAAATATAAAATTGTCAAGACTTCTTTTCAAAATGGCTAAAGTTGGTGACTTGGGAAGAGCATTTAATAAAGTGTTCTTCAATAAACACTACAATTGCGGCGGTACCACTGACTGTAGGCTTGAGGTGATATGATACTCGTCCATACTAGATCAATACCAGCTATTATTGCATATTCTTTTTATTTATGAATAAATGAAAGGATTTTAAGTCTACGTGTCCAATGGACCCAGCATAGTGACGTCATTAGATGTGACGTCGTCATTGTATTTCTCAATCTGGTCCATTAATTGTTGAAGATCGATGGATTCTGAAAGTAGAAATGGAACATATCGTTTCCAAACAAATCATTCATGCATTCTTAGGCGCCTAAGTCCGGTCGGTTGGTCTAACGGTTAAGTCCGTCGCATTTCAATCAAAAGGTTGCAGGTGCGAAACTGGTCGCTAGCTAGTCGGTTGTGCCCTTGGGCAAGGCACTTTAAGGACATTGCCTGAACCCAGCGGATTAATCGGTTCCACCGAATGGGTAATGCGACTGATTGTGACGATACACAGAGTACATGGCCCAAACTATATTGTGACGTTATATAGTGTTCTACTATGTCATAAACTTACTGTCAGAGATGATCATATTGAAATCCATTATCAGCTTGCTGGCTTCATCGACGCTGTAGACTTTCGCCAATTCTGATTCCATTACCTCAAGCACTCTGTTGTACGCGTCTTCATTCTAGCAACGGATGTTTTGAAACCTATTTTCCGGCCGAATAGATCATTCGGTAAGAGCGTCGGTTCAGGTAACCGAAAGATTGTCCCGTCAGATCCAGCTTTTAGCTATATTTTTTGTTCTTAAAAAGACACTCAGCAGAAACCGCCTGAACCCAGTGGATTACTGGTATGTAATAACACTAAAAAGCGTCTCAATTATACATAACACATTGCACGGCCAAGGTAACCCGACGGATTGCCCGTGTGCTAATACACCTTGTGATTTCCCATTCAAGGGGATAAAACTAGACTAACCTACAAATAAACAATTTCTTTTAAGCAATAAAAATGTGGATGGTGGTGATATATATATGAAAACACGAGGATATAAATGAAACAACCATTCACACACTGTAATAGCTTCAGCAACTCGAATGTGAGCATGAGGTGTCTTACGATACTCGTGGATAAAGCCTGGCTTCCCAACCACGACCTCAAAGATCACACCAACAGTCATTCAAACGAACTCACTTAGTAGCCTGATGGTCGCCAAACTGTTAAGGCGACCAATCCTTTTATCGAATTGTATACAATAAAAACTGTGACGAGCCCATAAACGATTACAAACATAGTTAAAAATCACACAATCCAAAAATAGACGGAACTTGGGCACCTCATCTTTTAAATTCCTCAAACTATTCATCTGATCCATGCTTAATGCTGCCTCGTCTCCTCTAACCACTGCTATTATCCCTGCAACCTTCGCTGCATTGCTCAGCCATATACCGATATGGTGTCCAACCCTGGATAAACAATCACATTGTAGGGTCGTGTGGCCGAATTGTTAACACGACCGATATATATAGAAACGGCCGAAGTAAAGAGAACCGATCATAGATACGAAACTTAGCTCAGTAAAAAAGGCGATTGAAAATGTCTCCGACTATCATGGTTAACGCGTCCGATACGTATAAAAATTTCGATATAAAAAAACGGACCTAGATGACGAGCCCAACCTGGGTTTGAATCCTAGCCGGGTTAAAAAAAATCGGGTTACAAACAGGAACATGTAAGTTACTTTTTCCAACCCTTCCATTTCCGTCCCTCCCCATTTACAACCAGAAGCAACAGAAACAGAACCACTGAATTCTTCATCTCCAAGGTAAAACAACTAATTCTTGGTTCCTTCTGTTGAAATCTCTTAAATTTTTTACAATTGCGTTAATTGCAAGCCTTTGCAACGTTTATATTGAGATAGCTATTTCCTGTGTTATTGTATATTTTGATGGCAGTCTAGTACTTTACTTTGATTGACAGTCTATTATTTCACAAATCGCAGGAAATTCTTGATAGTTAAAGAATGAACCTTTAATTCAACAACACAGAAATTGAAATAAAATACGCCGCAACGCTTCTGCAAAATCTTTTTTTGTCTCTTTTTTTTCTTTTATTTAAAGCCTGCTACGCATTTTTTGTTGAACTATTGATTTGCCCTAAAACTTGTTTCAACTGCTGTTACATTATTTTAACTTAAATTTATTTGATTTCAAATCCGATATTTAAGTTTTACCCCAAGATTGGGAAAAAGGTTGGCATGTCATAATTGGGTAAAATCCATTAGGTTTGTTTTGTTCTCACAACCTTTCGGGTGACCCTTCAATCAACTAAAGCATGTGAACAAATTTATGCGGAAGTACCTCTGGTATAAAATGTAATATCCGACATAAGTGTTTACGCTTAAGCTTGCATGAGCAAAATTCAGCACAACCAGTTATCCAAACCAGTGTTTTTTTTCGACTGATTAATTCAAACATATTGATGCATCAATTTGTTTGTCAGTGCCTTTGTTTTGAGATTGGTAGCTAAAAATCATATAAAACGAACTCAGTTAAGCCAAATATCTTTATCAAATACGCGAATTAAATCTTGAAAGGAGTTTTCTTATTCCGGTATTTAATAAAAGACGTCTATTGTATCGAGTCGACGCGTATATTCTACGATTTCAGGATCTTCCATTATTCTAGAACGGATTGACGGGCGAACAATAACTTGATTGTCCAGTAGATGGGAAATAACAACAGACGGACGTACTTGCATTATCCAATCATCTTAAATTGATCTTTTAATAAACAACACTCATTTGAACCAAATGCGATAAAAGAAGATAATTATCTTCATTAGAAAACGTTTCTGTAGTGCTAGAAGTTTCGAAGCCATGATGATCTCGTGACTAAGTCATTTTTGGATTGAATTCGCTAAGTGTAACCAATTGGCCAAACGACCGTACGCATCTACTGTAGTACGCAACTACGATAGTGCTTTGCAAAAACTGCTACCAATATTAGCTGCATCGGTAAGATGTCTGACGATGCTGTCTGTAATCTGACGATTGTCCGTGTGATAATTCCCTTGAATTATACAGATAAACATGAGGACGGGATAGGGTATTCATGTTTATCCCCCTGAAAACCTAAAATATGGGGGTTAACACACGGGCAACCGTCACATCACCTCGCACCCACCATCGGGTTACCGGAGCTATTGCAGTGTGTTGTGCATGATTCACATGTTACTTCAATTAAGTAGAACCCGTTAAGTGCTTAGCCCAAGAACACAACAGACTAGTTGCGACCAGTTTCGATTCTACAACCCTTCGGCTGAAAAGCCACCGACTAATCTGTCGGACATTAATATCCTTACCCGTCTAAAGTACTGCTTTCTGACGACACCAACCACAAAAATCCGAATTTCAACTTTATATTTGGCAACCAAGTCTTAAAAAGTCCCAACAAACTAGAAAAGCAAAATGATAATAAAACTGCGTGGAATCCGGTAATAGCAGCTGCGTCACAACTTAATAGAAATGGATGTGGCGAAGTGAGATGGTAGGTTAAGTACACATGGCATTTATTGGGGAGGTAAGTGGGGGGCAGTACATGACGTTTAATTATGACGGGGGCAGGAATGAGAGTGGGTAGGAAGTGACGTAAGTTTTATGATGGGGGGGCAGGAAGTGACGTTTAATTATTATGGGAAACCAAAAAAAGGGGGGGCAGGATATGGCGTACTCCGTCAGAGATATATGGAAAGTATGACATAAAAATTCTGAAATTGTTTTCGCAGTTAATTTTTTCTGGGACCGTTTATGATAAGGGGAGGGGGGGGGGGTTCATTAATAATGCACCAATTACAGTTTAAAAGATTTGAATCAAAACTTCAATAATTTCGATTATTAGTTGAGAATGGATTCAATAAATGTAACCAGGGAATTTTAATCAAGCAGAAACAATTAAACTTAAATTACTGTAACTTTATAATAAGTATGTTTTTATACAATTTTTTATAATTTTATTTAGTTCAACGTATCCTAAAAAACGAAAGAAACTACTTGCACCGTTTTTTATATTTCCTAACATGGTCAGTCTACCCTGTTATAGAGCTTGCAGTTGCAAATGTATCAAAGCATTCAGGTTTGTCAGCTTCGCCAAATCCCATAACAAGCAGCCAGACTTAATAAATTGGAACTGGGTTAATGACGTTTTAATCGAGTCGCAGAAATCCGACGATAAAATCCCCGAACACTCGATGCGCCACCGGCATCGTGAGGGAGCTAGAGAGCAGCACCAATAACAGCTGGACGCAGATTTGCGATGAATACGTCATCGTAAGTGCGCGGTCGTCTTTCAACCACGAGGCTGTTTGTCTGTGGGAGGAATAAATGTTGAGTCATCACAAAATGGAAAGTCATCATTAAATACAAGTCATTAAATGCAAAGTCATCATAAATTGATTGGGAGTAATGACCTACTGTCGGAATTTAACTTTTTAGGTGCATATGATGCTGAAAGGTTGCAGGTACAAAACTGTTTGCTAGCTAGTCGGTTGTGTCCTTGGGCAAGGCACTTAACGGACATTGCCTGTACCCAGTGGATTAATGGGTTCTACCAAATTATAGAAACGTCCAAATCATACACAACGCACTGCAATAGGTTTGGTAACCCAACTATGGGCACAAGGTGATCTGACGATTGCCCGTGTGTTAACCCCCTTGTCTTTCCCTATTTAAGAGAATAAAACCCGAGTATCCAAGCCCAAGTTTTAAACAACCACCCCAAACTTTACGGGCAGGTTTTAACCTCTCGTGCCTTGCCTTTAAATAAACAAATTTCGGAATAACATACAGCTGAGTTGATCTCATAATCCGGTTTAAGTTTTAAACGTCCTAAACCCAGTTTACCCTTTGATCTTGGGATCACATGAGCTGGCGTACATGATTTTGACGATTCGTTCACAACCAGTTGAGTCGGCCTGTCGTACTTCGTTGCAAGTTCGTCTGGGAATAATATAGGATATCCATGTTTATCCCCGTACTGGGAAAACTCAATGGGGTTACCACACGGGCAATCGTCAGATTACCTCGCGCCCACCGTCCGGTTATCAGAGCTATTGTATACATTCGATCAAATAGCTTTGTGGGTTAGTTAGTCGCTTTGCAGTTAAAGGGTTGTAGGTTTGAAACTGGTCGTTAGCTAGTCGGTTGTGTCCTTGGGCATGGCACTTAACAGACATTTTATAAACTCAGTGGAATGATGGGTTCTACCAAATTTAAAGAATGTCTGAATCATAAACAACACACTGCAATAAGTAACCTGACACGGGATAATCTGACGATTACCTCTATGATAATGCCCCCTTTCCCATTCAACTGTAAGTAATCAGTCTACCTAATGCTTTATATCAGCGGTTCTCAAACTTTTTTAAAAAATTTACGCAACGGTCCCCTAGCAATTTTTTAAATGACTCACGGTCCCCTCCAAAAGTAGGAAAGTAAAACGAAAAATTTAGCAACGTTAAAATTCTATAACAAAACATATTAACCCGGATTAAGGAAAAACGAGACGCCTCTGACCTTGGCATTTTTTAAAATGCTTATTCCAACTATAATAGGAGTTGTACTATTTCCTACTATGGTAGGAGTTCTGCAGTCTTAGATAGGCTTGTTGGTACTTTTAAATTGCACTAATGTGACATCAAAAAGCTTCTTGTGATGTCATAAATGCCTATGTAGCCTGTAAGCTTTCATGACAAATTGTGTTTATTGGAAGAAAAGTTGTGTGAAAACTTAATTTTACACATTTTTTTTCTTCAGAAGCGTCGTTTTAATTTTTTGGAAAGTGCTTCGCGGTCCCAGAAAATTGTCTCGCGAACCCAAAAAAAACGCGGACCCTAGTTTGAGAACTGCTGTTTTATATATACACGAATTACACACACCAACTCACCCAATCGATATAAGATGAGTTGAGAAGGAAAACAACATCTCAATCACTTGAGCCACCTTCGTCTTTTGCATACAAGGTGGCCCGTCTCTGCGTATTCGAACATTTTCCTCATTTTTGACGTCTATGGGGGGTCCTTCCGACGATTTTTTATGCCCGTCCCCGTTTCCATGGTGGCATTGAGGGGTTTTGTCCAAGTATTTAGGGGGTTTTTGTTTCTTTATCTCTGTCTTGATTTCACCTGGGGTATGTTCTTTATTTAAATTAGATATTGTTGGGCGAAATATGATTATTGTTTAAAAAATGGGGTTTATTAGACTTTTACTAATGATAATAACCCTAAAAGTAGCCCTTAACATGAACGTTTGGACATCTATGACCTTCTCCCAAGCACACTAACACCGCATGCTCACAGTCATGTTTCAGTTGGTTTGGACGAGGTAATGAAATAAACATGAATGGTCAGTAAGTTAATGGTCAAAGTGAAAATTTGGTCAACAAAGTAGCTTGCTTGTCTTATGGTGTGGATTGTGGAAGTTCAAGCATGGAGCCATACTAGAAAGGTAATGGGTTCAATTGCCACTCTGACCACTTTCGGAGCCGTGGTGTCTATGATTAAGACTTAATGTTGCCTTAATCCAGTAAATTTGTTACATGATGATGTTACATTGAATGTCCCACCAGAATAATACACAAGTTACAGCACTGACGAGTGACGAGCATTCATGTTTATTGCATTAGTGGTGGTTCAATCGTAGCAATATGAAAAGGAATGCACTCTTTAAACAATAGTTACATAAATATGTTATGTTTAGGGGCAAATGCTAGCAGGGGTTATCACATAGGGTAAAAACCCTCATTTAAACAGCATAATTTATAAACACAATAGACAAATACAATAAGAACGGACCTGACTCTATTAATGTGGAAACAAGTGTAGCAGAGTTTTTACCTTTAGCAGTGTTCCCAGTCAAATCTTGAGTTGCTTTATCAGTGTTGCCAGTTAAATCTTGAGTTGCTTTAGCAGTGTTGCCAGTTAAATCTTGAGTTGCTTTAGCAGTGTTGCCAGTTAAATCTTGAGTTGCTTTAGCAGTGTTGCCAGTTAAATCTTCAGTTGCTTTAGCAGTGTTGCCAGTAAAATCCTGATTTGGTCCAGCAGTGTTGCCGGTAAACTCCTGAGGAGCCACGTTCGCAGCTTTCCCATTGTTCACGTACAATCGTGTGTTTGTGTTCATTACCCGAATCTGGGTGAGGATTATGTAGGGTTAAACGGTACGGTACGTGGCGGTAAACATGGGTATGTGGGTTATACGGAGTATGTAGGGTAATATGGGAGTATTTGAGGTAATATGACGGGTTATGTGGGGTAATATGTTGACATGTGGAATTAAACGGTAGGGTAGGTGGCGGTAAACATGGGTATATGGGGTAATAGTGGCTTATGTGTGGTTGTATAAGGATTGTTTAGGTTTAACAGGGGTTATGTAGGGTTATACGGGCGTATCTGGGGTTATACGGGGGTTATGTAGGGTTATACAGGCGTATCTGGGGTTATACGGGGGTTATGTAGGGTTATTCGGGCGTATCTGGGGTTATACGGGGGTTATGTAGGGTTATACAGGCGTATCTGGGGTTATACGGGGGTTATGTAGGGTTATTCGGGCGTATCTGGGGTTATACATAGAGTGATTCAAACAAATAGAATCCCAAGGACTATACATGGCAATGGGAAAATGCATAGTGGGATTATACCATGTTATCGTTAAAACACCTAACACCATACCCATTGTTACCGGAGCAATTGCACAGGTAGTAATAAGTACGCCAATACAAGAACACAACACAGCCAATACCCAACCCACCAGTAAATGAACCTTTTCTTGATGATCCTGCACAATGAACATATGAGTGGCCTGCGTTTCAACTGCGTTCGATAATTGCTGTGCTACTATCCTCTCCAGGAAGAACTCACTGAAAAAGACGGGCCTGTAAAACATTTCGGATAATTGTGGGTGAATTCAGGGGGAATCCCCGCGCTACCCACCTCACAAAGGTCTCGGCAGCGTGCTTGCGAAGAGAAAGGATCTCAATGCTGTTCTTGTTGAGTTTGAATGCATTAATGTTCCCGTCGCGTTCCATAGATTCTCCGAGCACAGCCCGACATCGGACACATTTCACTTCCCTTGAACCCCCCTGTGGGTGGAACCGAGGGGGATTCCCAAAGGGTTAAATAAAAAAATTTAACTGGGCATCATATATTAGCTTCACTGGATTTTATAGTCCCTAAGAAACCATAGGGAAGTCCCCTTTAGATACCATAGGGAAGTCCCCTCAGATACCATAGGAAAGTCCCCTCAGATACCATAGGGAAGTCCCCTTAGAAACCATAGGAAAGTCCCCTCAGATACCATAGGGAAGTCCCCTCAGATACCATAGGGAAGTCCCCTTAGAAACCATAGGAAAGTCCCCTCAGATACCATAGGGAAGTCCCCTTAGAAACCATAGGGAAGTCCCCTTAGATACCATAGGGAAGTCCCCTTAGATACCATAGGGAAGTCCCCTTAGATACCATAGGGAAGCCCCCTTAGAAACCATAGGGAAGCCCCCTCAGATACCATAGGGAAGCACCCTTAGAAACCATAGGGAAGCCCCCTCAGATACCATAGGGAAGCCCCCTTAGATACCATAGGGAAGTCCCCTCAGATACCATAGGGAAGCCCCCTTAGATACCATAGGGAAGCCCCCTTAGAAACCATAGGGAAGCCCCCTTAGATACCATAGGGAAGCCCCTTTAGAAACCATAGGAAAGCCCCCTCAGATACCATAGGGAAGCCCCCTCAGATACCATAGGGAAGTCCCCTCAGATACCATAGGGAAGCCCCCTCAGATACCATAGGGAAGCCCCCTCAGATACCATAGGGAAGCCCCCTCAGATACCATAGGGAAGTCCCCTCAGATACCATAGGGAAGCCCCCTCAGATACCATAGGGAAGCCCCCTTAGATACCATAGGGAAGTCCCCTTAGAAACCATAGGGAAGCCCCCTTAGATACCATAGGGAAGTCCCCTTAGAAACCATAGGGAAGTCCCCTTAGATACCATAGGGAAGCCCCCTTAGAAACCATAGGGAAGCTCCCTTAGATACCATAGGGAAGCTCCCTCATATACCATAGGGAAGCTCCCTCAGATACCATAGGGAAGCCCCCTTAGATACCATAGGGAAGTCCCCTTAGAAACCATAGGGAAGTCCCCTCAGATACCATAGGGAAGTCCCCTTAGAAACCATAGGGCATGAGGAAGCCCCCTCAGATACCATAGGGAAGCTCCCTCAGAAACCATAGGGAAGCCCCCTTAGATACCATAGGGAAGCTCCCTTAGAAACCATAGGGAAGTCCCCTTAGAAACCATAGGGAAGTCCCCTTAGAAACCATAGGGAAGCCCCCTTAGATACCATAGGGAAGCCCCCTTAGAAACCATAGGGAAGCCCCCTCAGATACCATAGGGAAGTCCCCTTAGAAACCATAGGGAAGTCCCCTTAGATACCATAGGGAAGCCCCCTTAGATACCATAGGGAAGCCCCCTTAGATACCATAGGAGAAGCTCCCTTAGAAACCATAGGGAAGTCCCCTTAGAAACCATAGGGAAGTCCCCTTAGAAACCATAGGGAAGTCCCCTTAGATACCATAGGGAAGCCCCCTTAGATACCATAGGGAAGCTCCCTTAGAAACCATAGGGAAGTCCCCTTAGAAACCATAGGGAAGTCCCCTTAGAAACCATAGGGAAGTCCCCTTAGATACCATAGGGAAGCCCCCTTAGAAACCATAGGGAAGCCCCCTTAGATACCATAGGGAAGCCCCCTCAGATACCATAGGGAAGCCCCCTCAGATACCATAGGGAAGCCCCCTTAGATACCATAGGGAAGTCCCCTTAGATACCATAGGGAAGCCCCCTTAGATACCATAGGGAAGCCCCCTTAGATACCATAGGGAAGCTCCCTTAGAAACCATAGGGAAGCTCCCTTAGAAACCATAGGGAAGTCCCCTTAGAAACCATAGGGAAGTCCCCTTAGAAACCATAGGGAAGCCCCCTTAGATACCATAGGGAAGCCCCCTTAGATACCATAGGGAAGCTCCCTTAGAAACCATAGGGAAGTCCCCTTAGAAACCATAGGGAAGCCCCCTTAGATACCATAGGGAAGTCTCCTTAGATACCATAGGGAAGTCCCCTTAGAAACCATAGGGAAGCTCCCTTAGATACCATAGGGAAGTCCCCTTAGATACCATAGGGAAGTCCCCTCAGATACCATAGGGAAGCCCCCTCAGATACCATAGGGAAGCCCCCTTAGATACCATAGGGAAGCCCCCTTAGATACCATAGGGAAGCCCCCTTAGATACCATAGGGAAGCTCCCTTAGATACCATAGGGAAGTCCCCTTAGAAACCATAGGGAAGTCCCCTTAGAAACCATAGGGAAGCACCCTTAGAAACCATAGGGAAGTCCCCTTAGAAACCATAGGGAAGCCCCCTTAGATACCATAGGGAAGCCCCCTTAGAAACCATAGGGAATCCCCCTCAGAAACCATAGGGAAGTCCCCTTAGAAACCATAGGGAAGCCCCCTTAGATACCATAGGGAAGCCCCCTTAGATACCATAGGGAAGCACCCTCAGATACCATAGGGAAGTCCCCTTAGAAACCATAGGGAAGCCCCCTTAGATACCATAGGGAAGCCCCCTTAGATACCATAGGGAAGCTCCCTCATATACCATAGGGAAGTCCCCTCAGATACCATAGGGAAGTCCCCTTAGAAACCATAGGGAAGCCCCCTCAGATACCATAGGGAAGCCCCCTTAGATACCATAGGGAAGTCCCCTTAGAAACCATAGGGAAGCCCCCTTAGATACCATAGGGAAGTCCCCTTAGAAACCATAGGGAAGTCCCCTTAGATACCATAGGGAAGCCCCCTTAGAAACCATAGGGAAGCTCCCTTAGAAACCATAGGGAAGCCCCCTTAGAAACCATAGGGCATGAGGAAGGCCCCTCAGGTATCATGGGAAAGGACCCTCAGGTATTATAAAGAAGCTCCTTTATGTATTATAGGAAAGGCGCTTTGTGTATCCTGTGGAAGCCATATCATACAGAAGCAACATCTGTCGTATGTTTTTCAACCAAAATATTCTGAACAGCTATAAACTGATTTTACCTCTTCCTTTGTCTTGTATTTTAACTTGCGAAGCAAAATATTTCTCTGTTCGATTTTGTTGGAATGTACCAAGATATGGAGGTCACTTATGAGGCAGTCGTTCTCGCGAGGCTCTATTGGTCCACCGGTTACATACGCTGGGTATGGGGGAGGGGTGTTTCGGATATTCAAGTTTTATTGCACGAAGAAAGTTTTATGGATGATACGGGTGTTATTGCAGAGGCAATTGTTAGATTACCTTGCTAATATGTAGGAAGCGTTATCACATAGGTAATCAACACATGACCTTGCAAACACCTAATAAAGTGGTCTAACCAAGTGGTTGTCAGATCACCAAGCGTCGACTATAAAGTTATCTATCAAGTTATTAGAGCTAATGCTGTATGTTGCATAATGTAATACAAAGCTACAGCTGTGGTTTACATTTGTATAAAGTAAAACACATATCCTATCACCTTAGGTTCATTACATGAATAGGTTAATTTAGTTACAGAAGCAACAGACGCAAATCCAACCTTCAAAGAATAGTTTTTATCCACAAGGAACCTAAGTTAAAGGGGGAATTCCCTTACTTACCAGGGGGATTCCCCTTCCCCTCTCCCTGGTGCGAATGGCTACAACACGACCAGTTGTTGAACAAATCCCTCCAAGTTTGCGACGGCAGCGGTAACACTCGGTTGAATTTGCTGTGAGGTTTAAAACAGGTTTTAAAAAATGTTTGGTAAGTTTTGTAGGAAAATATTTTTTTGTGGAATTAATACAGATTGAAATCAATTACAACTGGTTTGCGCCTTGATTGTTTACATAAAAGTGTTTGGCTAAGGTTTTTAATAAAAACAAGAGCACATTAATATATATTTTAACTAATTAAAATACTGTTATTTTGTTATAATTTAGTTCTTACTATTAGGTAAAGCCAGATGAAACTACAAAATTTAATAAATGTAAAAACGACAAGAACATTAAAAAATCAACCAAATACTTTCTGTGCACCATATACCCAAATCCCCACCCAAAAAAATTTATTTCCAAAAGTAACTTACACATTATTCACAAACAAGTTGAGTCCACACATTCTACATCCACACTGACTCGCCCCTCGTTCCAATCTATTAATCTCACCACCAACCCTTTTCACAGACGTGCTCAACAAACTGGTCTGTGGAAGCGTGTTGGTGTCGCGTAGTTGTAGTCGAAGACCCACCCCTGTGCATGGGGGATATCTGGTTTAATGGTTTGGACTTGGATAGAATATTGTTTTATAGTTGTGAATGGAAAATTTTGTTAAATTGTCTGGACTTGGATTTTGTGGACAACCAATCAATTCACTAGGTTTAAGGGTTACCTACTAGGTGCCTTGCCCAAAGAAGCTGCCTAACCGGAATAAGTAGATAAGAGGTGGTGCATATTTCACACTAACATTGCAAATTTCATTACTGCACCTAATGCAACAAATAGCAATCAAAAATCTATTTATTCCACCAGAAACATTATGGCACACTACACTTTTGCATACATGGAAACTTTACCAAGGCAACCGCCCAAGTTGTTACAATAAGTCACGTAATGGCCAAATTATTAAGATGAGTCATGTAATGGCCAAATTATTAAGATGAGTCATGTAATGGTCAAATTACGATGAGTCATGTAATGGTCAAATTATGATAAGTCACCTTCGTTTGTATGTTTTTGAACAGAAGTACATGATGTGGGCTCTACACTGACAACTAGTGGATAAGTTTCAACTGATCCATCTGATTTCTTCGTTTGAATTTGGTTCGGGGAAATTTCGATTGTGTCAGGATGGTCTGTGCCTCTGTACAAAATAAATAGTTTAAAAAGAATCTTGTGATAAATTTACTGTAAACCACACTGGAAAACCGGACATGCATTCCTTACTGGAAAGTTCGTCGATGCGCCTGATATATCTGGCGTGGCGCACCGACTACTTTTTTGGGTATTGGCGCAGAAAAGTCCAAAAATCATGCTGGCGAGCCGTGATTACACTTTCCTTTATTTACGTCAGTATCTTTGATACTTTAAGCTTTATATTTCAATGTTTTAATTGAAAATGATGCAACTTTGTTTGTGGTGGCGCAAATTAGTATTACTGGCGTGGCGCAAAATTTAGGTTAAAAAATGTTGGCGCAAAAATCCGGCACACAGAAAACGAACTTTCCAATAGGGCATGCATTGACAAAGTTTTTTTTCCCTTTTCATAAATGCACAAAAAAATAGGTAAATGAACTCATTTGAACTTAGTTTTTAAAAATCAAGTAGGTCAATAGACTATGCTTGTTAAATGTGAAACTCTGTTCGGGGGTCACTTATTTGTAAGATTTGTCATAATCTCCAGACCGACTTTTCAAACCAGTAATGTGGTCATCCCGGATATCAATTATTTATAGAAATGGTATATATTTTTGGGTCCCGTTAAACATTCGGCCACATAACCGTACAACAGACTGCCTTTCAGCCCCGTATGGAAAGTACGTCAATTTTCGACGAGATCTCGAGTGTGCACGCGCCAAATATTTAAGTGTGCAGTGTGCAAACGTCTAAAAGTGCACACTTTAAGTGTGCACACAATCTCATTTTCATTACTGTTTTACCGAAATATTAAAAAAACATATTATTCTATCCTCAATTTTTCGTGTCCGTCAGCTAACGTATCTATCTACGCAACAAAAACGTTGCTGACAGTAAATTACCCGAGGTCCAGAGGTGATTGATTGATTGATAGGTTTACAGGTTTGTTGGAAATTATACGATGTTTATGTTTAAAAATCGCTAGCTTGCGAGCGTGTGTGAAATTACCCAAGTGTGCAAAGACACGGGGGTAAAAAAAAACTCGAGTGTGCAGCTGCCGTACTTTCCATACTGGCTTTCAGCCAATTCTTTTAATGATTGTGTAGTCTATTATTGTGTCGAGCAGCTGCACAAGCCACAATCTAACTAATATATGCTGTCTGAAGTCAATATAGTTGGCCATGAATTACAAAATTGGTGCATATTTATGAATTTTTATATAAATAACTGACAAAAACAAGAAAATGATATAAAATCAATACCCAAGTAACGGTTTTGCACTTTAAAGAATACGAATTTAGCCTACTTACGGCATACCTTAAGACCAAATCAACCGCATGTATTCGGTCATAAACTTCCATGAAATAAGAACTATCGTCGCTTTCAACTACGTTCATTTTGCTCTCACAATATATCACATTTTACATCAGATAATGTTTTATATTAAACCGTCTCCAGCGAGCAATATTTCCTAAAATATATGATTTTCAATATGCTAGAAAACTTTGGTGTTTAAAATTACCTAATTTACATATTTTCAAACAAATTTTGACTTTGTAGTAAGCACTTTAACCAGAGTCGCATAAGTCGTTATGGGATTTTCATGGCGCTTAAAAACTTTTTATCTTCTATTCAAACTAAAAAAATACCACCATAAAAGTATGAACTTGACATAACCAGAGACAAAAACAGAAGAAAACAGATCGGATGTTCAAATTGTATTTCTGAATAATTATTTTTACTAACGAGCCAGGTTTGGAATTCGTGATGGACTCGTTAGTATGACCGTTTTTGTACAGATTTGGTACAAGTATCAGCGGCGCAAACCATTTGAAAGAATGTCTTGAAAACTTGTTAGGACTAGGACGTTGCAAATGGAAAATGTTAATGCCGATTTATGTTTCGTCTGTGGTTCACTAGACTAGTTGCGTACCTGTCCAGGCCAGTTTTTAGGAATTCCTTTTAATGGTTTTCGAGACGAGTTTAGTATGCCTGGTTGTCCGCCTCCTATGAGCTTGACCTCCTGAAATACGAGGTCGCGCAAAAGACCGTGATCTAGTTATTCCTTGTCCATGGTCATGCATATATGAATTAAATCTCCCCTTTCCAAAAAAACACAGCAAACAATTTAAACTAATCTTATATAATTCGAAATATGGTCGGAAAGATAACAAGAGCAGAACGTTTGATTTCCACTGTGTGTGCATGCATATACAGCATGATTAATTAACCTTTGATTTTTATGTATAAATCTTATACTCTCCATGTGTGGTTTCCCAATGAATGACATTCGTTTTAAAGAGAACTTTACATTATACAATTTTAAAAGCTCCAAAACCGTGACCACGGTCGCGTTACCGAAGCTGTTGAATTGTGTTGTATCTAGCGTTTACATAATTTTTAAAAGCAACATTTTTAAAATTTGATAATGCGAGCGAGGCATTGGCCCGTAAGCGCATTGTAGCTTACGATCACAACCGCGCAAGTCGCAACGATAAATATCGATCCCCTTTATCTTGTTGTCACCCATCTTATCCTATGCGACGGGACAGTTTATGATCAAGGTCTTTGTTTATTAAACTTTCGGCACCGAAACGGTGATTAACAAGAAATCAGATTGTTGCGGGTGTAGCAACGTTCCGCCGGATCCTTATGATCTGACGGCTGTCGATAAGTGATCACGTTCTCTAATGCACCTGATCTCAGTTTGCAGCCAGTAAACTTCCCTCGGTTAACACACACCACTTTTATTTACAATTTCACAGATTTAGGTTTCAGGTGATTAAAAGTGTTTCGTTTGATCACTATAAAATAAATATTAACCGGTTATTGCAGAGGATTACATACACGAATTACACAACATCTATACACCAAGAATAAGCGACTAATTACAACAAATAGTACGTAAGCAATACAATGCACGACAATAAGGACAACGGGTTTATATATACCCTACGGAGCGAAGAAATATGGGCGATACGGTCGTCGATCATGCAGGGTTAATGGACGCAAAATGATCACGCAGCGTGTAATCCGGTCAGTCCTATAGTATTATAAATAAGCCCGTTTACATGATGCATGCTCAAACGGATCGGATTGAAAACCAAACGGATTTGAAATGACGTCACACACGTTTCAAATCTAATCTGTTAAGCGTCGCATTTACATGATGCTAATTTTGTTTATTGTTTTTAGAATGCAATTGGATCTGACTGCTGATGTTAATGTTGTCGGTTAGCCTAGTGGAATGTTAGCGTATGGGTTATGTATTGTCCTGAATTATAATAGTTTTTATTTAGTCATACAACTTTTAATTTAACACTTTTTTGCGATGGTAACCTAACATTAGACACAATAGGCTTGCTAAATTACTCTAACACCTGGCAGAAGCTGTGTTAATGAGTCAAACATCTAAAAATTAAAGTTTTACAAGTTTGCAAACTTCTTAAGCCTAAATTCAAATCCCAATCCGCTCCAGAAAACCGCTCCTTTTATCGGATTGGAGATGTGACATCTCAAATCCGTTGTGCCTTTTTCTTTTCGCGCAAAACGAGAGAACGGATTGGCGAAATAGATTCGAATCCATTTCAAAGCGCCATGTAAATGGGCTTAGTGAAAAGGGTGCAAACGAGTTTCGCTGCCACATTCTAACTTAATAATCACGCAGCGTGTGATCGGGTCAGCTCTATAACATTATAAATCAAAACAGTTCGAACGAGTTTCGCTGCCACATTCTACACAGATAATACAATACATCAACTTATGTTGAATATTACATATTAAGACTTTACATCACCTTATGTTAAATATTACATTGTATTAAAATAGGATAGGATAGGATATTCATGTTTATCCCCGTGAATGGGAAAACCTAGGGGGTTATCACACGGGCAATCGTCAGATTACCTCGCGCCCATCGAAGGGTTACCGGAGCTATTGCAGTGTGTTGTATATGATAGACACGTTCCTTCAATTTGGTAGAACCCATTAATCCGCTGAGTTCAGGCAATGTCCGTAAAGTGCCTTGCCCAAGGACACATCCGACTAGCTAGCGACCATTTTCGCACCTGCAACCTTTCGATAGAAAGGCGGCGCACTTAACCGCTAGACCACCGGGCCGGGCAAAAAATTGAACGATACTAAAAATATATAAAGCTTGTGATAAAAATCCCTTTTTAATTCCACTTCTAAGTTTCGGTCAACATATATTTCTACGTTTCATCGGTTCTGCTTGGTCGATAATGCCTTTCAAAACAAAAGTAAGTCAAGTGCACGACCCTTTTTCGCTTTAAGTCGAGGCAATATTTTCACATTGCTGCAAAATGCCGCAGCTGGCAAAGTATTGCGCGGTTTAGGCTTGACATTCCTGAAAATCAACGACCGTGTAGAATTTGTTTGGGGTTTTATAGCTGAAGCTTCTAAAGGGAAGATTATATTCACAGATATAATGCTGTAAGGAGGTCTTTATTTACTTTAAGAATATTGGTTTTAAACATTGCTGGTAATTTTGTAAAAGAAACAAAAAGAACTGTAGTAGTTAAAATATAGATATATTGGCATTTACGCTTGGCGTATTTATGCACATTAGTTCATTTTAGGCTAGTTTTTTATACATATAAGTTCATTTTAGACGTATAGTGTATTTATGTACATTAGTTCATTTTAGACGTAGTGTATTTATGTACATTAGTTCATATTAGACTTAGTGTATTTATGCATATTATTTCACTATAGACTTGCATATTATTTTACTGTAGATATATTTTGCTTTTCCAATATCTAGCAACCATATTAAACTAATCACAGCTCTGCCATACCATGTTGAGGCGACCACTTGTTATTCCATACTGGAATGTCGAAAACAGATATCATATTCGCTTTGCAGAACTGATGAAACGTGACACCGATTGTAGTGTGGATAATACGCCAACGTATGTTGAAGTCGCCAACGACGCGCTGTACATGATATGTAGAGACAGCTGCGATTGTTTTGTAGCCGAGAAAGCCTTCAAACAAGTTTAGTTTTTAGTTTTTTTGAGTAGTTTTAAATAGAACCAACAAATCACGGCACAGAAACAGGAAAAGACGGCAAAATGGACAGTCGTTAGTTTAGTTTATTTAATTTTGACCTAGTGATAAATAACAGCAAATAAATCAAATTAAATCACAGTAAAAGAAAAAATACGGCCAAACGAACGCTTTATACATTTTTTGCTCTTGTTTTAAATAAAAACAAACAAATCACGGCACAGAAACCGGAAAAGACGGCAAAACGAAGAGTACTTAGTTTAGTTGTAACATTTTTGCCCTAGTATTAAATAACAGCAAATAAAAAGGTGGCAAAACGAACAGTCATTAAAAAACGTCAATAAAAAGATATCAATGTTATATAGCGGACTCGGCCGCTAAACCCAGGCAACAATAAACAAGATTACACATTACAGTTGTCCAGCAACTGGAAAGGGCGTTGTATAGCACATTGACGATACATTGCGCCCATAGCTTCAGGGCTGGTTTAAGGACAGAATAATGCCTCCATTGAGATTACAATTTCCTTAATATTAGAGAACGAAGGAAACAATTAAATCGCATTAGGTTAAGGGCTGCATTAAGGTTAGTACCATGGTTTCTTTGGTTTCTCTTTTAGTGCGCAGTCTTCTCTCCATTTGTTAATTCGTTTTTATTCACATTTCTCTTAAAAAAGAGAGAAAATGGGAAAAAGTAAGAACCGCTTTAGTATAGTATAGGATAGTATAGGATAATCATGTTTATCCCCGTGAATGGGAAAACCTAGGGGGTTATCACACGGGTAATCGTCAGATCACCTCGCGCCCATCGTCGGGTTACCGGAGCTATTGCAGTGTGGTGTATATGATAGACACGTTCCTTCAATTTGGTAGAACCCATTAATCCGCTGGGTTCAGGCAATGTCCGTAAAGTGCCTTGCCCAAGGACACAACCGACTAGCTAGCGACCAGTTTCTTTCCTTGTTTTTTAGTACCCCCTATGAAATAATAAGACAACTTTTCTTTAGAATGATAAAAAAGATCGAATGGTTAATAAGTCAAAAAGTAATACGTTCAGTAAAAAATAACGCACTATCATATGTAGTTCCAACAGCAATAACATTATGTCTTTAAAATTCTCACACGCGGCTATGAAACAATGCCATTTAATCGACCTTATGCTTTGGTTTATAAACAAAGCAACAGAAAGGCAAACAGCCATTAAAACACGTCATAAAATACTATATTCATAAAGTTTTAAATATACCAGATGCCAGCGTTAAACCGTAGCATACATAGATATATTAGTTTGCAAACATAATTAATCAATTTTATATTCAAATGAAGCTGTGTTTGTATGTACCTCTGATTTATTGCTGGTTTATACCTGATCGATATCGCTTGGTAAAATAAAAAACAGCAGTGTGTGACAACTGTTTCAAGATCCTTCGTTTCTGTACTGATTTTAATACCGCATACTCTCCCATAATAATATTAGTTTTTAGAATGGTGAGGAATTTTCGTTTCGATATTCGTTTTCGTGCATCCGAGTTTTACACTGGATTGGATATATCCAGTGATGGTATTCAAAAATTTAAGAACAGGCTTTTGTATCGTACTTACTAACAACAGATTCCCCAAAAGGTCTAATGCCTGTAAGAAAAGCAAGAATTGGATCGGTGATTATCCCGACGTTCCAAGAACGGGTTCGACCGAACTCATGCGAACCTCTTGAATCCCATCACTGTATATATTTAAACATGATGGATGAATAAATGTATTTAGAATTTAGAAAGGTAAAGATATCCCACGCATGACTACTAAAATGTCGTTGGCAACGTTTAATATACGTGTATTTGCAAAGTTACAACTAGCTTTCCCCTTACGGTTTTTGTGGCGGGAAAAGAGTGTTGAACTTTAGTTTAAAAACTGTTTGAGTTTAATTAAAAATCTAAAATAACCGTTTTAACTTGAATAATCAGGTCAATTTGTTTAAAGAAATATGTCAATTTAGCAGAATGGTGACATTAATAATGACTCTATTAGTTTTATTACATTTATTATATTGTCTGAAAAATATTTAAAATGCATTCGTGTTAAATCGCGTTAGTTTTTAACCATTTTTCTAAATAAATATTCTAATTCTACACGATCGTATTTTTAAAAATTTATATAAAAAGTCATATAAAAATGTAAAAGTGACATTTCCACCGCAGGTTTAGTCCGGTAAAATTACATTACCTTAATTGTATGTAGAGGTAGTTAGTGCTTTGCGCAATGCCGTCCGACGTCACTTTGGAAGTGGGGGGAAATTCGAACGAAGAAATTGTGAACTCACATGACCCTCTCGTGGAGACAACTCCACATAAAGATCATAAACACCATCACCACCACCATGGGAAGCATAAGAAAAAGAAACATCATGTCGGCGGTCTTATAATACAGGTAAACTGTTTATTTCTTATTAGTATAAAATATGTATGTTTTAAAAAAAATGTAAGGAGGTTAACACATGGTCAATTGCGAACATTTTAAAAATGTTAACACACACCTCGCGAACACAGTCCTGAACCAATAAAAACATGAATATACTATACTATCTTATGTTAATTTTACTATAATATGTTAACAATTTGCTTGCAAAACTTTATGAATTGGAAAACCAAGGGGGTTAACACACGGGCTCTTCGGGTTACCGGAGGTATTGTAATGATTCAAATGTTCCTTTAATTTAGTAGAACCCATTAATTCGCTGGGTAAAAGCAATTTCCCTTAAATGCCTTGCCCAAGGACACAGCCGACTAACTAGCGACCAGTTTTGTACCAGCAATCTTTCGGCAGAAAGGCGGTGCACTAAATCACCAGACTAACCGGTCGGACTTGTATATAAAAAACATTTTATTTCAGACGCTGCCACCGTCCCCAGCAGATTGCTGCGACTTTCTTGACCCTGTGTGTAACAATGACCTCCATCTTGCCATTGTTACAACTCTATGTTGCTGGCTGTTTCTTGGCGTGATTCCCATTTTGTTCGGGTTTCTTTCCATCCATTACGCGATAAAGGTAAATATCGTTCTTTTTATCCTTATTGCAGTGTTACTGGTTGTCTAATCATGTTGTCTGTTGAAGAACGAACGTCCAAGAGCACTGGCGTCTTTATCTCACAAAGTGTTGTTTTTCTTTTATTGCGAAAATGTTATTAGTTTTACGGCTCCCAGTGATTTTTATTTTGTGGAATATTAGGTAAAATGGCTCTTTAAGTGCAAAACGTTGCCGATTCTTGTCCTTTACTAAGAGAGGTTAAAATTAATAATAGGTGCTTTATTCAGGCGAGTAAAACCAAAGACGAAGAAGTGAAGGCTAGATACTCACGCATCTCTCGTAATATCTCTTGGATTGGAATGCTTTTGATCACTATTGTTGTCACATTAGCGGTGGTGATATTAGCTACGTGTGGAATACTCTAACTCAGTCACAATCAATACAACGCGAGTTAGCGTTTGTATGAAACGATTTTCTTGTTTTTTTTAAAGGTTGTAAATAGATGATTTTTTACAACGCCCAAGTACACGCGATACAATATGCGTTATGTGTGTGCATCTTAATAAACTGAGTTCGTATTTGTGTTTCAGATTTGATAAATGTCCTGTAACGAGACATGTTGTTTCTACTCTACGTTCCTTGTGTTTTCTTTTTTACGTTTTCTGATCGCGAAACTTTTACGAATTGTTAATAAAAAAAACTAATCCGACAGATTAGCTTGGTGGGTCAGTGCGTCGCCTTTCACCCGAAAGGTTGCAGGTTTGAACCTGGTCGCTAGCTAGTCAGTTGTGTTCTCGGGCAAGGCACTTAACGGACATTGCCTGAACCTTGTGGATTAATGGGTACTACCAAATTAAAGGAACGTGTCTATCATATACAACACACTGCAATAGCTCCGGTAACCCAACGGTAGGCGCAAGGTGATCTGACGACTGCCCGCGTGTTAACCCCCTTGGTTTTCCCATTCACTAGGATAAAACAGAAATATCCTTTCCCTATCCTAACCCAATTGCATTTTATTCTATTTGAATAAGGATTCGAAATATTACCTTGTTCATTTAAATTTATTATAAACAATGACTATTGTTGTACAACAATTCACTTTGTATTGCCATAATGGAAGAATGTATATTTATTTTAACATTTTTTTCTAATTGCATTGTTGTGATAGGACACAGTGTTAACCGTCGTGAAAGGGGAATTAATGTCGAAATTACCTTGATATGTACTGAGCAATGCTTGCCAATTTATCCGACCATATAAAACCGCGGGCAAATTTGACACCTTTATAAAGGCCGAATGCTGTAAGCACTGCTAGCACTCCAACCGATACCATAGCTTCTCTTTTAAGCCGTATAAACACAGGTTGAGTATCAACAAATTCTTCCACTATGGAACCCCCTTTGTTCTTATGCGGGAACGGCTTGTCAGGGGTTGGTAGCCCCAGGAACTGACACAACGGGTCCCAGCCTTCCTTCACATTGAAAATCAGCAACTGATCTTTCGGGGCATTCTGGAATAGTAAGACTATGTTTATGTATGTAATGCTCTATCGGGTGATATAACACTGACAATCGTCATATTATGTGATTCTTATAGTACCCACGTATTTTTAGAACTTCTTAATAGGCAGTATAGGATATAAAGCGCAGTTTTCAGCCGTAAGCCCTGCATTAAAATTCGGGATATATAGCACTACTGTAGTAATCCCATTCGACCCTGGCGATAATTTGTGTAATTTTATCTTACCCATCGTAGAATTAACGAAGATATTACAATGTCGTAAATACGACGAAAATTTTAATAAGACTTACATTCAAGTTTACGGTGGCCCATAAGGGCAATCATGAAATTTTATTTCAGTCTGCAAAACTATTTCATAATCGACAAAAATGTTTTCAAATCAACAAAAATATTTTGAAATCGACAAAAAAAATGTTCAAATCGGCAAAAAACTTTTTCCGGCTCAAAAATACATTAGTCGACTCGAAAATACATTTGTCGAAAGTGAATTAAAGATTTGCGGTTCCTAAAAACGTTTTGCCGATTGACAAAATGGTTTTGCCGATTGTCTACAAAAAGATTTGCGGATCGGCGAAATAGTTTTTCCGATTTGAAAACATTTTTGTCGATTTGAAAACATTTCTTTCGATTATGAAATAGTTTTGTAGACTGAAATAAAATTGTGGGATTGCCATTATGGGCCACCTTACAAGTTGTTTCGTTCCCGCTATTACCATTTGTTTACAGGATCGTACAAAACGATTTAACTTTGACGAAAACTAAGCAACTGTACAATTACAATTTCTTTTAAATCCGTTTAAAATGTTGCTTCAATTAGCGTTTTACCCATTAATCCATCGGGTTCATGCAATGTCCGCTCAGTGCCTTCCCCAAAGACACAACCAACTATCTAGAGACCAGTTTCGAACCTGAAACACCACGACTTAAGCTATACCACCAATCTAACTCGCCGGATAAATAAAGCACATATACCTGTATAACGTGAGCGTTGTGTCGGCGATACTTCATCTTACAAACTGTTTCGTTGAGCACATACGTCTCGGCAATATCGTGGCCGAAGCCTGCCAAAACTGTGGAAAGTAAAATGGATTGTCTGGTAAGTGTGGGGGCTTTATATTTTAAATCTACTGAAGTTGGGTTAGGAATAGGTTCTTTCCCTTAATTTTAAAAAGAAATTGATACAACATTTTGCCGGTCAACACTAAAAAAGGGAAAGAATGGAAAAAGAAAGGAGGAAAAAGGGAAACTGCTCGCTAAAACTAAGAAAACTATTCTAACACCCTCCCAACATTAATCTCAACTTCAGCCGTAACTCTAATACCGAAATCTTTATTTTAGTATGTAGTTTCCCATTTCCTAATTTCCTCTTCTTAGTTTTACCCATTTTGCAGACATCTTGTCCTTCTTATCATCCTTTATAAATATAAAATGTACTTTACCTATGCGACGGGAATGCGCGTTCAAGCGGCGCCCAGTTGGTGTTAGTGGCGAAATCAGGTTGACGACGTTGGACATATTGGATTTCATCTGAACAAGCATACTTTGGTACCAATCATCTTCGCTGTCACGTAAAGTTAGGATCACCTGAGATTGGAAGTTGGGGTTAGTTTATTATAAGATGATATAACGCTTCGTTTCTTGTTTCTTTTATGCACTAATTGTTGCACCCTTAGTATAGTTGTACTTTTTAATTTAGTTTTTTTTTTGTCTTTTGTTACATTTAAGAGGGATAGCACAGTTATGTAAAAAAGGAGGTAAGAAGTAAGGCAAAACTGCAGTAGGTACAACATAAACCCAGTTGATTAATGTGTTCCACTAAATTAAAGGAACGTCTAAATTACATACAAAACACTGTACTAGCTTCGGCAACGATGCGCGAGGTGTTCTGACGGTTGTCCGTGTGTTTACACCCCGAGAATTTTTTTCATTCACGGGAATAAACACTTATCCTACGTCACTAGACACACGGTATAACACGGAGAAAGGTAATGCTGGTTGCGCACGAGCGACAATAACTTCGTTATGTTTGCAACGCCACCGAGAAATTTCTTTTAGAATGATTTCCCGACAGGTTACCCTCGAAAGAAACTCTACATGGAGGGATTTATTTAGGTTGGCAATCACATAACTCGTATAAGAGTATATAGTCTGATTATTTTACAACTAGTCGTAATCTACTCGGGCGCAAAAATACGATACACACAACTGGAAAGTGGTTACAAAAGGATAAGATGTTCATGTTTATTCCGATGAACAGGAACATGAAATGGACGACGTTATTACAATATCACATCACTTTACGCCCACCATCTAGTTACCGGAGATACATTGTGTAGTATATGATTGAGACGGTTCTTCAATTTTGTTGAACCCATTAATGCACTGGTTTTGGGCGATGTCCATTAAGTGCATTGCTCAATGGCACAACCAATTAGCTGCTGGCGACCAGTTTAAAACCTACAATCCTACGACTGCAAGACGGCACGCTATAACCAACCAAGCTCGCCGTCTTTCGTCCGACATCCCAACAAATTATACGGTCTTGTGGCCGATTGGTTAACGCGACCGATACATATACCGACTTACATACAAACGAATGGTCTTGGTAATAAACTCGATATGGTTTTGAAATTAAGCCCGGTAAAAAAAGACATCCCAACATACACCACTCGGCCACACGTTGATAGAAATAAGCTTTTTTAACATCTATTAAACAATTTACGTACTTTTGCGTCTGGAAACGCTTTCAATATCTCATCCCAAAAAACACATCCTGGAAGGTCTGTAACAGCATCAACATTTTCGTACATTTTTCGTAACAACTCAGTTGATCCACCGGTTGTGAGAATTTCCTTCCATTCCTTCTCTGCGAACTGGAAACTCTCCATAAAGTCGTGGACATTGTAACCGAGTTCTGTCAATGCAGCGTTCATTGACTTTGTGCCGGTCTTTGAAAGACCAGCCATTATAACCTTCATTTTACTCGGCTTTTATACAAACCGTTAAAGAACCTGTTTAAATAGAACTAGTTAAACCAGAGGTTCTCAAACTGTGCGTCGCGACGCCCTGGTGCGTCGTTTAAAATCGTGTAGAGCGTCGCACAGCCATTGCGCTCGAAACTTCACTTATTATGAGTAAATATCCATCACGAATATACGTTAAAAAAGTAATGAGGGTCGCAGTTTTAAATATTCTCCCAAGGTTCCACGATCTTTGAAAAAATATACAAGTCCACACGTCACATTATATTTGAACTATGTTACTAACGGCCGGGGACGTGGCTATTTTGTTCTTTTATTGTATTTCATTTCTTTATTACGTGTGCGATACCACTAAATATAACTTTGGTAGCAATATTTTAGTGACTGGTGCGTCGCAAGCTCAGCAAACTTTTGGAAAGGCGTCGCAACCAAAAAAAGTTTGAGAACCACTGAGTTAAACAAATACTGTCAATGTAATAACGTAGAAGTTTATATTTAAACACAATGATAACTTGACATTAAACTCCCAAATACAATTTATATTTGACACAGTTTTATTTCTTATAATTTTTAGAAGACATTGTATATATTACAGGCTTTTCTGCCGGTGAGCATGTTGGGTTAGTAGGTTACCTTTCAAAATGTTGCAAGTTTAAAACTGATCGCTAGCTATTGGGTTTAACCTGTAAGCAAGGTGTACTTAACGAATATTGCCTGGACCCAGTGGAAAGAGGGGTTTTACCAAATTAAGGGAACATCTCAATCATATGCAACACATTGCAATACCTCCGGTAACCCGAAGGTGAGGTAATCTGACGATTGCGTTTTCCTCTTCACGAAATAAACATAAATATCCTATCCTTATCTTATAAATAAACATAAATATCCTATCCTTATATACGCCTATAAGGCTGCGGGTGTAACTAACTAGATGAACTTGTCTGACCTTGGTGACGAAAAATACAGTCTAGCCTTAACGCGTTCTTTTAAATGATGCTTGAAAATCTTTGTAAATGTGTGAACTTTGCCCAAGCAACACGTTTGATATTTGAATGGCTTTCAAATATTAATACTAGAGATTGGGTAATGATTAATATCTGTGAATAGTATGCTTCATGCTATGCAAACGGAGAACTAAAAGGAGGGAAAGCGGAAAGGAGGAGAGGAGGGAAAACTAACATAAAATGAAGATTGTGACATTAGAGTTGTTTTAAACATGGGGTTGAAGTTAAGGTTAATTTTGGGGTTGAGATTAGTGATTAGAAGGGGATTTAAATTAGTTTTCGTAATTTTAGTAAGTCGTTTTCCTCCTTCCCTCCTTTCCTGCTCCCCTCTTTTCCTCCTTTTAGTGTTGTCCTATGCAAACACAAATCAATGAGAGTTACTGAACCGTGCCCAACCGCAACCAAGCAGAACCGACAACTTTGTCAGATTCTTGACGTCTTGGAAATCCAGTAATAAGTGAAAAAAAATTTTAACAATTCATGCACATCGCACTGTAATATTCTTAGTACCGGTAATATCTATTCTGGTGGCATATGGAAGGTGTTAAAAGCACGGCTACTTTTACAAAAAAATCCGATAAATTTCTATGATTGTTGTATTTGTAATTTTTGTTCTCGGAAGACTAACAACAATCACTATCAATTACTGTATCAAAATATTTTTCCAAGTCCAGGTTAAATGATTAAAAACATTCACATCCAATCTGAAATCAGATAGTATTTATGATTCGGGAAAACGAAGACGATTGGTTTAATAGCTTCCGACGCCAAATTAACGCCACTGACACTATATCAACCCGTGTGATGTCCTTTCTTTCGCCAACCTATCGTAGACTAGCAAGGACGACTCGGAAAATTGGTAATTATGGGTGACATATTGATTTCACTACGTTTTACATGTTTTATTTCTATTACTGTATTATTTTGTTTCCTCTTTGTAATGGTAGTATGTAGAAACTTGGTTTAGCTTAAGCCGTAAACCAAGTCTGACCTAATAATGTGAAATATGGTTTTAATTTATCATTGACGTCGGTCTTAACCAGGGCAAAGGAATAAGATAGGAAATTTATGTTTATTCTCGTATAATAAAAACTCAAGCGGCGTTAACACACGGGCAATCGTCGGGTTAGCGAAACTATTGCAGTGTGTGGTGTATGGTTAAAACGTCACTGCAGTTTAGTACAACCTATAATTCCACTGGGTTCAGGCCACACTTTTGCAGAACACTCACTTCAATTCGCACAATACACATCCTATACCCTATGTAACGGTCTACCGATATGAGGCAACCCCAACCCCTAACCTCAAGATAAGGGAAAACCCCAACTTCTAACATTAACCTCTAACCCACCAGTAAATACATCACACACACAGACACTCCACTTTTTAATATGCATGCATTAATTTGTGTTTGTTATTTGATTGTCATTATGTTTATTCATTTTTGTCCCAGTATTAAATACCAGCAAATTAAGCAATCACGACGCAGGGACAGAAAAAGACGGCAAAACGAACAGTCGTAAAAACACGCAATCAATTCCAAGTTTACTTTATCTGGACGTTTATTTAGACATCCGCTTGACATTCCCAAAAGTGGGTCATCATTTACAAACGACTTGTTTACAATCTTCAAAACAAAAGAGATCAGATAATTAATACGAGTAGAAAAAGGTACAGCCTTGAAGTACCCTAAATAAAACAGGTTTGATACTAAAGCAAACTTCGTAGAAGGTTTTGTGGTCAGGTAGCTCACTCCCAACAACCGCGGATCAGTTGATATCTGGCCGCGCCAGCCGCATATTTAAGTTCTATTTTTTTGTGTTGCGTTGTTTTTTGTTTTGCAAATTACTAGAAGTTCTTACAAACTTTTGCTTGTTAGCACGTTTTTCTCTAAGGATTTGTTTGCAATTCTTCAGTGTCTATGAGGGCAATTAACTTTTAACAACACTTCTAAAAAATCTCCTAGACGTGCTGCCGTAGGGCAACTCTAAAGAACAAATATTCAACATTCCCCTTATTAGGCCGCAGTTATTATCAAATCTTCACTGGTCCGAAGCGGTAAAAAGGTTGAGAACCCCTAAGATAGATAGTTCTGATGTGATACTAAATATTTCGTAACATCGTTCAGTTTTTAAAAGTATAGAAAGTTCAAAAGTAATTTAAGTGTTGAAAAGACCAGGAAAATAACACAGTTTTGCCTGATGGCCTTTTTTTATATTTATTAACCCTTTTGGAAGTACATACTGTTGTTGTGTTAATTTGTTATATCAAGTCGTTTATCGGTCGCGCTATCCATTCGTCCCCCTGGCAGTACAACGCCTTTTTATTGGCCTTAGTTTCGAATCCATGATGGGTTCGTTACTAAGGTCGTATTTTGTATATAATTCGATATACGAATCGGTCGCGTTAACCATTCGGTCACACGTTCCAACGTGATTTTTTTACCGAGCTAAGTTTTTAAACCATAATGGGCTCGTCACCAGGAACGATTTGTATAGGAGTCGATGTAAGCATTGGTGGCGCTATCCATTCGGCCACACGGGATTAAACTTTGACGCAAACAAAGCAACTGTGCGCCCATGGACGCTGTTTAATTCTACATAATGGTCTTGGGAGATAAATATTAAAATGAAAACCCAATATTATTGTTGTCTGCTATGGTTCTCGTTTTACATACAGGATATAAATAAATCTGACTTCACAAAATTCTTTTACAGCACCTAATAAACCGTCATGAAGGTAATAGTAGCCGGCTTCCCCAAAACTGGAACAAAGTCTATGCAAGCCGCGTTAAAGATACTCGGCTACAGTGTGTATGATTATATGGAGAACTTGGTGCACTTGGAGAAGGAATGGAACGAGATATGTGATGTGGGTGGATCTACAGAGTTGTTTCGGCAAATGTACGAAAACGTGGATGCGGTGACAGATATACCAGGATCTGTCTTCTGGGATGAGATATTGAAGGCTTTTCCGGAAGCGAAGGTTGGTCCCATTAAACGTAGTACACAATCTCGCAAATCAGCACACCGAACACTTAACCACAAACCAACACATGCGAGACACATTGCTAAGCTGTCCGATTCGTCTGGTGGGTTTAGTGCATTGTCTTTTACCCTAAAGGTAGATGGTTGGAAACTGGTCGTTAGCTAGTCGGTTGTATCCTTGCATGGCACTTAACGAACATTGCCTGAAACCAATGGATTAATTAATTAAAAAATTGAAGGGACGCTTGTATTATACACAAAACACCTGTAACCTGACGATAAGCGCAAGATGATCTGATTGCCCATGTGATAACGCCCATTAGGTTTTCCCATTCACTGGGATGAACAAAAATATCCGAAATTGTAACTAATCACTATCACCCACCTTATAGCAGTTTACAAAGGAATATAAAATTGCTTTGTTTTTAATTTTTCGTTGTTTCAAACTTCCGTATTTTATTGCCAGTTTTATTTAACTATTTGGTTAAATCTACAATATATAATAAATCCAAATTTATAAAATTCGAAAAGTGACTTAAAATTTAAAACAAATATATTTAAAAATATTTTACATCTCTGTTTCTGAACGGTTTTTATCCAATCTTAAATCAGATAGTCTTTATGATTCGGGAAAACGAAGACGATTGGTTTAACAGCTTCCGACGCCAAATTAACGCCACCGACACTATATCAACCCGTGTGATGTCCTTTCTTTCGCCAACCTATCTTAGACTATCAAGGACGCTTCGGAAAATTGGTAATTTCTACTTTGTAATGGTTGTATGTAGAAACATGGTTTACCATAATCCTGGATTAAGAAAAACAGCCAGGTATGCACAACCTCAAATTAAGCTTAGGCCGTTAACAAAAAAAGGCGTCGTATTAATGTATAGTACGGTTTAACGCATAACCCAGAACTCATTAATTCGAGTTAAGGCAATGTCCGTTCGGTTAGTCTGATAATTTAATGCAACGGTTCTCAACCGTAAGGTTGCAGAATTGCAGATATGAAACTGGTCGCTAGCTAATCGTTGGTGTCCTTGGGAAAGGTACTTATCGAAAATTGCCTGAACACAGCGGATTGGATGGCGCGAGGTGATCAGACGATTGCCTGTATATTACCCCCTTGGTTTTTCCACTCACGGGAAGACACGTGAATATCTTATTCTTACCTTCCCACAACACATCTCTTACAGCAATACACGGCCTGGGCCATGATACTGATGAAAAAGTGAGGGTGAACCCCACGTTATGCAAGATGCACTACCGACGTCATAACGCACACGTTTTACAGGTTTAAGCTATTTTGTTGTGTAGCCTAAATCAACTAAAACTATAGAAACTAATTTAAACTAATTTTAACTCCAACCACATGTTTAAAACTAACTCGTATGCCCCAATCCTCATTTTAGTGTAAAGTTCCACCCTTCCCTCTTTCCTTCATTTTTAATTGAATAAACCTGTGTACTTGGTTATACCACCCGAAGTTGCTTGACATAAATAAACATAAATTTTTGCTTTATTCCAGAATGCCCCGAAAGAGCAGTTGCTGATTTTTAATGTAAAGGAAGGCTGGGACCCGTTGTGTCAGTTCCTGGGGCTACCAACCCCTGACAAGCCGTTCCCGCATAAGAACAAAGGGGGTGAACATTTTGGTGAAATGTTGCAGAAAGACCCCGTATTTATCCGGATGTTTAGAGAGATGATAGTTAGCTTGGGAGTGTTTGGGGTTTTCGGAGTTGTAGGGCTTTATAAGGGAGTAAAGGTAGCATGCAGGGTGAATTGGACGGGAAAAACGACTATTTTATGGGAGACATTTTGCACAAAATTGTTTGGGTAATATTGATATGAGGAAACCCCACCCCCCACCTCGAAATAGGGAAAACCTCTACCTCTAGCACTAACCTCAAACCCACCAGTAACTACCCCACACATGCCTACCTTTTAGCTTGTATATGTTTTTTTTTATATTGTCATTATACAACCGCAAAGTGGCGCTAACGAGTGAAATAAATTTTCCTGGTGCTTTCGAATTACAGGTAACTTATAACAGGATTAATAAGAAGGTTAACACTAATACCTACTCTAACCGCTAGGTTGGGTCTTACATTACATTACATGGCAGAATTGTTAGCGCAAATACTAATTTATATACAAATAAAGGTCTTACTGACGAGCCCATTATACGTAGAAGATTAACCCGGTAAAAAAACGTAAAAATTAAATGCTTTGCTGAGAACTTGGTCAGCTAGATACAAATATGCATTGTACAGCGTCTCAAGGAAGCGAGAAATAACGAATAGTCTTTCCACGGAGTAAATTCTCAAATACCTGGGCCACACTTCGTTGGAGGTAAAGCTATTTTCGAGGAAGTTTAGTTTCATCATTCGCTCAATAGTAACAACGATTATCACGAATAGATAATTTAAAAGAAAGCAGTGAAAATGGAACTACATTAATTAATGCATTTCAATAAATACACACAGTTTAACGGGGTAAAATTCAGACGTGATAGTTAAACCAAATATTTAAAAATATTAATTTTACCAGAATTTGCAAATTATTAATATTAAAGTTTAGAGTGTGTTTCCGTGAATGGGAAAACGCAACATGACGCTATATTATTGGTATTTATTTCGTTTATAGAAAACCGCTTATTAATCACCGGAACTTTAGTGTTGTGCGCGTTTAAACTTGCCAATCGCGTTTAGAACTACCAGCGGGGGGAAACTACAAGGACAACTGCTCACTAAAATTACGGGCACTAATTTAAACCCTGCCCCATACACTTATCTTAACCCCCAAACTAACCTTAACCCCTGCGACCCAATTTTTAAATTATCTCTATGTCCGCGTGGTTCAAGATGGCGTATAACCAATTAGGACCTCTATGAACTGCAGGATGTGACGAGTGGTACCCTCCATGAGTCATCGTTTTTAAACAAGTGTTTTGCTGAGTAACAATGGTGGTGATTCCCCAATGTTTGTTTGGCTGAAAGCAGCATGTGCTAGGCTGGGCGCCGGTGTTCTCGTTTAGCTGTAAAGTTTTGTAATCGTGGAGCAGTGATTTGTAAAATAAAGGTGCTGAATGTGCATCTGCTAGCTGTTTTGTTGAAAAAAAGTTGCCGATGTACGAAGGGGTATGGGCTCAAAATGTTTAAACAAAATTTTGTAGGGTTTTGAGTTTAGGTTGCAGATCCAAGCTTCAATTTTAAATTGTGAAAAAATCTAAGACTTCCTATGTCAGGATTTTGAGTGACAGTCGTTTTTGTGAGGTCAGTTTGCATTGGAGAGATAGGGAAAATAATTAGTTGAACGCCTCCTTAACCACTTATGACTTACGGGACATTTCACAAAAAAACGTGACGGTTTGCGGGTCACTTTCAACAAAATAATCATAAAAACAACAGCCTAACCATTGTGCATTACCGCACTTCTCTGACTATTTAGCCTACAACCCTACACATACTGAGAACTAATACTTCCTTGGCGAGAAGCTATTATTCAATAAACATTTGTGTGACAACAAATAAACTCTTACAGTCGTAATAAATTTCACACGAAAAGTCTTGTAAGTTTGATTTACAAGAGTCTTGCGACTATTAAAAGATGGTATACTTGTTTTAATTAAAATTACTGTAACAAAAATACAAAATTAAATAAATACTGTAAAAGCCCACGGGCCGCAAGTTTAAACGCGCACAACACTATAGTTCCGGTGTTTAATAAGCGGTTTTCTATAAACGAAATAAATACAATAATATAGCGTTAGGAATATTAACGAACAGTACAAGTTATAAAACTCTGCTTACCACTGATTATTGCTGCAGGAATGTCGAATCAGTAAGTTAAATATCAGTTTCAGCAACAATAATTTATGTTAACCATTCAGTAAGTCGGAAGATAAAACACGAGGCAGTATGCTAAATTAGGAAAGTTCTTAATGACGTAACAAACGACGATGAAATATTGGGATCGACTAGTCTAGCATCAGGGGCAAACAATGAATATCACTCAAAACAAAATAAAAACACCAAAAAACACAATACAACACAGATGTTTCACCAACATTCCTAACCCAATAATTAACCCCAAGCCTAAATCTAACCCTAATCAATGTGGCTATCTATTGTATTCTATGTCTTCAAATATAAAAAAATCGTCCGCGAAGCAAGTTACTTAGTTTGGTGCAAGGCATATAGTCTGATGCAAAATATATGGGTTAATGCAAGTTAAATTTTAATATTTAAATTTTTCAGAATATATAGGGCATTTTACGAGGTCCGAAAAGTTTGGGTGCAAAGCGTTTCACATCTGTACGTTTTACTTACTGCGGGAAATTAGGTGGGAATACTATGTTAACAATTTGAAAATACAATGGCCCTTACAAGGTGATAATTACGTCAAGAGTAATAAAACAAGTGAGAGTCCTTAAAACATCAAACGCTAAAAAAAATTAAAACATAAAATATATATATATACGAAAAGTGCACTGGGCATTTGAAAAATAAAGATTCCACAAATAAGAAACGCTAAAATATATGTTAAAGTTTAATTAATCTACCAGAAGCAATGCGTAAAAAGTTTGCATTTTTAAAAACAGCATTTTTTTATTTATTGAAATTTCGTACCGAACACTACTGAGTAAACCTTGTAAAACGTATAATTGTTAAATGAACACTGTGTAAATGTAAAAGGCACGAGACGTTATAATCAGTGATGGAATTCAAAATTTTAAGAACAGTTTCTCTTTTTTGTATCGTAGCCTACTTACTAACAACAGGTTCCCTAAAAGGTCTAATGTCTGTAAAAAAGCAAGAATCGGATCGGTGATTATCCCGACGTTCCAAAAACGGCTTCGACCAAACCTCTTGAATCCCATCACTGGTTATAACGAGTATTTTTAAGTTTACCTCGCGGCCATTATCTGGTTAGCTATTGCAATGTGTTTAATATAATTAATACACTGCTGTGTTTAGTTCAACCAATAATTCACTGGGTTCCCAGCAACGTCTGGCTTATCTCGGAATTAAAGTAAATTGAGGTCAAATCCATTTCATTTAGTAATTCGCATGGCAATAATGTTGATTTACAGATCATACCCAATACCAATAAAAACAAGCGGACCATTGAAATAATGTTAAAACTCAATAACAAACCACCCTATTAGTTAACATAGCAATAATATGATACCAAGACACATTGTAAAAAGTTGGAAATTGATGGTTTTTTTTTCACTTTTGGTCACTTGAAACGTAAATAGAACAAACCATTTATATGAGGGGGTAATGGGAGGTGGAAAAGGCAGAAATGAAATCATTACAATTTCAATATAGGTATTAAGGAAAAAATTAACTAAAATACGACTAAGCCAATGGTAAAGATTACAAAGATAAATTTTTCTCCTTGTACTTGTAATATTCGCTCATTCTTAGCTGGGAATACCTGGAAGCGTTGTAACATGTGATTGATTCAGGTTTATCTACGTGAATAGGATAACGCAAGGGGGTTAACACACAGGCAACCGTCAAATTACTTTGCGCCAACCATCGGGTTACCGGAGCTATTAAAATGTTTTTAAATGAATGAAACTTTCCTTTAATTTGGTAGAACCCATATTTCACTTAGTTCCGTGAAGTGCCGTGCCCACGGGTAAAACCCAATAGCTAGTGATCAGTTTTAAACCTGCATCCTTTTTAAACCTTTAGTAGAATCCACTAATTAAACGCAAGAAGCATTCTTACACAGCGCACATTGTTGGGTCACATGGGTATTGCAGTCTCTATAATTAAGACCAGTGATTCCCAACCGCGGCTCCGAGAGCCGCATGCGGCTCCCAGCTAGCCTTCTTGCGGCTCTTATTGACCTTTGAAAATCCCCTAAAATATTACAAAAATCTGATTCTAATAATAAAAAAAAAAATTAGTATTCTAAAATTACCCTTGCTTAGTTTGAAGGCTGGGAAAAGAGTTTTTACTTCATAGTTAAGATTAGAGGCAAGGGAAGTTGTGAAAAGGCTGCTATTGTTACGTCACTGTTTTCTTAAAGCAGTGTGTTTTCATGAGTGTTTTCATGCGGCTCCATACGTATTCTAAAATTTGAAATTTGGCCCCAACCCTAAAAAAGGTTGGGAACCACTGATTCAGACGGTTCTTTAACTTGATAGAAACAGTTTCAAACCTTGAACCATTTAGTTAAAGTGCGATGCACTAATCCACCAAGCTATCAGACAAAAAGTATTTCCACAAACACATCGAACTTACCCTTTGTAGTCAAAGTCAATTTGTGAGAACTTATGTTGCACCAGTGACCATATTCCCCAGAATAAATGTGCAGCCTGAGAATGTACATGTTTGTTAATAAGCACCACACTCAAGTTGAGTTATTGAGACTTTTAAACAAAGTTCACAAGATTTCTCCCAGATTGTAAGATAACGGCAAATATAAAGGTCAGATACACAACCGGTTAGTCTGGTGGTTTATGGCGACGCCTTCAACCGAAAGGTTTAAGGTTCGGAAATGGTCTCAAGCTAGTCGGTTGTGTCCTTGGGCAAGGCACTTTACGGACATTGCCTGAACCCAGCGGATTAATGGGTTTTACCAAATTGAAGGAACGTGTCTATCATACACAACACACTACAATAGCTCCAATAACCCTACAGTGGGTGCGAGGTAATCTGACAATTTCCCAAGTGATAACCCCCTTGGTTTTCCCATTCACGGAGATTAACCAGAATATCCTATCCTATTATGCAAGTGTTGTCACAGCTCTTTGTGCATACAGTTGAAAGGTTATTTGATCGAAACCAGCTTAACCCCCATATATTCCCACCTTAATACTAATCAACCTGAAAGACTCACCAACGCGAACTTGTTGACCTCCCGATACAACTTCTCTACGTCTTCATCAGACACATCATCTTCCACCAAACCCCGATATGCGGCCAGGTACCCACGCAACCAGCGCAGTTGCAACCCCCTATCGGGGTACAGGCTGAAGTCGGCGTTATCTATACCTGGGGGAGGGGAAGGTGGGGTTAATTCGTTGAGTATATCCAGTAATGGGGTTTAAGAGGTTCGCATGGGTTCGGTCGAACTCGTTTTTTGAACGTCGGGATAATCACCGATCCGATTCTTGCATTTTTACATACATTTGACCTTTTAGGGAACCTGTTGTTAGTAAGTACGATAAAAAAGAGAACCTGTTCTTAAAATTTTGAATTCCATCACTGGTTATATCCTACCAACTCAACATCATGGAGTTGCAAAAGTTTAAAAAAAAATAGATTTGACCGATAAGCTTGGTGGGTAGTGCGGATTTCAGCTGATGGGTTATAGGTTCGGAACTGGTCGCTAGCTAGTCGGTTGTGTCCTTGGACAAGGCATTTAACGGACATTGACTGAACCCAGCGGATTAATGGGTTCTATCAAATTGTAGGAACGTGTGAATCATATACAACACACTGCAATAGCTCCAGTACCCGACGATGGGCGTGAGGTGATCTGACGATTGCACGTGTGTTAACCCCCTTAAGGTACCTACCCACCCCATGAATATCCGACCCACTCATACTGACCAGCAAATTCACAGAAGTGGTTTCCGATATCTGCACCTTGGTAGTTGTAGCCGGCGTATTCGTAGTCGATGAAGCTTAGATTCCCTGTGATATGATGTGGTTTATAGTGGGAAAATGTCGTCTTTTGGTGGAATTCTCACAATTACCACTTCAAAAAAGCTGTGCTATTTTTAATTTTAATTCAAAAGGGGTTTGGTGGTCGTGTCCGCTATATTTATTAAATTTTATACTTTTTACATATAATAACTCCTATATATAAACTGTCTTGGTGACAAGCCCATCATGGGTACGAAACTCGGCTCGGTAAATAACTACCTTCTTCTTCGTTGTAGATGATGTTGTGGACCAAGAGGTCGTTGTGACAGAAAACGAGGGGGGAGTTTAGATCCACTAGGAGGAGCTCTAACTCTCTCACCTCTGCACGAAGTCGGGCCTCGAGTTCTGTGTCCACCGGTCTATAAATAGAACATGAGTTAGTACGTCGCCTTTCAGCTGAAAGGTCGCAGGTGCAAAACTGGTCGCTAGCTGGTCGGTTGTGTCCTTTGGCAAGGCATCTAACAAACTTTGCCTGAACCTAGCGGATTAATGGGTTCTATCAAATTGAAGGAACATGTGAATCCTATACAACACACTGTAATAGCTCTGGTAACCAGACGGTGATCTGACGATTGCCCGTGTGGTAACACCTTTGGTTTTCCCATTCACGGGGATAAACATGAATATTTTATCCTATCCTATCCTAATTCAACATCATGACTATTATTATTAAAACAAAACTCAAACATCATATGACCAGCCACCTCACCCATCAGAGTCATCAAAGGCAATCCCCATAAATTTCCGGATTAATTTAAAAGTTTGAGCCTCTGGTTTGTGGTCAGTAGGTAGTGGGATCTTGTGCATTCGTGCCATTTCCTGGCCTACAAGTCTGGAAAAAGAGGAACGATTTTCCCACTACTAATTTTAATTTATATTATGAACGAAAGGATGGGATATTTATCCCCTTGAATGGGAAACGCAAGGGAATTAACACCCAGGTAGACGTCAGATTACATCACGCCCACAGACTGGTTACCGGAGCTATTGTAGTGTGTTGTGTACGATTGAAATGTTGTTTTATCTTTGTTAGAACCCATCATTTTACTGGATTCAGTCAATGTCCGCTATATGCTGTGCCCAAGGACACAGCCGCCCAAGTCTAGCGAGAATGATCAACTATTAAGTGGGCTTTTCACAACAAATATTAAATTCATATTATTATTAAGTGTGTATTTTGCAAATTTCGGCCAAAATAAATAAATTGTATAAAAGTCAGCAAAAAATGAGATAATTGTTTTTTAATTATTGATTGAAAATGGATTAGAACCATTTTTAACACTTCTAAAAAATATTTCGTCTGCATTGCAAGCTAGAAATGACCTCCCATACCTGCAAACAACATCTTTCCTAACAGTTTGTGGAGTTAGAGTTGTTCCTTTGATAAACTGGTAAGCCAGGCCATTGTTGAACACACAATATAGAAGTGGGGCGCACTTATGGTGGTGAAGCAACTCAAAGCTTTCAACCTGTGGAGAACAATTAGTCGGGTGGGTTAGTGCGTTGCCTTTTTAACCGAAGAGTGGCTAGATCGAATTAAAACCGGTCGCGAGCCAGTAGGTTGTGTCCTTGAGCAAACACTTAGCAGACATTGCCTCGAGCAAGTAATAGAAGGAACATCTTAATCATATACAACACATTGCAATAGGTTTCTCAACTTTCATCCGCGCAAGTTAACAGATAGTAATCGTGGATAAATCATGTGATTGTCTACAGTAGCAATTGTTGGGCTTAATATAATCAGCAAGTTAGAACTTAAAACATAGTTGTGCTGCTCGACACTGGGACCTGTTGCCTTGTGTCTACTTTGTTTATAGGTTCTACTTATTCCGGTCCTAGTGCTTTTTATTATTGGTAAGTTTAAAAAGGAAGTATTTCATTATAATGATCTTTGTAACCCCGTGTGTGAAATAACAGATCACCTCTTGTCAGCTGTAACCATTGTCGTGTGATGTTTCACGATCAATTTCATTAAATTCACTTGGTGAAGTAAAAACTCGGACAATTAATTTCAACCAAAACACAAATAACCCAATACACAAATCCTTGCCCCAGTCCCCAACCCAACCGACCTCTGCTTTTCGATCCAAAAATATTTCCGTCTTGTTTCCATTGACCCTTACGAGGACGGTGTCACTTTTACGACCGTTTTCGTGGAAACCGAACATTTTGTTCGTGATGCCGTTATCAAACACCTGGGTCAGAGTTGCATTATTCAACAGTGGATGTGATTTAGTTTTTATTACAATACAATTCTTTTTCAATAAAACGTTACAAAAAAGAACCTTTTGTCAAATTTATTCAGCATAAAGTCAGACAATTATTGGTCAATATTTGGTCATTTAAGATAAAACTTAAAAAAACTAAGTTACTTTTCCTTCTGGGTAACGGTTGAATTATTTATCAGTGGTGTCCATGAGCACCAGTTTGTTTGCAAACGCAAAATGGGGAAGGGCAGTGGGGGTGTGGCTTTACTTAATTTCAACTAGTTTTAAATTTAAAAAAAAAAGATTTTTGCAGTTTGACAAATGATGCAAAAAATCATAAATGTTTTTTTTTACAGCTTGTTGGGTATTAAAAATTTAAAATATGTCAAACACCTAAAATAGGGGTTCTTAACCGATGGACCATGACATCAAAAGGTGTCGTTTACAGATATGGAAGTGGGTCATGGGAGCATTTGGCAGTGGGCCACATAGACAGAGTCTCTGTAACAGAGCTATTTGGGTTAATTAGAAAGTTGGTAAAATTTTTAATTTCATTATTTAGATAATTAAACAGTACACTTGTATGTCTCTGGTTTTGATTGAAGCTAAAATGAAAGAAGCTGATATGGCGTTTCCGCCACTTTATAACATGAACAACATTCTGTTAGAGGGCATCAACAGGAATATTAAGTATCTAAAAAATCAAACTACGAAGGAATTTCGTACTGGCATTTAGCATGTATAACATCCTTTGTCTTGTGATTTCGAGTATCTACATTGTATATTTTATAGGCTAGAACTTCGTAATTTTTAAAGCGAGCCACGGAATATTATCAAAACAAAAGTGGGCCCTGATTATAAAAAGGTTAAGAATCCCTGACATAAAGAAATGTAACTGAATTTTATGAAAACATTTAAATGTCATTTAAATCTCTTATAAAAAAAGCTATTGAAAAAGTCAATAAGTCAAAAAGTTAAATGGAAAGCACCAGTGTATTTTATACCATGTCACCTTAGGTTTTTGTACCAGCCGTGCCACCCCAATCAACCTCCACGGTCAAACACAAAAACCATGTAACTTTTCCTAACCACACCATATATGTCCGACGGGTTAGTATTATAGTTTATTACATCACTTTCCAGCCTAAAGGTTGTAGATACCAAACTGGTCGCTAGCTAGTCGGTTGTGTCTTTAGGCAAGGCATTCAACAGACATTGCTTGAACCCATCGGATTAATAGTTTATATCTAATTAAAGAAACATGTGCATCATACACAACACACTGCAATAGCTCCGGTAACAAGACAGTGGGCGCGAGGTGATCTTACAATTGCCCGTGTGTTAACCCCTTTGGTTTTTCCAGTCACATGGATAAACATAAATATATTATCCTAAAAGTCAAACAATATACCGGTACTGAACAGTTTATATATTTTTACCAAACTATATTCCTTTGATATTTTAGATGCTTACTTTATGATTTATAGATTCTTCCTTCCAAGCCGGACGAACAAGCTTCAAAATCCCCCGCGCTCCTTCCAACGCATGCTCTATATCAATACTGATATCAACTTTAAGTACTTGGTTCTCCATTACTGGGGCTATTAGTATGTAAAGCTGAAATGACATCAATTTATAAAGCGTTAGCATGTAATAGTTCAATAATTAAAAATATGAACGAATTTAAGAAATGTTTCAACACAGATTTTGCACAAGAAACAACAATAAGAAACAAGCATTTCACAGTAAGAAATAGATAAATATATACAAATATATGTTATTAGACATATTTTGCATTACATATACATTTATTATGTATTACATATATATATTATATTACATATGCATTTATTATGTATTACATATAAAGTCTATTACATATACATAAATTATGTATTACATATGTTGTTTTTAGTCAAAACCAAAATTTCTCTATGATGCGATTTTTTTTTACTTCATCTTTGTCTGATACCAATCGCACTACTACATGATAAATATTAAAATGGAATAAATGTTAAGTGTTAATTGAACTAATGCAGAATCAATGATTGTGGTTTAAACACCCTGCAGAGTACAATATTCATGTTTTCCCATACGATTACATTAGACGTTTAAACACAGGAAATCTTGTGGAAGCTATTGTTCAATATGTAAACACGAATAATTAATTTAATTTCACGGAATTAATGCAACAGCCTGCTTTGCCAATAACAAAATCGTGACAGACATATCCTGTATACGGCCAGCATTATTATCACCTTAGGACCAAGAACATGATGCTTCATTATTAGCACAAAATACAAAGTTTAACATTTATCCTGAAAAGTTGGTTTTAATAAAGTATCTTGCTACTCTCTTAATGTTTTCTGCTTTAATATTCAGTAATTGCTGTATTTGTTTTGACAAATATTTAACAATTTTTGCGATCTGTTTTTCCAATTATTAATAGTCGACGTTGCAGCGAGATAAACAAAATAAAATTGATTGGTAAAATTGTAAAGAATGCTTCCAAGAATTATAGACAACGATGGTTTAATAACCCAACTGTAACTCCCTTGAATAAGAGTGGGAAATAATGAATATGATATCCATGAAGTGATATCAATTGTTATAATATAAGCATTAATTAGCTTCTTCATGTGATGTGGGAAGATTTATTGAGTTTGCTTCTGAGCTTTTTTAAACCGTTCCTCCAATCGTTTGGAATACGCGTCCAGTTTATACGCAGCCTTCTCCAATTCCATAACATTTTGTTCGATAGATTCAATCTGTTCCAGGTACGGCTGGAGGTCAGAAAACTTCTGGTTCAGAAGATGTAACGAGTCACCGACCATACGCGCTGAGTCATGCATCTCATTGTACCGAGAAATAGTTGCTTTGTTCATGTTTTCCAGGAGCAAGTAATCCTGAACGGTGTTCTCCACTTCACCATTCAAATAAACGGAAACTTTTTGAAACATTTCGGAGCATAAATGTTTTAAATTTTCATTTTCAACTGATATTGTATCTTGGGCACTATTGTCAGCTTGTTGTTGAAGTTCGTGATTTTGCTCATCTTGGTCAACATTCACTTGAGATGCAGCATGACTTGTGTCAGGCATATTCTCAGTGGCTTCAATTGCGGTATTCATTTTTAAAAACAATGCAGACAGGTTAAACTAGCTATAGGAACTCTTTGAAAAATTGCATTGTTTTTAATCAGCATGGTACAAAATATGGCAACTTGTATAATGCGTTGATGTTAATATAAAAGTTTGTGGGTTCGCTAGTGGATTAATGGCTTGGGTGTAATGGTAGAAATAGCTAACTAAAAGAAACGTTTGAATTATAGCCTACACAACACACTGCAATAGCTTCGGTAAAAGGACGGAGGGCACGAGGTGATAATGTTACTTTGATTTTTTAAATGGAAGGTAAAAGGGGGAAACTAAAAGAGGGAAAGAGGAAATGCAGGGAAACTGCACACTTAAATAAAGATGAGGGCATTAGAGTTAGTTTTAAAGCTGGTATTGGTGTTAGGGTTAGTTCAGGGTTAGGAATAATTTTTATAATTTAGTGAGCAGTTTCCCTCTTACCCTCCGTTTAGTGTTGCCCAGGATAAAACATGATTATGCACAGTTTTTTGTTACTCATAAAGATTGAATGGGCCCATTAAAAACTTCTAATTTAGTGAGTGGAACATGTACACATCACACAAACAAAGGGGGGAAGTAAACCAAGGGTAATTATACGATGTTTATACTGCCAGCTCGTAATCGTGTGTAAATTACCCAAGTGTGCAAAGACGAAGGGAAAAAAAACTCGAGTGTGCAGCTGCCGTAGTTTCCATACTGGGGTGAGGTGGGGCAACACTAAAAAGAGTGAAAGCAGGAAGGAGGGAAACTGCTTACTTAACTATAGAAACTAATTCTAACCCTGCCCCAAACACAAACCTTAACCCCAGAGCTAACCTTAACTCCAACCCTATGTTTAAAACTAACTCTACTGTCCTAATCTTTATTTTAGTGTGCAGTTTTTCTCCTTCCCGCCTTCCCTCCTTTTCTCTTTCACTCCTTTTAGTTTTTCACAGGATATAACAGTTTAGGGCAGGGTTAGAATTAGTTTCCATAGTTTAAGTGAGCAGTTTTCCCTTTTCTTCCCGTTAGTATCGTCCTACACATACGTCACGTATGCGTGGATAGTGTACGTGCATATTTCAACCACGTGTCCTTCCGGTTGGCGCTCGTCTTGAAAATCACTATCAATCAATCAAAGATATTTAAATACCACCTCCAACTAAACTGTTTTGGCTGGTATTTCTCGCAAACGCAAACGACAAACTGTAATGTAAAGTAAACAAATATAACTCGTCTCACCAAAATAAATCGTTGCGCTTGCACGTTGTGTAGCGGAAATAATATGCAAGATAGGCGTCTATCACTAGCAATTTGCTGTATTTGTACAAAGTACATTTATCTGTAATGCAAACACAATAAGCAACCCTGTCAACAGGCTTTTTATACAGTCGTCATTTAAAATACATACATTAATGGGGATTTCCCTGATTAGAAACAAGATAAATTCTATTCTATTAAGGGGAGACATACAGTTGGGTGGTTAACCCGCAGTTTTCAGTTTTTAAATACAGTAGCTAGATAATGTGCTCGCTCTGGTTGATAAGTCCAGAAAGTACTAAAATAAGTATTCCAATGCAAATATACACAGCTTTTTACGATTGTGGATCGTCCGTAGTGGCGGTTGGGTTATAGCTTCCTGGCGTCTTGGCGAACCGCGCTGTGAGCAAGCTTAATGGCTTTTAAACGCATTGGACGCTATATAACACAGAAACCCTGCTTCTGACTAATTCTCATTAGTTTCAGAACCTAAGTCACACTTTAACGTAAGGTTTATTCTTTATCTTAAAAAAGTACGTTATTCAGCCATAATTTATATCTTATTTACTACTATCGGTTATATAGAAAACTCTTACGTGGCTAGAAAGGTGCTCTGGGACAATCCCGAAGCCTCCAGACAGAACGGTTTAATTGTTGTTTGAAAATTACTTTTTACTACTTAAAGGCAGAGAATATCTTGTTAAAAAACGATAATTCATACGCAGGAAACAACCAATAAAACAATTGTACACATATAAGCTGACGGTCTTTTCCGGCGTGAAAAGGTCGTTATTATAATAGACATAAAAATATTAACAACGGGATGCAACATATACATGAAAATCGCAAGGAAATCCTACTTATACGAAAGCAAAGTTTAGTTCGAGTATATCGTAGTAGCTAGTGAAATAAATCATAAGACATGAGACATAAAGAAATGAATATAAATTTAAATATAGGGTGCGGGCAAATCTAAACAAGTTAGACAGATTACAATTATTTTTACAACAAATTCTAAAAATTAAACGATAAAAAGATCAGAAGAAAAGTGAGTGTACGGTCGTGTGTCCAAATGATTAACGCGACCAATACATATAACAAATTATATACAAAAAACGGTCTTTAGAGAGGTCGGCTGTAGGAGAAGGTGTGGTCCCTTTAGATGGCGTATAACCAATTAAGACCTCTCTTCGCGGCAGGATGTGACGAGTGGTGGTCACTTGGGCATTGGTTTTAAATAAGTGTTTTGCTGAGTAACAATGGTGGTGATTCCCCAATGTTTGTTTGGTTGAAAGCAGCATGTGCTAGGCTGCGCGCCGGCGTTCTCGTTTAGCTGTAAAGTTTTGTAATCGTAGAGCAGTGCTTTGTAAAATAAAGGTGTTGATAGTGCATCTGCTAGCTGTTTTGTTGGGAAAACGTTTTCCGATGGGCTAAAAATCTTTAGGTAATATTTTGGAGGGTTTAAGTTTAAGTTGCAGATCCAAACTTCACTTCGTGTCCCAGGATTTTGGGAGGTCAGTTTGCATTGGAGAAATATGGAGAATAGTTCGTTGAACGCATCCTTCGAGTGTTGACCAAATTGGAAAAAAACAAGGGAAAAGAAAGCCACACACCATTGGGGTTTACCAGACGTCCATTGGGGCATATTCGGATCCCATTTCGTTAACACCCAGATTGGGATGTTGAAGTTTTGTCTACCATACCGTCACATGCAAGCTGTGCGGCGAAAAGACTACTCTCTTAATCACAGAACGCCTTCTCTTTGTTATAAAAGCTGTTAAAATTAATTGATTTCTTTAATATTTTTGAGTTAACAGTCTTACTTATGGCGTTTCAGGATATTTTTATACTTGGCGTACCTATGTCTGGCACTAAATCTGGCCTGAAGTTCCCCAACTATCAAAACTCCGAAATGGCAGGCAGCTACTAGGTCCGTATTCCAGAACGCGTTTCTGATGTGCCTTGAAAATATGAAATATATCGACAACGTAGCAGCTTATGGTATATGGTAAGAGAAGTATAGGTGCAGTTATTATAGCCGATTGACAGGTCATAGAAAATTTTGATTAGACAGAGGAAATGATTGACAGGCCAGAGGAAACAGGCACAGCTATGCATGCATTCAAGGGTCACTTCAACAATTTTAACAAAGGTTAATACAATGCGCAAAAAGCTATTATACACAAGCCGCGAATTCACTACATTTCTTGGAAGTAAAAATATATTATATAACCTATCAAATTAACATTTACGTGGGTAAGTATATTGCTGCATATCTCCACACGGCTGTTAGTTATATATAAGGCGCTTTACGAGACCTCAAAGGTCCTTGTATGTCGTTTAAACTGTAAAACTAAACATTTTGATTGTTCTAAAAAAACTACATGTATCGTTTACCGGCGTAAAGTACATGCGAAGGGATAATAAAAAAACATTATACACTCATTATAAAGTAAAAACATTTACCATGCGAAAATCCAGACATGCATGGGCAACATACAAAAATCCAGGCATGGGCAACATATATCTAACCATACCCTGTAATTAAGTTATTGTACTATTCATGTAATAATCCGGCCCACCAAGAACTTTATCTTTCCACATCTGGCCCGCTGACTAGAGAACTTGCCCACCCCTGCAATAGTCTTTCCGCAGCAACAAAAATGCGATACACAATATAATTCTAAGAAATGTACATACGGGATGCAACAAAGCACTAAAAATATTGTCTCTCCGCAAGCTTGCATAGTTGTTTTATTAAACTTTAATTTTTGTTTCTGCAGCGCCGTGTGCCTAATCTTTTTAATCTTTATACGGTAGACTTCAGCTTTACGCGCTACTCTGTTTTGTCGTGTATTACACTAACTCAATGACGTAGTGAGAAAGTAGTGACGTGGCGTCGTCAAACACCTTCGTTAACTACAGAAGTCCAAAATTACTCCGAATCACCATAGAACGGCAGGTTCCGTTAACTACAGAACTATACACGTATACACTTGAAAATGTTTGCAATGCGAAGGACTAGCCACGTATTGCGTGCATCCCATATACCCAATCATACACTTCAACTGGTGATACATGCGATGTCCTATAAATAATAAAACTGGGGACAGAACATTTCTACATATCCAGCGTTTTATCAAAGAAGTCCGTGTTAATGTTCTTACCGACATGCAGAAATTACTTTTAAATTTTCCCAGTATAATTGCGAATATTAGTGGATAGTATATCGTTTAGTCTTAATTAAATTTGGATCGCTTAATATTGTTCTTTCGCCTAGGTTTGGCGGCCGCGTCCGCTATATTAATTGGTGACCAGTCTACTGAACCCCTTACAACTGAACCCCTTACAACTGAGCCCCTACAACTGAACCCCTTTACAACTGAACCCCTTTTAACCGAACGCTTTTAATTAAAAAGGGGGTTCAGTTGTAAAGAGGTTCAATTGAAATGGGTTCAGTTGTAAGGGGTTCAGTTGTAAGGGGTTCAGTTGTCATGGAACCTATTAATTAAATAATATCCTTTTCAATGACGTGTTTTAACGACTGTTCGGTTTGCCGTCTTTTCACGTTCCTGTGTCGTGATTATATTCGTTTGCCATTTTTAATATCTGGGACAAAAAATGAATAAACTAAACTAAACTACGTTTTCCGTGTATCTAAAATTCTAAACTAAAAGCTAAATAACGGAATACTAAATGCAGTTATGCCTTAACTGTTTATTTAAACTAATGTAGAATAATATAAACAATTCTACCTTGTTTGCTGTAGACACAAACAGAAATATAAACAAAACTAATGATGATTTCAGACCTTTTCACCCTTTACGACGAAAAGGAATACGAAGAAATAACCGCATACGACGCATAGCGGGTTACTGCATTGGAACACTTTGCCCCACGATGGCATAAGTGAGCCAATGTAGAAAATGAAAGGGGAGAACGAAGGATGTAAGTTCGCGTGGCCGATTGGTTTTCGCTACCGATAGACGCACCGAATTTTCTTCAAAATCCTGCAACAATCAGCCTAAAAGGCGACGCAATAATCCACCAAGCTAATCGGTCGGACAATACAACACATTTATTTCGAGAAGCCCCGTTTAGCTATTCACAAACCCGCTTAATAAAAAATACTGGACCGAAGCTTCATGGTGCATGCTCTTACAAACCATGACAATGGAATTCCCTGGATTGACACCCAGCAAAACACTCATTTAGACGGGCGCTGTATCCTCCGATTTAGTCCACCGGGTTACTTTGATGGTTTAGACTGAGCGTCGCCTTTCAGCCGAGGGGTTGCAGGTACGAAAATGGTCGCTAGCTAGTGGGTTCTGTCCTTAGGCAAGGCACTTAACGGATATTGCCTGAACCCAGTGGACTCTACTAAATTAAAGGAACATGTAAATCATACACAACACAGGCAATAGCTCTGGAAACCCGACGGTGGGCGCGAGGTGATCTGACGATTGCCCGTGTGTTAACCTCCTTTGTTTTCCCATTCACGAGTATAAACATGAATATCCTAACCTATTTTAACCGGACCAGCCATTAAGCAAAATAAACCGCTTAAATGAAGCGAGTGTACAAATTTAATCAAAATTTGACATCAACGTTATGTTACATGCTTAGGTTTGTGTTTGTATGCTAGCGGATGTGAAGTATTCGGTTGATATTACTTGCTATAAGTGTTTATCTCTAATCTTACTTCTGTTATAATGTGTTTGGTCAGATCTATTTTAAACCATATATGTATTGATATACCGTTAATGAGATATAATTACTCCTCTGACATTCCTACGCTCTCCATTCATTCAAATTGCAATATCCCATTGACAGTAATTTGTTTCGAAAATCTAACCCTTTTAAACAAGGTTTATAATCCTTAACTTTAAATACAGTATTAAGACACAAAAATCATCACATCACTTTTAATTTGAAAACCGAAAAAAACGACAAAACGACAGTATGTCTATAAACAAATCAATTAATTAGTGTGGATATAGCAAGTCGTGGCCGCCAAAGCTAATTTATAAAAAGGACTGTATAAATCAAAATTATTGCACTAATCAAGATTGATTACATTGGTACACAATCCCTTATTATGACGTTTGAGTTGACTAATTGTTATGACGTAGCCGCAAATCCCCGCCAATCAGTTAATCCCATTCGGAATTTTAAATCTGACTGGCGGGAATTTCGTAGCTGATACTACTGTTGCCATGTCAACAAAGTTATACGACCACAACGTCACCCAGACGAATCACAACGTCATAGGTTTAATCCAACACCGACTTAACTGGTTTTTACCGGTTTAAACGGGTTTAAGCGAAAATTGAATGGACAGCAACACATTGTAATTGCTATAACATGTAACAATGACGTAAGTTGCGACAATAGCAAAAACAAGTCAAATCGTGAATTAAAAGCAAAACTTGGTGCTAAGATTTAGTAAGTTGTTCCCTACATTAATTTACCAAATAGAAATAAGGTCTGCTCATAGTATTTCCCTTGGATATATAGATGAATAGCCAGCGTGTTTTCCGTCTACCAATCTTTTAGTTACTTGTTAAATATATATTCAACTAAATAATCAATGTACTGAACGTCAATACGCTATATATTAACCCCATACACAAAACATTAGACTTATACGTTGTACATTAGTCACGTATTTAAATATCTGTTCTTATTTTTTTTGAGAAAACGAATATATTAAAAATTATCATTTAAATAGAATTACAGTTGACTTAACAGAGTATGGCTAAATTATTTTATAAAATCGACTTTTTAGGATTTATTTGGAAATCTGCGGACGTTGATTTATACACCATATATTACCCAGTAGGCCTATTATACTGTACCAAACAAATATTTTATTATTTCAATAATTTAGCCTATACTAGTACCGGGTATATGATTTAATCCTATAAATTAAGAACTGACTCTTAAAATGCCTTATTCAAATAGAATCTGGTAACCTGCATGATGTATACCACAATGCACATGAATTGATTGGCCTTATGAGTATAGAGTAAAAATCGCTTATGTTCAACCTTGATTTGATTATCACCCTGACCGGTTTTATTGGGGGGATAATAAAAGAAGGGAAAGCGGGAACGCGGTTAAAAAATTAATTAATTTCAAGAAAAAAAAAATAAGAACAGGGTTAAAAATTAATTTTCATAGTTTTGGTGAGCTGTTTGCCTCCTTCCCTCCTTCCCACTTTCCCTCTCACTAGCGTTGCCCATTTTGTGGCGTATAAGAGTAAGCCTAGTATATCTGTTTGCAATTTATTGAAATTTTGTGTTGGTGGCCGCATTTATAAATGGTGTAAAACCAATTAAATTGATCTCCGTGCTCAGATGCATCTGACTAGCGGTATTGTCTTGGTCACTGTATTAAATGAGTGTTTTTAACAGTTATGGTAATTCCACAATGTTTGTACAGTTGGAAGCAGCATGTGCTAGGCTGTTTGTCGGTGTTTTTGTTATGCCCGAAGTTCTGTAATAATAGAGCAGAACTTCGTAAAATAAAGGTGTTGATTATGCATCTTCCAACAAAAAAATCGTTTAAAACTGAGCGTAACAGTATACCTAGTTTAATGCATTAATTCAAATAGTTTGTTTAAAACAAGAAGTGATATAAAACACACTGTAACATAGCTGACAATCAAACTGTGTTTACCGGGTAAAAACCAAACTATTGCTTATATTATAACCGATGGCGTTGTCTCTAACTGAAATAAACACAATTTTTAGCTCTGTCCGTAGTTTATTAAAAGTCTATTATATCATTTACACAGGGTTATTGTAATTAGTCAATATTTAGCACAATATGCGCATTATCCATTTATGGTATCTGATTAAAGTCCGGGCCACCTTTCAAGGACATATTATCCCAACATGATAATATGTGAGGTGTAAATAAAGATAGAAATCTACATGACTCAGAGACATAACCTGTCGAGCCAGACGTACCACCTTTTCACTGTAAAGTGTTGTTTTCATTGATTTTCAAGACACAATGAATAGTAGAGACGTAATAAAGGGATATAATGCATAATATGATACAATAATACATAATACGTTCATTATGAAAACACAATAACTTTTAAACGAAAACCTTCCCTGAAAGTAGCTATTTTATGATTAAATTGACCCACATTCCGAAAAGTAAGATAGCAAACCAATAATCACTATCACATTTAATCAATAGACACTTTAAAAAGTTATTGGTTTGCTATCTTACTTTTTGGAAATGTGGGTCAATTTCGTCATCAATTACCTACATTCAGGAAAATATTCTAATAAAATTGACCTACATTTCGAAAAGACCAGAAGAAAAAAGTACAAAGGCTTTTACACAATTCCATGATGCACAATACTTTCGGGTGTGCGAATGTTGCTCAATTTCATTATTATCTACCAGAGGATATTCTCTAGCCACAATTCATCTTTTCATGCGATTCAGTGTTTCAGAACAAGTATACTTGTAATGTGGGCCATATCAATCATTCGGGTGTTGAAACCCGCACAAACGGATGTATTACACCTTAACAACTCGATCAAGCGGTAAAACCATGAAATCGTGATAGTAATACGACCGCAGTGTTATGACTACAAGACCAAAGTGTCAACCATCACCGGTACCTACCACCATTGTACCGTCTACTGTGGGTTGTGTCACCGGATGAATATTGGGCGAGAAGTTATTTTCGTTTTCTTATATTGGTGGTTTGACAACCTAAGTTTTCCACTGTGAGCTTGGGGGAAGTGCTATAAACGAATATTTTTTTGCCCGAGCTGAGTTTTGAACCTATGACGGGCTCGTCCTAAGACTGTTTTTTTATGTAGAAATTGATATTATGAATTGGTGGCGTTTAACATATATGAAAGACAACATAGAACATCACCACCATGTATAATTAGGCCGCAAATTGTTAAAAAAGAAATTACCCATCCTTTATTATCATTGATACACTTGATAGATGTTTTACAGGGGCAGTCGCGATAACAGAAAATTGGTGTTTAATTTAAATGAGTGGTTTTTATATTTTTTTATTCAAGTTTAATTTAATTTTAAGTGTAGGCGGTATTTATTTTTTGTCTGTTTGTCCTTTTTCTGGTTATATTTTCTTGTCAGATCAACGACTTCTTTGGGTAACATTGTTAACTTTTAACATTTGTTTTCCAAAGTCGTCATTTACGACATTTGGTTGGGTTTTACACGTTTACATTCTACAGATCGATTGGTAGAGATTCGTATTTATTTAATTTTTATGGTGGTTTTATTGTTTATTTCTTTATTCTGGAAAGAATGATGATGGTATAGGCGATAATATTCCTAGTTTTTAACATTACTGATGTTTAATTGAAATTGATCCGACCGTTACAACATTTGTTGTCCTGTGTATATCTTAACACACCTCGTTTTCACATATTTCAAAGTTGTAATTTCCCGAAAAACATAATTATCGGCCCTAAAACAAATTACAGTAGATAATTTATTGCCAAAATACTGGGCTACTTAACGAATTACGTTACAGCGAAAACGCCCAAAACAAAATTCCTAATCACTTTGCGCCACTAAATTATGAAAGTTTACAATTAATCTGTTTTAACAACAAATAATTGAAACGCAAAACAATATTGCCCAATTTACACTCAATAGACTCCACATTTATTCTAGAATATGGGCGTCTTCTTTTATTACGTTCTTCTGGGAATTATTTATGTGTTGCAGGCACATGTGGTATGGTGTGATTTTAATTAAAAATATTTTATCGGATTTTCTATTGTTTTCTTGCAGGGATTCCAATTTGGAAGGTAATCTCGGGTCAAGTTTGGAATGCAATTATTATTTTTTCGTTCAAGAAAAAAATTAAATCTTTCGATACCTCTCTCAAGCTCGGGTTAGCTGAGCGAACGTTAAGCGAGGTTTCTGCATACCAATCAAGAGTTTTGCTTAATCCCGGATCAGCTAAACCGGAATCCTCAACGAGATGTGGACGCCAAACCTGACATATTTTAAAAATTTTTAAATTAAATTTTTTTTTAAATGAAAAAAGTGTATTTAAATCAAAATTATTACAATTAAGCTTCAAAGAAAAGTCTTTGGTAAAGCAGCTTTGTTCGAAGAACACTTTGTAAGCAAGAAATTTTGTATATTGTATTTGCATTGTGTATTTATTGGGATAAGTCAATACCAAAATATACCTGTAAATTAGAACCCCACACTACAGGGTTGTACATGTTTTAAACCAGGCGGGTTTAAGGTCCGATCAATACCCTGATCACATTGATTCTGATCAATTCACGTACTAGACCTCGATTTAATGGAGTTAAATAAGTTAATCAAAACTTGAAGTTACACCAACTGCCGAACATTGCAATATAACCCGACATTGTGTGTACAATGTGACTTGTATATTACTGTCCCATCCACATGCAAACAAATCAGTTCCTTTATTTAACTATTATCAACTTATTATCCTTGTTTACAATATTACAGGGTCAAATTAACTAAAAAGTTACACAGCAGGAAATTAAACACGCCAAGTCAGACAACTAAAGAATTATTGTATTTACAAGCAGTCAATCAGATGTCTTGCAATGTTTATTATTACGTTGCATGAAGTAATATTTAGCAGATAAATCGATTGATTCAAACTGATTATGAAAAAGCTATTAATACATTCAGGATATTATTTTTATAACTCCGTAACCCACTTGAACTTACATCGAAATAGTATAAACAATGACGTAATATGTTGTCCGGCGTAATCTGAAAGTCGAATAAAAAAGGCGACAATTTCAGATTGAAGTTAATTCATTGTTCGGAAACTTTTTTACCGTTTTCCCTCAGGTTAAAAGGCGAATTAATTCGATTCAAGTCTATATTTCAAGATTGACTGACACATTGACTAGCATTTAAAATTAACATAGCTACGAAAATGGAAAAGTTGATTTTCGTTGTTTTTCTGCTTCTCTGTGTGTGTTTGAACGATTTTGTTCAAAGCCAGTTTGTATTGACTGACGATACTTACCCAGAACCCAGAGATCGTAGGTTCAGACCTCGCCGACAGCAGATAAAAGCGAGGATAATTCAAGGGGCGGTGTTTGTGAAAGTCGGAGGTATGTTGATGTTATCAGATTTTGTTGGATTAGGATAGGATATTCATTTTTATTCTCGTGGATGGAAAAACCAAAAGGGACAGATAGTCGACAGATCACCTCGCGCCCGGCGTCGGGTTACCGGAGCTCTTGCAGTGTTTTGTGTATTGATTAAGATGTTTCTGTTTTTTTGCTTAACCCACCAACCCATTAGGTCTAAAGGACGCCCATAAAGTGTCTTAACTAAAGACACGTTTGTCTAGTCAGTTAGCGGTTCTTCCTGTAAGTCTTAGGGTAAATTTCGACTCTCACATTGTCTTGACAAATCGGCCGATCAATACCTATACTTATGCATTGAGCAAAATAAAAAGGGGAGAGTGATTAACAGCTCTGCGTATTAACTGCTATTATATTATGATATAAACTGCTTCGAATAGCCAGTCAACGAATATTGTTTATTTGGGGTTGAATGTACGGTTTAATTGGTAATATTTTTACCAAGTATTTCCCACATAAGTTATTCGATTATACGCGTTAATAAATTACCTTAATACAAATATTATGTAAAAATATATAAAGATAAACAATATAATGGGTTGTTGGTGAATCCTAAACGAAATATACTTGTTTTTGTAAAACATTTGAAATTATGAAATAAAATGCACCTTTTAAACATCTAAAAAAATGTTCAAATATTTCAAATTAAAAAAATATATTTGGTTTCGCTTTGTTTTCCTGCTAATTATAATCCTAATTATGACATCATTATCCTAATTATGACATCATAATTTTTATTATTCCACAGCTGAATTTTTTGAAACGTTACCGGACAACTCGACAGTGTGTCGTCATAGAGGGAATACTTACGCACATGGGGATCGATTGATCGACAATAGAAGTTGCAGATTATGTCGATGTTTCGCTCCAACGTTTATCATTTGCGCGAAGATGTAAGTATAACAACGTACAGGGGTGCAGACTTTTTACTTTTTTTATCGTGCCTAACATGATTTCCATGATGGCCATGCACCTAATGCCATTTCTGTATAGAATTAGTACATTTTGGCCACAAACCGCCGTATAAGCTGTCAGTACACTAGTCGGTTACCGTGACGAAATAACAAAAAAAATATTTTCTAGGAAGTTGGAAAAAAGTTGAGTACAAGGATAGAATAGTTATGTTATTCCCGTGAATGGGCAAACTAAGGAGTTTAACAGACGGGTAATCGTCAGATCGCCATTGAGTCATATTACAGTGGAAAAACAACGTTTGATTTATAAATGTTGGATTTCGGGTTACCGGAATTATTGCAGTCTGTTGTGTATGATTCACTCGTTTCTTTAGTTTAGTAACCCATTAATCCGCTGCATTAAGGCAATATATGTTATGTGCCTTGCCCAAGGACACAACCTACTAGCTAGCGACCAGTTTCGAATCTGCAACCCTTCGGTTGAAAGGCGACACACTAACCCCTTAAGCTACATGGTGGGACTTATACGAATAAAATATACTTTTAACGAAGATATGCTAAGAACCCACGACCAAACATGTTGTTGCATGTTTCCCTTGTAAATATGAATAAGACATGATATTAATGTTTATCCCTGTGGGTGAAAAAAACGCAAAGAGCCCACATTAAAGGTAGTGCAATATTTAATTGTTACAACGTAACACCTGTCCGAGGTGTTCGCGAAGTTATTTTACTGTGTGATAGTAAAAATTCTGCCCTGTAAATAATATAAACCTTTTTTTAATATATGTTTATCGTTTAATCGCCATCGGTTTATGGTGATAAGTTAAAAACAACTCCTTTCTTATATTATCACAAAATAGACCCAACATATTGTTTTCATGTGTAAACCCACGTTCTCCTATGTTAGGGGGTTCCCAGCCACTTACATCTACCTCTAATTGAACGCCACCTCTATAATATAACGCTACAATCAATATGCTAATTAGTAATCAAAGGTTTCCCACATCACGAAAATTTATATTTGTTTTTTTTTTCATTTTGTTGATTAAATTTATTTTTCCAAAATTCTAAGCCACTCTCTAATTGAACGCAACCTTTAATAGAACGCCACTGTATGAAAAGGGTTAAAAAATAGAGCGCCGTGGCGTTCAAATAGATGTTTTACGCTATATATTTATATAACAAGTTATGCTTTGCAGACACATGGCGCCTTTGAATATTCCTGATAGCTGCGTTGCGTCGGACCCAGCTCGGACGAGTAGCCGAATTCCTCGATTTGGTGTTTGCACTGTTCCTATCGTTGAAAGATCCTCACCGAATCGACCGTGTCGGGATTGGGAGTTCCAGCGATCATTGGCGGGGAAACGATGGTCGCTCTCCCGCGAAAATCCGGAGGAATTTGCGGTGTCGGTTCAGCCGAAAAAAAGCAACGTAAAAAGAGGGACGAGGAAAAATATGCGAGCTGAACTTAATAGGTGGCTACGGATGGTGAAAAACGTGCGGATTTGATCAAATATTTCAAATAATTTCGCGGGTTACCCTCTTCAACGAACTTTATTTTGATATTCACAATAATTTATGTTTTTTGGTATTTTCAAATGTTTACCAAAACAAATTAAAAATTTCGGACAAAATCATGTTAAAATGAACAGAAGAGATAAACAAAATATTTACCTGCCATAAATATTTCGTTGTTACTTCTTTTCCGCCATTTTTATTTAGAAACTTCGTTCCGCCAATTTCTTTCTCGTCTTTCCGTTGAAATCTTGGTTCCGCAATATCTCCGACATTTTGTATAGAACATCGCCACTTATTTTTATAATAAAACGATAAAAATGATGATTTGTTTGTTGTTTTTGGTGTTTTCTTAATTGGTAAATGGTGGAATTTCATTTTAGGGCTTTTCTTTTTCCACTTAAATCACACAGCCGGCTCCCCTTCAGTACTGGGTAGCGCTTGTACACTTTTATTTAAAGCTTAAATAATACAAAAATTAATTAATTTTTATTTAAATTGTTCTGTTGTAATTTCGTTTAATTATTGTAAGGTTTAACGGCCTCGTCATTTTGTTCTCCTTTGTAATGTGTCTATTCGTATCATTATTCCACTGGTTTTAAGCAATTATCTGTGTCTTGCAAAAGTAAACAACCGCCTAGTTAGTGACCTGTTTTGAACATGCAACCCTTCGGTCTAAAATCTGACACAGTAACCCACCAAGCGTAACCTTAAATCACTCCGTGGTTAAAATAGATGTATAAAACAGTTCGTAATGTCTTGTAGCCAACCGATACACAAGTCTTTACAAAAACGGTCTTAAAAACGGGGGTTCGGGTTTGAATTCCAACTATAGATAAAAACAAAGAACTCACAGTCTGAAATAGCCTGAAAGCTGACACAGTAACCCACCAAACTAATATGTCGGACCTAACGCTGATATACCACTCATGTGCAGTAGGATTGCTGAAGTTTTCCAATAAAGAGCAGAATTGTAATTGATGAACTAAGTTGTTCCTTCTAATGGTTTAGTTGACGTATTACAATTACACTGAACTACATGGGCGGCCGGATGTGACGAGTGGGTCTCTTAGTCATTGCTTTTAAACGAGTATTTTGCTGAGTAAAACTTTGGTGATTCCCCAAAGTTTCTTTGGTTGGAAGCAGTATGTGCTAGGCTGGTGTTCTCGTTTATAGCTGTAAAGTTTTGTAATAGTGGAGCAGTATTTTGTGAAATAAAGGTGTTGAATGTCATCTGCTAGCTTTTTTTTTCGAGAAAAAGTTTCCGATGTACGGAGGGGTATGAGTTCAAAATGTTCATTGAGTTTGGGTTGTAGATCCGCAAGCTTTAAAAAATCTAAGGCCTATTGTGGCAGAATTTCGAGTGAAAGCCCATTTTGTTTGGTTAGTTAAGTGACCAAGAGAGTAAACCATCTCAATCATACACAACACACTGCAATAACTTCGGTAACCCGACGGTAGGCGCGAGATGATATGATGATTGCCCGTGTTGTAATGTCCCTTTATGGGTTATTGAATCGAAACTGGTCGGTATTTGACAGGTTGTGTCCTTGGGCAAGGCACTTAACGGACATTGCCCGAACCCAGCATATTAATGGGTTCTACCAAATTGAAGGAACGTGTTAATTATACACAACACATTGCAATAGCTCTGGTAACCCGACGGTGGGCGCGAGGTAATCTGACGATTGCCCGTGTATTAACCCACTTGTTTTCCAATTCACGGGGATAAACATGAATTTACAAAATGGCCGCGAAGTCAACATATAAATCTTCTTGTGTTTCTTATAATAACAAGAATTAAAATTCCACACTTACAATACAACAATACCCTATTAAAGAGTGATTATGACGCGTTAAAGGACCGCTGATTTTCGCTATCCGAAATATTGCGCCGTTGGTGGTCAAATAATACAAACGCTATCTGTCCGTTGTTCACAAAATTAACTATGACATCACAGTGCGTTCCCTGCGGTAATAATTGTGTTTGTTGTCAGTGGCAACAATACGTCGATCCAAAGCACATTGTTACGTTTCTCGTCATAATAGACCTTTGTTTTAAAACAATTAACTATAGCTGTGACGTGTTGGGCTTTGCGACCAATCAAAGCAGTTTATTAAATAATGACGAATTATTGAATATACGGTTATATATACCGAGAAAAATCTAGAAAGAACCCACTGTATTTATTGCATGTAAACTGAAGCAACCAATTGTAAATTCTAGTGAATCAACAATGCTAACCTCTTTATTAATCTCTTGATCAATTTGTTATGTTTTGTTTATAGTTGACACGTTTTCGACTTTTATTTTGTTAATGTAATTGAAGCGCAAGAGGGCGTAAAAGGGGCGTTAAATAAAATATCGCATCCACAGTGGGTTTAACTGTACGGTTGTGTTGCCGAATGGTTGGGGATTTAAAACTAAGCACGGTAAAAAACAGTCGCTTTAGAAAAGTTATTACAGTGTGTTGTGTACATACTTAAGGCGTTACTACTTTATTAGTTTAACCAATTATCCATTAAAGCGTGCTGTACATTTCTAGGGGGCGGGTTAGAAGCGCATAAATCCTATATTGTTCAAACGCGAATGATCCACTAATTAAGTGGGCTATGCAAAGTGGAATCCGTCAATAGTATAAAATATTCATTTTTACCCCCGTGAATGGAAAAACCAAGGGGGTTACCACACGGGCAATCGTCAGATCACCTCGCGCCCATCGTCGGGTTACCAGAGCTATTGCAGTGTGTTGTATGTGATAGACACGTTCCTTCGTGATTTGGTAGTAACCCATTAATTCGCTGGGTTCGGGCCATGTCCGTAAAGTGCCTTGCCCAAGGACAAAAACAGACTAGCTAGCGACCAGTTTCGACCTTTAACCCTTCGGCTAAAAGGCGAATAGACTTATCTGTCGGACGAATAGCTAGTCGGTTGTGTCTTTGAACAAGACACTTTGGTGGTTTATGGTTAACTCGACCGATTTAAACACTGAATATTCACAAAAACGATCTAGTGAAGATCCATGGTGGGTTCAAAATCTAGTCCGATAAAAAATATAAAAAATGGTTGCCTTTATTTGTTAAGTCATGTGGTCGAATGATTAAAGAGGCCAAATAATGTACCTATTTTCTTAAAGCTCTGGTAACTCGACTGTGGCACGAAGTTATCTCAAAAGCTTCGCTTATATTTCCCCCTGACGTTGAACAAAATATTAAAACTATCCCCGATTGATTTAGGTATCAAACGCGCAATTTTAAATTATTTGCTCAATAGCGCCAAATAACGGATACATATAAAACACACTGCAATAGATCCGATAACCCGACGGTGGGCGCGAGGTGAACTGACGGTTACTCGTGTGATAATGGGCCTGTATCCTAGCCCATTTACGGGGATAACACATGAGTATCCTTTACTATCCAACCTGTTTGCAGTCAGGATATGACATGTGATGAACAGTCGTCAGCCCATTTAAGTATAGGTATATTATATTCATGTTTATCCTCGTGAATGGGAAAACCAAGGGGGTTAACACACGGGCAATCATCAGATCACCCCGCGCCCACCGTCGGGTTACCGAAACTATTGCAGTGTGTCGTGTATGATTCACACGGTTCTTTAATTTAGTAGAACACATTAATCCACTGGGTTCAGGCAATGTCCGGTAAATGTCTCGCCCAAGGACACACCAGACTAGCTAGAGACCAGTTTCGCACCTGCAACCCTTCGGCAGAAAGGCGGCTCACTAAACCACCAGACTAATCTGTCGGACAAAGTGATTGTTGTTTCACGCCACAATAAGGCTATCCAACAGATTATGTTACACCTGGAGTCGTCGTATGTAAGCCATATGCCGTGGAAGTAAAGGCCAACTGCACATAAAAAATATAATGAAAAACGACAGGACTCAAGAACAGACTCCCAAACTACGTTGGTAACGCGTGTGGCGTAAAATTTGGCCTGAAACGTTGTCTGAAAGGTCGTATAAATAATTCATCCACATATTCGCACCAGCCTGTCTAGCCACTTACTAATTCAAAGATTCTGCTGAAAAGCGCCGTGAACAACGGGTCTATTAAATTCTGAAGGCCCCGGAAGCAGTAAAATAGTAATTTTATGATTCAATTATTTCTATTTTATGTGGAATGTTTCAGACAGATGACGCCACAGCTAAAATTGTACAGTATTACAGTAAGATACTATTCGTTATAGTATATAGTCCAGCGTTTCTCAAACTATGGGTCGCGACCCACCGGTGGGTCGCGAAAGGAATCTTGGTGGGTCGTGAAAAGTTATAGAAAGCTCTGATTAACTATACTGGCTATTTCCTATACAAAAATCAAGGGGAAATTATTATAATTGTGACATCACACAATCTTGAATCGTGGCGTGATCCCAGAGGTGCGTTCCTTTGCAACGATAGCGTAACCTAGAAACCAACAACAACTATATATAAATTTAAGTGGGTCGCCATAAATTGTGGTAATTAATAGTGGGTCCCAACTCTAAAAAGTTTAAGAACCACTGGTATATACGATCGTGTGGCCGATTGATTAACGCCACCGATACAAACATACACCCACTTACAAACAAACAAAACGGTGTTTGCAATGAGCCCATTCCGGGTTCGAAACTAAAGCCAAACAAAAAAAGATACAATTCCTTATTTATAAGTTATTTAAGAGCGATGTGGCTGAATGGTTAACGCGACCGATACATATGCCAATACCATACAAGTATGGTATTAGGGAGGAGCCCATCATGGGTTTGAAACTTAGGCCGCCAATATAAAACATTTGAGCGTTCAAAATATATGAATGTAATTGTTGGTGCATTAATTTATGACTTATTTTTTCGGCTACCGCAAACGGTCTTACCGGTTAAGCTAACTGGCTGAACAAATATACACAGTAGTAGGATATTATTTCATTTAGAATTATATATAAAAATGTGCCAGTACCACCTATACCTATCTCTCGTAAAATCCATAGATATAATTAGCCGATGTTTGTTGGCGTTGTAGATTGTTTTATAAAAATCTGATAAAAAGTGACTTTATTTTGTGAAGCGGGTTTAACACAACTCAATCCGTGATCACATGGTCGAATACCTTGTTATGACGTTTGCATTGATACGTCATAGATCAAAGAAAAAAGGCTGTCAATCATCAACCTTATCTCATTCTCATGGGAGTGAGCGTCTTAATTCCATTGGATTTCCGGCTTTCAAGCGACAAGTATTTGGTCTTATCTGATTTAAGGAACCAAATTTCGGAGAAGCGCTTTGAGTCTTTGGGAAAGTTTCCATTTCATTTGAACAAATTATTCATGGATTAAGTATCGCATTAATACGATAATATGTGATGTGTACTAGCGCATGCTGGGGTGTATTGTATATCGAGAACTATATGTTGTATATAGGCTTAAACCATGGGGTGGGCAACTTCTCTAGTCGACGGGCCAGATATTGGAAAATGAAGTTCTTGGTGGGCCGGATAATTACATGAATATTATTCAATATCTTAATTACAGGGTATGGTTAGATACAGTCTGTGGCTCGGTCAAAATTCCTTCATGGGCTGGACCCGGCCAGCGGGCCGTATGTTGTCCATTCCTGGCTTTTATGTAAAATATATAGAACGAGGTCTGCTGGTATTTAACGCAAAATTACTTAACCAACTTACGAAGACAAATAATATTTTAATCTTAGAAGAAGTTTTGTTGTCGTACTACACCAGGAGTCGGCAACCCGCGGTTCTTTCATCCTTCTATAATGCAGCTCTTGTTAATTTTTGTTTTGCTACTGTAGCGAGCGGTTAAATAAGCTTAATACCCATGCATAAGTAAAACAACAGAAGAAAACGCGGATTAATCTCACAGTGCTATTTTTCCTTTTTTGCGAAAATTTTATTAGTTTTGCGACTCCCAGTTATATTTATTTAGTGGAATATTGGTTAAAATCGCTCTTGAAGTTTAAAAGGTTGCCTACCCATGTACTACACCCTTATATATTTCCGGTTTATTATTTAGATTTTTGAAAAGATGGGAACAGACCCAATTACATATATTTACAAGCAATCGAAACACCTGTTCCATTATGTAGAGATAGGCGTATTTGAATTACATGGTTCAATGAAATTAGCTTAAAGTTAAACAGACCATATATTATCAACCGGGCTTGACATATTGAGTTTGCTTTTATTTACTTGATGTGTTTTATTTCCTGAATGGGAAAAACTGTAAGAATGGAAAGAGGGAAGGAGGGAAACTGCTAACTTCACTTAAGACGACTTCAGCTTTACGAATAGTGTTTTGGCAGAGTTTACAATTACAATTATAGTTAATTCCGGCGTTAAAATTAGTGTTAGGGCAGTGTTAGAAGAATTGTTAGTTTTAGGTTTAAAAATAGTATTGGGGGCACAGTTAGAATTAGTTTCCATACTTTTAGCGAACAGTTTCGTTTGTGTTATCTTCCATTACACTAATGGTGTAAATATTTAGGTTAAAACGTCCAGACGCATGTAAAGTAAAGAACCGTCTTTAAAAATACACAATCTAATCTATGTAAATGAGTTTTAAAATCAATAAAGTTAAAATTATCTAGGATAATAAGATACTCCATCTATATACAGTATATACACATATATTAGAAATAGCATTGGACAAGAAAAAGGGTTATATGAAGGTCAAATAGAGTAGTTTGCTGTTTTATACTTCGGGGAGAATAGACAGCATATTCAAATATTTATGGCGGTAAAACAATACAATGGACCATTATTACACAAGATAAGACGTACAACCAACCAGCAGCAGACGACATTACAGGCAAAATGTTTACACTATCTACCCTATTTTAAACGACCGACTTATTTTCTGTGCCAAGCTACAAATAAACCGTAAAACGCCATTATGTTATTACCCATTTAAGGTGGCTTTACGTGTATTTATCCACTTACAATAATAGCCTCGAATGTAAATTTATAATACATTTAATCGCTTTCGCAATTGCTGGTTTAAAACTAGCACAGTTTAGCACGATATGAGCTATACTAGTTAGCTGTAACAACTTAGAATCAACGCATATATATAACTTATGGCTTGGTAAAAAAATAACTTTGTAAACAAAAGATTTTCCGGGGCAGTGTTTTTAATGTCAATTAAGTGTTTACCATGGCGATTATTTGTTTGAATACTTTAAAAGCATACAGATACAGTATATCTATATATAAGTGTTAGTATTACATAGTTTAAGGTAGGCGCGGGCGGGGAACACCCTGACAAGCCCTTTTTTTGTCATGTACAGCGATATCGTACGATTCTCTTCCGACCGGAAAAATTCCAACTCCAATCCACAACCATACTTACATAATAAATTAGCTTTGACAGGCAAAATACGGTCTAGACTCCAGACGTAAGATCGATAGTAAACTGTTTATAAAAATCATTTATTTCTAAAATTATAAAATACAATTAAATATTGTAAATAAAACGTCTAAATATAGCATTTATAACAAATAATTGACCTCTATTTAACCTAGAGTAACCCCGGGCAGATGTTACTATAATGGCCGCTTGGCATATAGTAACCTTAGCCCATTGTGGTAAGGTAGGCGGGACTTTAAAAGCATTAAATAATGATTTCGGTGGGTCGTAAATCTAGTATTTACCAAATATTTAGTGAAGCGTAGTTGTAAACGAGGTGTAGCGGACTGAAAAAGAAAACTGGTAACACTTATCCCAAGAACAGGCGTTTTTTTCCGTCGAGAATAATCAAGCAGACCACTCAAAGCGATTATAGCTTCGTAAAGGTTGATTAGTTTTGAAAGGAACGTGGTATTTACGTTCTTGGAGTGGTTAATACACTCTGTAGTAGGCCTCTCGTTCAGGTTTCCCTTATGTTTACACAGTGGAATACACGGGAATGGAAGGCGGTCAAACCAACAGGCCAGTATTAGCAAACACGCTGTACAATTTAGTTCCTAGATATAATGTAAACGAAAGGCTTAAAGTGATAACAAATTGTTTGTATGTCAATATTGTAACCATAAAACAGTTAGGCCTATACCGAAGTTAATTATTATTAGGGAAACGTTTGTTAAAAAAAAACAGGAAAAGACTTTATTATCTTACTATCGTTGCTTTAATCTGTATTGCTGTAGAATTTAAGTAGATTAGTTTTTAGAATTAAAGTTTCAATTTTACTTTTTTTAAAAACTCTTTTGATGTTGTAAATAGAAAAGGGCAAAACTGCTCGCTAAATGATCGTCAAGGCAGTTAATAGGGTTAGTGGTTTGGAGTTGGCGATATAGGCCAACTTACCCTGATTGCCCTTATGAAGTTGGGAAAAATCGTGAATTTACCAGCCGATTAATTAAATTACATTAAGCTAATGCTAACTTATGCTAAAATGTACATTTACTTGTCAATTTAACCTTGTTGTTTTTATTTCAAGTCGAAGGTTTAGAGAAATGAAATCGACCTTGCTATTTTGCTTTTGTTTTGTTTTCATTTCATTCGGGGTCCTCGGAAAAGTGGGTAAAAATTGCCCAGCGGGAATTCCCCTATGTCGGTGTAGAAGAAAGGGGGTTGTGATTTGTAAGAAAACTGATTGCTTGCAAAGACTACCTACTGGAAACATAACGTTAGAGGAAGGTCGACAAATAACTAGTATCGTGGTTTCAAGGTAAGAATTTAAGTGAACTACTGTAGTCTTGCCGTTTTATTATGTCTTCTTAACTTAAAATATTTGTGGAATTTTTCTTTAATGAGGTAAAAGGAGAGAGAAAATAAACTAAAGTCTGTTTTAGTATGTACAGCGGGAAGTAGTAAAAATAAGGAAATATTTTACGACGAAAATGCCGAAATTTTTCCTATTCCCCAACTCCACTCTAACGGCGTTGAGTTATAAAAAGATAATGCAGAAATATTACTGATTATACCACAAAAGGCAAACTGGAAAAGCAATACAATGAAAATCGTTATAGTATTATAGTACGCCATCTAAAAATACAAAATTAAAACAATTTAAGAAATATAAAACCCAAATAAAATCACGCTCAATTATTCAAAATTAGGTAAAACCTTGTTAACACAAGATAAATCGCTATTAAGAGTGCTCAGTATAGATAAAGTATAGACCACCGGTACGTTATAGGTTGTTCACGTTTTATTTCCGTAAATGCGAAAACGCCAGAGAGCTTTATCACGTGGCCAATCGACATACGACCTCACGCATACCGTCTGGTCACCGGAGATTTTAAAGTGAATTGTACAAAATTAGGGGCCGTTTTTGTTCAAACCGTTAAAGTACCGGTTTCAGGCGACGGTCGTTAAGTGCTTTGCTCAACATCGAAGCTACATCTGTCGCCTTACTACAGCACACTTTTTACCAGGCTAATAATTTTGATTTGAACACTTTCGAGTTTTATTTTTTTGTTAGGTTTGGCGACCTCGTCTGGCTATGTTATAGCTCCGATAACCCTATGGTGGGCGCGAGGTGATCTGATGATTGCGGTGTGTTAACCCCCTTGTGTTTTCCCACATATGGGGACAAATTTGAATTTCTATAAAGGATAAACTATCCTAGTACGTCAATTCCGAAAACGACCATAAGTTTATTATGCTTATTTGTTGGCCCAGTTGCGATAACACGTTGTCATATAAGTACTTCAACGTGTATCGACCCATTTAAGACCAATTGGACGAGGCAACGTCCGTTAATAACTACTACGATGTTTAGATAAGATGACATGAAGCATGTTGGTAAGAAGGATTTGAAAATCAGGTCCTGATAAAATGCGGAAAACGGAACAACGGAAATTAATACTAATTCCGTACTCAACCTGACAACGAAAAGGCGGATAAATTATTGATTCTATTTTTATGCACATAAGAAAAAGTTGTAACTTTAATTCAATTCCAAGCGCGAAATATAAAAAAATGGGGATTTAAACATCCGGTCCTGATAATTGGAGAAATATGAAACCATGGAAATGTATAGTAATGTCGAACCCGCACTTACTAGCAACGTTAAGGTAAAACAACGAAAAGGCGGAAAACTTAATTTCAATTCATGATATTTTTGGAGTTTTAACTGCCAATATATGTACATAAAGAAAGACAGTAACTCGAAAATTAAAAAAAAACTAACCAATAACCACTAATCACTAACCCACGCTAGCGGCGTTACAGAGAATTTTAACTGCCCTTAATCATTTTCCTTATTTTATTTCTTTCTTACCGCCTTTTGGCATTAATCTTAACAATAAGTACAAACATCAAAAACCGCCTGGCACACCACCGGCTCTACCGAGACAGCATACCAATTCATTCACCGAATATTAATAAGACAAATGGGTTCTGCGGTATCAGGATAAAAGGCCTCTTATCCGTTTGTTCCTTTTGTACTTATACACCGGCATTTCATAATCCATAAGGCGCATGTTGATTTATCGAGCGGCTTCTGTATGTACAGACATACCTAACATAATCACACTTATTACTTTTTACAAGTTTTAATTTTCTGAATATAGTTGGTATACCTAAATATGCATAAGAAAATTGTGTATGTTACTTAAGATGCCCTTTAGTTTTAATATAACTCATTAATCAACTGTTTAGGCGATGCCCGCTAAGTGCCTTGCCCAATGACACAACCGCCTAGCCAGCTACCAGTATCGAATCTGTAACCCTTCGGCTGAAATACGACGCACCAAACCATTCAGCCGAAGGGTTAGAAATTTAAAACTGGCCACTAGCTATTCGATTGTGTCCTTGGGCAAGTCACTTAACGGACATTGCCTGAACCCAGCGGATTAATGGGTTCTACCAAATTGAAGGAATGTTGTATCATACACAACACACTGCAATAGCCCCGGTAACCTAGCGGTGGGCGCGAAGTGATCTGACGATTGCCCGTGTGTTAACTCCCTTGGTTTTCCCATTCACGGGAATACACATAAATATCCTATCCTTACTATCCTATGATATAAAGCAATCCACTTGTTGAAAAACTGAAACCAATTAAATTGGGTTTAAATTTAAACATTTTTTGTTGATAATTTTTACATAGTAAAACCCAAACTCATTAACATATTCTTAAACCCAGGCAGCGCAGTTTTGAAATCATCCGTTCACGTGATCTTACAGTGTTGCCAAATTTAAAAAGCGCTCGTTTTTTCGACAACGGTATCTATGCGGTGTTGCGTGGGGCATTTTCGTACACACCCAACATTGAACGGTAAGCATATATCGATATTCTATATCATGTATTACTGTGTTGGATATTTACGTGGCTAGTACATGTGCAGTAATTGGCCTGGAGCAATGTAAAGTGGCTTACTCAGGTGCACAGTTATACAACTTATGTCTACAGTCGAGTTGCTGGAGCTATAACAGTGTTTGGATGGTTGGTTTATTTATATCCTTGTGAAAGCCAGGCTTTATCCACAAGTATCATAAGACACCTTGTGCCCATAGTTCAGTTGCTGGGGCTATTACAGGAGTGTGTAGATAATCAGACACGACTTTCAATTTGGACGACTGATTAAATACCACTGGGTTGGAGCAATGTAAAGTGGCTTGCTCAGGTGCACAGTAATACACCTCATGCCCACAGTCGAGCATAGGAATACACCTCATGCCACAGTCGAGTTAATGGAGCTATCACAGTGTGTGGACATTCAGACATGACTTTCAAGCAATCTAGGTGAAGTGGCGAAAATGGAACAGATCCGATCGAGACGTAGTTTTGTTACAACTCCGGAAATCGCTTAACTTACAAGTAGTGGTTTCCATTGATAGCGGAACAATGGTTTCTCCGGTTACACAATGGCCATTGTCCGCATTCAAGAAACAAAAACTGGTTATCGTGCAAGCGTGTAATAGCTTCCACCACATGTGTAAATGACGGGTTGTTTCGTCATAGTCCAATGTCCAATGACGTAATAAATGGTATTGTGAGATATCGACTACTTATGGCAAGGGTGGAAACCAGTCCGTATGAAAGCGACGTCCACATTGATAGATTGTAGATTGAAACCAGTCACAAGTGGGTTGTGTCCTTTGTCAAATTACATAGTGGACATGGCTTGAATACAGTACAGTCGTGTGGCTGAATGGTTAGCGCGACCACATATACCGACTACTATAACGGTCCTTGTACCTAGCCCAACTTGGGCTTGAAACTCGGCTAAATAAATAAAAAAAAAACAAAAAAATTATGCCAAATTGTACGGTCGTGTAGCCGAATGGTTAACGCGACCGATACATATAACAATTCTATATTAAAAAACGGTCTAAAATCATCATGCATCGAAACTTGAGCCAGTTATAAAATAACATTGCTCAAACACAGTGGCCTTATGGGTTGAACTATAACAGTGGAATGTAATGTATGACACATTGCAATTGCTTAGCGACCTTGGGCGCAAGGAAACAGACCGTTTATCGGGTGTGGTAAATAAACGGGTATGTTGCCGAATGGTTAACGCGACATACATATACTAACTTGTATACAAAAACGGTCTTAGTAAACGAGCCCATCATAGGTTCCAAACTGGACCCGGTAAAAAAATGGATGCATTGTTTACGGAATAAACCCCACTATCCAACTTGTATATTTACGTGATTTTATTAAATGTTAAGCCAAATTCAATACAACCTACTTGAACAGTTGATTACTTGTTATTTCCGCATTTTTAGGTTGGATTTGCATAAAAACCGACTCAGCGCGATACCACACGAGATAAAGTCGCTTCGGCATCTTCGGCAACTAAACTTGGGAGGGAACGAGATATCGTCCATACGATTTGACGCCTTCTCGGGGAACCCCCGTCTACAGAAACTCATTTTGAAGCGAAACAAGCTCGAGACATTTCCCGGCTCTCTGCCGCCATCGCTGGTGAAAATCTCAATCGGCGGGAATTTAATTCCAAGTTTCGGGGACTTGAGATATTTGAGCAACTTGAAGATTCTACGAGCTGAGTTCAATCGACTGACAACCATCGGGAGTAGCTCTTTACCGCCATCGCTGGCGGAATTGAGCATATGCAGCAACGCATTATCGTCCGACGGACTCGATGTGTCGAATCTCACCAGGCTGAAGCGACTACGGCTTGGCGGGAACGTTGGCATTGGACCAATCACGAGGGAGACGTTTTTCAAAGGAGCCAATCGGCTTCGAGAATTGGAAATCGGTCATTCCAATATTGACGTCATTGAACCCGACTCCTTCGCTTGCATGCGACATCTCGTGGTTGTTGATATCGGGGGGAATTCCCTTCACACCGTTGACCAAGAGTTGTTCGCGCACAACGACAACCTTAGGCGGGTAATGGTTTCCGGGAATCCCCTACAGTGCGACTGCTTGCTGGTTTCAACCCTGGAAAGCTTGAATCAACGACTTCTTGGAAGATTTCCACGAGAAATAGATGGGTCGCCGAGGTATGTAAACGTTGTGCATTGTATGTCTGGCCTTTACAAAATTGCATGAATAGGATAGCTTATTCATGTATATACCGGTGGATGGGAAAACCAAGGGGTTAAAACACGGGAAATCGATAGGTTAACTTGCAATTACAAATGATGTGTTAATATTCGACCAAATGTCAGTTCTAGTAATCGTGGGTCACCTTTTGGCAGGGATTGCTTATTGAAATTCGGTTGGCTTCAGCCGATAGGTTCTGGGTTTAAAACTACTGTCGTGTGGTTGGGCAAGGCACTAAGCAACATTGCTTAAACCAACCGGATGTGTGGTTAAGCTTAAAAGGGTAGAAACGTGTCGATATCTATACAATATATAACAACGTACTGCATTAACTCCGTTAACCCGGCAGTGTCAGAGTAATGAATGCCTGTTGCGTTTATACGAATAAAACACATTTCTTAACCTTGGTCGTATTTAAAACGAGGCTCCATGCATTCTTGTTACATAACTCCAAAATGTCTCCTTGTTTCACAATTCTCACATCTAACCGATTCTTCGTTTTCCAGGAGTTCAGCGGTTGATCTCGATCATGTAGTGTGCGCCGATGTGGATATGCGGTTGAAAGTCATGGAATTTGGAGGTGCGTGGGAACCTCGGGGTTTAGTTGGTTCCGCTATAACCCGAGATAAAATACTTTGCCTGTGGTTGTGTATTTCGCTATAACCCGAGATTAGATTAAAAAACAAGCTTTCGTTTCTTGGATTGCGTTCTCACCGAGAGGTGACGTTTCGTGTGAACAAGTTAGCACACAGCTAAGCTCGTTACAGGCGTACACATATACCGGGTACTAGTTTGACCACCATTCACACAGGGATTTTGCATTTTATTCCATTTTTCTGTGGTTAATGTCCGGCTGATTAGCTTGGTGGGTTAGTGCGTCGTATTTCAACCGAAAGGTTTAGGGATCGAAACTGGTCGCTAGCTAGTAGATTGTATCCTTGGGTAAGGCACTTCATAGTAGACATTTGCTGAACCTAATGGATTATTCTAACATGTTTAAAGAAACGTCTTAATCATACACAACACACTGCAATAGCTCCGGTAACCCGACGATGGGCGCGAGATGATCTAACGATTGCCCGTGTGTTAAACTCCTTTGGTTTTCCCATTCACGGAGATGAACCTGAATATCCTATCCTTACCACCCCACCAACCATATACAATGGTTGAACCCCATCAATCAAACAATCCATTCCCACAGAATCCTCCAACAACTACAGCAGCCTCGTTAAGTCGCGATGCGTCGTCCAAGAGCAGCTGTACAACGCTCCTACCTGTCCCGGACACCTAGTGTCAGGTAACCCGTGTTGTACATAGCGTGTGACGTAACATAGCGTGTGATGTAACATATCGTGTGACGTAACATATCGTGTGACGTAACATAGCGGTGTCGTAACATAGCGGGTGTCGTAACATAGCGGGTGACGTAACATAGCGTGTGACGTAACACAGCGTGTGACGTAACACAGCGTGTGACGTAACATAGCGTGTGACGTAACACAGCGTGTGACGTAACACAGCGTGTGACGTAACATAGCGTGTGACGTAACATAGCGTGTGACGTAATAGCGTGTGACGTGACACAAGTGTGACGTGACACAGTGTGACGTGACACAGTGTGTGACGTAACAAAGTAGCACCCACACCCCAAGAAGCCACTCTGCATGCGTTAAGTCATATTTGTCCTTCAAGCGTTTAAGAATAATTTTTTTTACGTAAACTGTTTTTTTCATTCTAAGTTTATTCAAGTTTTTAGGCTAATATCCAATAATTATACCAGTTATAACATGTCCCGCCACATCCCAGGCAATAAAAGACCCCGAACAGACCCGGTGATACCAACCTTTTCCACAACAACTCAGAGACAACGCACTACAACGAGACGAACAACGGCTAGAACTACAACTGTCTCCACCACGCTCCCACTATCGACGACGACGCCCCCACCTACGACGACCACGCCCCCACCTACGACGACCACGCCCCCACCTACGACGACCACGTCACCACCCACGACGACCACGTCACCACCTACGACGACCACGTCACCACCTACAACGACCACGCCCCCACCTACAACGACCACGCCCCCACCTACAACGACCACGCCCCCACAAACGACTACACCCCCGCTATCGACGACCACGCCCCCGCCCACGACGACCACGTCACCACCTACGACGACCACGCCCCTAGCTACGACGACGACAGTCAGCACTTCAGGTAATAGAACAGGATATCCATGTTTATTCCTGTGAATGGGAAAACCAAGGGAGCTAACACACGGGCAATCGTCAGATCACCTCGCACCCACTGTCGGGTTACCGGGTCTATCTATTCACGGGAATAAACATGAATATCGTTAATCCTTATTTAACATCACCAGTTTTATCATAAACGCCCAATATTGCTGAAGGTTTTTTGTTTTTCTTACTTTTCCATTCGATCCAGAACAACGGTATTGTACGGACGACGCCGTTCAATGTATCATCCCGTTCGAGTACGAGGGAGTCACGTACCACGAGTGCGCCCCGTATAGCGCGGGTTCGAGTTACACCTGGTGCTATACCGACGCGGCTAAAAATTGGGATTATTGCGCCGATTGTCCGGTAAGTATGCTTAATGTTACTATGTTGTTTCCTATACATTTTCATGGACACTGTCGAATAGCTCGTGCCTGCAGTCGAGTTGCTTAGACTTTGGAGACCCATTTTAATTGTGTTGCTTGGATCGTTGCCCGAATACATTGAATCGTTGCCCGAATACAGCTATTCGACGATAACCATGGATAAATCCTTCAATGTGGATTTCGCTCACAAGATATCCGACTACACGGTTTAACTATGGATGAATACAGATTTCCTTACACTTCGAAATATAATTGCGACAGATTAGTCTGGTGGTTTGGTACGTCGCTTTTTAGCCGAATGGTTGCGTGTTCAAAACTGGTGGCTAGCTAGTTGGTTTGCTTGTGACAATGAGCAAGGCACTTAACGGACATTGCCTGAACCCAGCGGATTAATGGGTTCTACCAAATTAAAGGAACATGTCTATTATATACAACATACTACAATAGCTCCGGTAACCCGACGGTGGGCGCGAGGTAATCTGACGATTGTCCGTGTGTTAACCCCATTGGTTTTCCCATTCACGTGAAGAAACCTGAATATCCTATCCCATCCTAACAGTAACAGAGTAAAACACCAACCCCCAGACTGCAAATTTAATATTTCGATATGTTTTGCAGGAGAGCTAACTGGAAAACTACAGCACCGGTACCTCTTGAACGAATGGGCATAAAATAATATTTCTGCATGTTTGTTACCGCGTGGGCCTCTATAAATTGGCCCAGTGATAACGGTCACCGACATTTGTATATATGTCTGTGTTGTTTATATGTAAACGCTCACAATTCTCGGATGTTAGCAATAATAGCCGCATGTATATTGCTGATACTCCACTGTGCTAGATTATTGTTCCAATAACTCAATAACCGAAAACACCGCAACTGTATTTCTTCGTATACAATACACTTTATTACGTAAACCTGGCGTCCAATGACTATTTGTTGTGCAAAATTAAAAAGGAGGAAAACTGCACACTAAATCTATGAAAATTAATTTTAACCCAGCTCTAAACACTAATCTTAACCCCAGCATTTACCAACTCCAACCCCATGTTTAAAACTTACTCTAATGTCATAATCATCATTTTAGTGTGCAGATTTCCTCCTTCCCGCTTTCCCTCTTGGTTTTCCCCTATTTGTTTGCTTTAAAAAGCCGGTTGGTGCGTTCTCTTATTAAGACTTCAATGGATAAACATTTAAACATTAACCACGTGCCCATAGTCTAGTTACAGCCGAAAGAAAGTCGATGTGTGCTACGCCTCTAGCAAATTTCACGGCCGTATATGCAGCTTGCAGTATAGCATATCCGCATATCCGGCTCTGAAAACTGAATTTAGCTTCTCACTTAACATATTTTCCACCACGGTTCACGACAAACGCTGTGCTTGGTGTAACCGGTCACGCTGCGTGCTACGCCGACTATTCTGCGCTTACAAGCGGTTCCGAATCCACAACTATTCGACTGAAAGGGTATTCACTAAACCACTGTGCTATCTAGCCGAACCTTTCTCAGTACTTAATAGCCTTCTTGTATTTCTACTTACATCGATATAACATCGGCTATTACCAGGGGGTTATGTATATTTTAATCGGTTTATTTCCGAGCTGTTTCCCGGATGCGAGTAATCCATTTTGCACGCGCGTGTTTGTTCGTGACAAGTGCTAGCCGGTATGAAAGCTAACATTTTAACGCTTGTTGTTTGTAAGTGCTGTTTTATATTAAGCTAGAGACAGTCCATGTCGGCATGGTTATTAGTTGCAACCTTGCTGTGTTTCACTGAAACAGAAACATCTGCAAATGCATAACATTTGATGCTTCCGTTTAAAGTAGCTGCAAACTTATTTATGTTATTAGTTTAGTTTATTTAGTTTTGCCTTTGTATTAAATAGTATAAAATAAAACTCATCATAACCGAGGGACAGGAAAAGACGAAAAAACAAACGGATGTCGTATCTAAAACACGGTATAAAGAAGAATATAAATATTAAATGTAGCAGACGCGTTCGCTTATTTATATCGTCAAATTATCTAATTCTAATTAGATACCAATGTTTGAGAACAGTGAGAACATGTCATCTTTCGGGACAGTGAAGAATACAAACGTTATCCTCAGAATGCGACTGGGTTGGAGTTTATACGGGCCTAGTCGAAATACCCCCCGCCCAAAGTCGAGTTAGCGGAGCTACTGCCCTGTGTTAAATGCGGGTGCCTTATCTCTCCGGAGACCCCGCTTTGAACCCTGTAAAACCCCTTGAACCCCTTGAATCACTGAAATGGCTATGGAAAGTAATTCTAACCCTGTCCCAAACACTAATCTCAACCCCATAACTAACTTTTACCCTAC